>JAESVK010000153.1:1275241-1396756 GCA_017140935.1 Hamamelis virginiana | reverse complement strand
ATCGTGGTTTTGTGTCTAATTAATGTCTTAATATTTCAGGTTTTTTTCCTTTTTGTTTTGCTGTGGTTGATTCTGAAGATGTAGAGAATTGGGTTTGGTTCTTGGAGCGCATGCGTGAAGTTCTGTCAAGGAATCGTGTGCTAACATTTATTTCGGATAGGAACCAAGGGTTGTTACAAGGGGTGAAACATGTCTTTCCTGAAGCCCATCATTCATATTGTCTTCACCATTTGAAGATGAATTTGAGGGCACAATGTGGGGGTAAGGATAGTGAATTTCGCGAGGGTTTAGTCAACATGTTTAGGGAATTTTTATATGCTCCTACTGTGCCTATGTTTAATCGAAAAATGGCAGCATTCAGGAGTGAAGGGGGTGATAAAGTAGCAAAGTTTTTGAAGGGTCTACCATTTGGGAATTGGAGTAATGCTCATTTTCAGGGAGAGCGTTATGGGGAGTTGTGCTCTAATGTTGCAGAGTCATTTAACTCGTGGATTCGTGAAATAAGATTTTTGCCAATAGTGAAGATGGTCGATAGTATAAGGTTGAAGGTGATGGATATGATGGCTGTTCGGAGAGCTGAGTCATTGGAGTGGAAAACTGACATTTGTCCTAACATGGAAAAGAAGTTGATTTCATTGTTTGAGCTTGGAAAGTCTTGGTTGGTGAGGACTTCAACAGAAAACATTTATGAGGTTTTATCTCATCCCACTTGTTCTGTGGACTTGAGCAAGAGGTCATGTTCGTGTTATCAGTGGCAGCTAAAGAGGTTTCCTTGTGTGCATGCTGTAGCTGCATTGAAGCAAAGCAAAAAAAATTTGAATGACTTTGTTGAATTGTATTTTCACTCTTGTACATTTCGTGAAGTGTATGCTGAAGCTATCTACCCGATATCAACAGTTGAAATGCCGGTGATTGATCCAAGAGATGTACAGATATTGCCGCCTTTGTCAAGAAGACAAACTGGGAGGCCGAAGAAGAAAAGAATACTATCTAGGGGTGAATGTATTAAGAGACAGTTTAAGTGCAGTAGATGTGGTCAGTTTGGGAACCACAATAGGACAACCTGTGGCGAGAGTTTAATTGAGTAACAATAGTAGTTTTAATGATTTTTTTTTCCTTAGCAATCTGTGAACTGCTTAGTATACATTCCTTTTTACATAAATAAATACACATTCCTTTTTACATAAATAAATACACATTCCTTTTTACATATTGCAACTCAAACAAGGGTAGTGAAATGATACAACAGAGGTAGTCGATGCTGCACTTGACCTTTTTTTATGTATGTAGTGAGTTGCAGCTGATGTAGTGAAATGATAACAGAGGTAGTTGCAGCTGATGTAGTGTTTTTGTGCAGAAATCTAGCGCAAAAATGAGTTGCAGCTGATGTAGTGAAATGATAACAGAGGTAGTGAAATGATGGTGATGAAATCAAGTTAATATTTTTACCATGATTATGTACACCTGAATATATATTGAAGCAGAAATCTAGTTTTACCTGACTAAATTTTGTATAAAACTACATTACACATCAATAAGTGTATAGGAAGTGCAGTATATGACATTGAATGTAAAGAATATAGTTTTATACTACCTGTAGTGAAATGTAGTGAAATGATAACAGAGGTAGTAAAAATATATGTTGTATCCACTTCTTATGCTAAGAAAGCAGTTTGTGTTCCCATCCACCTGAGCTTGTCTTTACATAAATGATGTGTAATGTCGAGTTCATAAATACTCATGTTGTTTCATAAATACATATGTTGGGGAGATAGAGCTAAAGATCAAGCTAATCAATACTCATGTTGTTCCATCAAGATAGAGCAGAACTAAGGCTGGGCTAAGCTTTCCACTCTTAGCAATGGGGAGAAGAGGTGAATTTAAATCTGTAGCTTATTTTCCCCCTGATTTAATCCAATTAGAGTAGTCGAAAAGAATTTATACGTTGTTTTAGTGTCGATTATAAGTATGATTTTTAGTTGGGTGCATATTTGTTTTCAAATCTGATGGTGTGTATAAGAAAGCCACTTGTTTGTTGGGTGTAATTTTGAATTTATAAGTGATATAGCAGAAACCTTAAATCGAATGTAGATTAATGGGAAATTGGGAACAGGAACTGCACTTGCAGATAACCAAGCTATTGACAAATGCAGCAAACAAAACTTGACACCCAAAATTCTCTCTTTAATTAGTCTAAACCCACCTCAATTTTCTCAAATGCAGCAAACAAAACTAACCATTTCCTCTCAAATGCACTCTTTTTTGGAACTTGACACCCATAACATACCCCTTTTTGGTCTAGCCACCCAAATGCATCCCAAATGAACCATAACTCTCATTTCAATCCCCTCACGTGCACCTCGTTGCACAAATGGAGCCATAAATAATAAATTTATAAAAGACATTTGAGTTTGGCTTATTCATTAACAAGTGAAATAAGTTTTACATAAATGATGTGTAATGTCGAGTTCAAGTGAAATGATAACACCTGCTTGTGTTTAGTTTCTGAATATTGACACTTCAACTTTTCCAAATTTTGACACTTCAACTTAATAGATAAAGTTGACACTTAAACTGTACAACAAATGCAAATAATCAAAATTTTCAAATATTGTTCAGTACATCACTAAACTGTACAACAAATGCAAATAATCAAAATTTTCAAATATTGTTCAGTACATCAGTAACTTTCATTGATCAGAATGTCCGGCTGTCTGAGCTTCAGCTTCATAGATTTCTTTGTCCCAAGTTCCGCCTTTGTCATGCAGAAATGCACTAACCAATTTTGACCTAAAGTCTCTTATGTACAATTCTGAAAGCCTTGGCATTATTTTTGCATGATTTGCCAATTGTCTCATGAAGTAGCACACATAAACTCCACAATCAACACTGCAAAGTGAAATTTTGTTGCATGGTTAGTTCAATTTCAATTAATTTGTAAATATAATTCATTTTTAAATTAGCATAGAATCTATGTAAACTGTTACCCAGATGATTTTTGTTGTGGGCATTCGTTGAAAGATTCTAGTGGGCCATCAATGTCGTTTACTTTGAAGACGCCTAGTTCGACATGCTCTTTCATAAAGTCTTGAATATATTTCATCTGTAAATAGTTTATTCAGGAATTAAATCAGCAGGTAATAGATAATAATATGATTTAGTATACAAGTCTTACAAGTTTATTAAACTAGTGAAAACAAAAAAGAGAATAAATTTTTACAGTAGTGAAACTCATATGAGACTGAATCATTTCACTAACTCATATGAGTCTGAATCATGTCAAAGGTTCTGGTTAAAGGAGAAGAGCAGGGTAGTGAAATGAGAACAAAAGAAAAAAAAATTATTGAATATTGTAGCCAAGTCTTACCATTTTCTTGGCATCCTCAAAGTAATGGTCTTTGTTTCGTTTTGTCCTTGGCTGCAGGGAGTTGTAATGCGTCCACTGTGCGGAGGATCTGTCGAACACAAGCAAGGTCCAATGATTCACTGTGAATCCTCTGCCAGTAGTGTTGATTGGGAAGTGTAACAAATTTGTTTTTCTCTTTGTCCCCAGCAAGTGTTGAAACAGGTGGTCTTCCAGCTGGAATTCATTTTTCTGTTTAATGAACGTCTGTCAAGAAGTGACAAGGGACAAGTATATTAGTTTTATATAAATTGATTATTAGTTTTACTATATGTGTATATTATTTAGTTAAGTATTTATTACCCAACACATGCTGGAGAAGAAGAAAGAAGTATCTTCTTTCTTTTTTGATTTTTTAATATGTTGTTCTAATCCCTCAGCATATGCATCAATTACCTGTTAATAAAATGAAATTATAGTTAATGTATGTAGGCTGAGTAACAAGGAGAATTTTGACTACTGGCAGTTGTAAAAAAACAATTGAGCTATTTAACTTATTTTAACTTACATTGTTCGAAACTTGCCCTTCAGTGAGGAGGTCATATATGTCCTCCATGTAGACATGGCTTCCTTTTTTTCCCAGACCAGACTTCAGCACTGTATCATAGATGTAAGTTTAAGTTAGTATAACTCTTTTAGTGAGTGAATGAAAAAAAAATGGAATAATAAAGAAGAAAAGTATATAGAAATTTACGTTGGGCCTGCATTCTTAAATATTTCAATAAGCTTGTGTTTCTCGTCTGCACTTAAGAAACTTGAAACCATAGAGGTGTTAATTGCTGCGAAGAAGTCTCTAGTGTCTTTCTTTTCTTTTGGATCAGGTAAGTTGTCTACTTCAACAACTTCAATTTCTTTCCCTTTGGCTTTTGTTTCTTCATCCTTTTTTACAATCTTTTTGGGCTTCTGGTATGTGAAATCAGCATCCTTTTTTGGAGCTCTTTTCCTTTTCTTTATCCTCTGTACATAGGATGCTTGTTTTTCTTTTGGTTCATCGCCAACTGATTTTGGTGTGTCTTGTTCATTCTGAGAGGCCATTGAAGCTTGGGTGATCTTATGAACTTCAATGTCATCGATAGTGTCTCCAAGCTTTGTATTCTCGCTATTGAGTCTTGAAATTTGCCTTTCAAGGTTGTCAATAGTTTCAATGTAGTTAACAGCTTGCACTTCTTGACAGATGATCAGTTTTTGAAGCTGCTCTTCTTGATTTTGTGTTTCTTCAATCAAATGGTTGTTTTGCTGCTTTAGAACAGCAATTTCTGCACGAAGACTAGCTATTTCAGCCTCATAATGCTGCCTCAGTTGCATAATGTTCTCTTTTTGTTGATCATTTTCTGCATCGTTCTTATCTTTTTCCTCATCTTGCTTTTTCTTCTCTTCAGTTAGATGATTGTTTTGCTGCTTTAGCTGCCCAATTTCTTCTTTAAGTGTCTCTATTTCAGCTTCGTACTGCAGCCTCATTTGGTCTTGTTGCCGTTGCATGATGTCCCCATTGAGTTTGGCTGCATGTTCTGCATTCTGCTGCATTTGTTCGATTCTTTTCTTAAGGATTGCTGCCTCAGTCTCATATTGGAGTTTCAATTCTTGAATTTTCCAATGGGGAGGTGTCATGTCCTCTGCAAGATTCGCTGTTGGTTGCAAGGATGAAGTAGATGGCAGATTCTTTTCAGAGGTGTCATCTCCTGCAGCCAGCTGGACAACTTCCTCAATAAATTTGTTCTCTTCGTTATGGTCACTGTAGAGGGTTTGAAACAGTTCTGTGCTTTCATCTTCAGCAACTTCATCTTCCTGTTGCATTTAGGAACCAATTATAAGTCAAAGCAAGGTAGTGAAATGAATACAAATGTACTAAATCAGAGGATGATATCCTCATCCAAACACATATCAAATGAAAAGTGAGGTAGTGTGAGGAGTTCGAACCAACTAGAATATGTAGTGAAATGATATGGCAACTCATATGGGAAGCTCAAAGTCATGTAGTGAAATGATATCAAACTAACAAAAGGTTAGGCAAAGTCAAAATGCAGCTCATTTTTAAAGTAGTGAAATCTTACTTTCATGGGCCAAAAAAAAATTAGAGGATGAGACCCTCTTGCAAGAACATATGGCAACTCAAAGTTACGTAGTGAAATGAAAACAAACCAAACTCGAATATGGGCCAAGTCAAATGCAAAACTTGTAGGAACACAATATTTTTAAAGTAGTGAAAACTTACATTATGTTGCTCTTCTATTTCAAATTCATCTTTTTCTTCTTCCAGCTTATGCTCTTCTTCCACTTGTATCTGTTCTTCTTCTACTTGTTCTTCATATTCTTCTATTTCTGTTTCTTGTAGTTCTTCTGACTCACAGTGCTCTTCACTGTGAGCTTCTTCAGATTCATCTTCATTGCTTACTTCCAGTGGCTATTGACATTAAAAAATGTCATGGTAATTTTGAGTGAAATTTACCATCAAGTTTTTAATATCAAATACATAAACTTGAATTGTTCAAATAACAGATTTTGTGAACTTACACTAGAAGGCATTTGTGTATCTTCCAGCGCTTCACTTTCTTGTTCCCCCTCCATTATTTGCTGTTGTAATTTTTGTTCTTCTTCACTGGGAGTGAGCTTGTCTCCTAGAACCTTTAAAAGTATAAAAGAATAAAATGAAGTCAATATCATGTAGTGAATCAGGAAAGCACAAGAGAGCAAATTTTGATGAGCTTCTGTATTACCTGAGTTCTTTTAAGCTTTCTAAGGTCAATTTCCAAGAGGGTGTTATGAAGTATTCCAAGGTCCCAGTTGAGAAATCTTGGGAACAATCTTTCTTCAGGTTGATTCATAATTGTCGAATGTTCACAAAGCCAATACTATGAAGAAACAGGAAAAAAAATAGAAAGAATTTAATGTTAGATCATTCAGTATAAGGCAAACAATAAGTATTTTATAAACTAAGGTTTATGATCGTAAAATATACCAGCAAAAATGTGACACATCCAGTAGCTTTGTAAGGGTCTGACTTTGATTTTTTTAAGCCTTCAATCAACTTCCCAAGTATCTCTGTTGACCATGCATACATGTGCATCGTGTCCAATTCTTCTATGTACCTTACATATCTCAAAGATATGTGATGCCCAGAAGTTGATAAGAAAAGAGTTGCACAAGCATACATACAAAGTAATCTTGCAACATCTTCTATGTCCTCTTTTTTGTTACTCTTGCAAGCACTTAACAGGTGGGACTTTATTTGTGGTGAAGTGATCTTGTTTGTGTTTGGGAATCTTCTTTGAATGAACGAAGATGGTTGGTTGCTTGATTGAGTACTCTTCATGTCATTTGGTCCAGATTTGATACCAAATATTAGAGACACGTCCAATGAGTTGAGCTGCAACTCTTGTTGTCCTAACTTGATTTTCTTTGTTGAAGGATTGTACGCTTCAATAATTTTGACAACATCTTTACCTGACTTTGTCAGTGAATGTTGCTCAACCTTCTTGTTCATTACAGCTTCAAAGAAGTGCCAGAAAGCAGTTCTTCGTAGAGCTGCTATATGGTGTTTCTTCAACTTCAATTCTGCTATCAAAACTGAAATTGAGTTCATGTTTGATCTGAATTGTGGTCGGTAGTTTTGTTTCCCTTTGGAGATTTGTTTTTCTTTTTTTTGTGCTGTAAGCAAATGTAATTTAATTAGTAAATATGTAATGAATACATTAAAACATAAATAAAAGTTGAAAAATTATACTACATATCAAACAATGGAATGTAAACTAACTAAAATAACAATACATAAAATAACTAAAATACCATAAACCTTACATAGAAAGCAGTGAACATAAAATAAGTTCTACAGAAAAAAAGGGCTTTAAAGATTGATTCATAAAAACTTATGATTAGATTGATAGCAATCCATAGAGGCCCTCATGGACAAGTTGAACTTACATACTAACTAAATTTGTTCAACAATGGAATGTATTACCTAGGTGTGCTTTCTCGATCACTATAAATGGGAGTCCTATAAAAAAATTTGTTCCATATAGAGAAGTGAGACAAAGGAACCCACACTCTCCCTAAATCTTCATTCTAAGTTCAAATTGTCTATCCACCAAGCTAGAAAGGAAGATAATAAGGAAACCAAAGCTAAAATAAAGATTAATAGAGGCACAGATTGCTTAATGCATATACGTTAAAAAGCTTATGTTTGTGAGTACCCACGCTGGTGGTGGGTACTCACAAACATAAGCTTTTTAACGTGGAATAGGACAACTATAAGTCTACAACTAGAATGCAAGGGTTAAAAGCGAAGACAAGACATCAAAGCTGGTAAAGAGATATCAGTCATAATAGTGGACAGCTCAACATTTCAAGAATTGCTATTTTCTCCCACAGATATCCCTCATGCAGATTCATATCACTAGTCAATGTCAGGTAGTGAAATGGCAACAAGAACACGTAGTGAAATGATATGACAACTCAAAATCAACTCCATTTTTTCAGGTAGTGAAATGAAAATTAAACACACTCGAATAAGACAACCAAGCCAAAATGCAGCTGATGTAACAACTCATAGGGTTTTTAAAGTTGTGTAAACTAACATTCACGGGCTGAAAAAACAGAGGACGAGACCCTCATGCATAAACATATCACTACTCAAAGTCAAGTAGTGAAATGGAAAATATGTTGTGGAATTTTCGAAGTCAATATGGGTTCTGATGGTTAAGTCCATGCTTAAACACACATTAACAACAAATTTGTTAATGGATTTTTGAAATTAGTCATGGGTTTCGGTGCTTAAATCCAAAAAATAATGGGTTCATAATTGAGAGTAAAAATAGGTCTACTGAAATCCAAAAGAAATCATCAAAATCATCTAACTACGATCAGTCGAGTTCAAATAAACTACTATAAATTTCGATGGTTAAACCCACATTAACAACAAAAACATGAAATGGCAAATATATTGTGGAATTTTCGAAGTCAATATGAGTTCTGATGGATAAATCCATGCTTAAACCCACATTAACAACAAATTTTGTTAATGGATTTTTGAAAGTAAATATGGGTTTACTGAAATCCAAAAGAAATCTTCAAAATGAAACAACTAAAATCAGTCGAGTTCAAAAAAACTACTCCAATTTTCAATGGTTAAACCCACATTAACAACAAAAATAGGTTGACTATTTTCAAAGTCATTATGGGTTCTGATGGTTAAATCCATGCTTAAACCCATTTGTCAATGGATTTAACCAAGTAAACATCGGTTTCGGTGCTTAAATCCAAAAAATAATGGGTTTTAGTGTTTATGTGGGTTATATATCAAATTAGGAGGAGAAAATATGATTTAGGGTTTCGTTTTCTTACTGGTTTTCGTGCTTGGTTCTTCTTTTGTCAAAACTCTGGTGCTTCGCGTCTTCTTCCCCATTTTCAACTGGTTTCCTCCTGTTGCAGACTTTGTAGACGATGGATGCAAGGAAGACGATTTCGAGATGATCGGTCTTCAACACGAATGGTGTTTTTCGAGTGGTTTTCTTCTGTTGCAAGGAATATGATTTTGGTTTCGTTCAGGAGGAATGATTTTGGTTTCGTTCAGTTATGAAAAGCAACTTACGGTTTCGTGTTGATACGAAGCTGCTGATTTTTTTGTTTCGCACGTGTAGAGGGGTATTTTTGTCCTAAAATAGGCAAAAGGACTTTAGCCAGCAAGAATTTATTAGGAGGACCGGAAGGCTTAAATTTAGCTTAATCAGGACCTTTGTCCAATTGCCCCTAAAAAAAATGAGTGTTTGTGGAACTGCTAATAAAATTATACAAGAACATACCTGGATTTTGAAGAAATGATTTTAAAATTGAATTCGAATTCGCAATATTATTTATTTTATTTTTATTTTTTTTGCGAAGCAACGAGGTATCCGAGCTGTTAGAGCCTAACTAATTCCCGCTCCCCACGTGAGGCCACCGTTCCCATCCATGAGATCGTATAATGTCCGGACTACTAGTCTAGGTTGGTGGCTAGCGAAGAAAGTTTGGCTGATTTCAAATCCATGATGTCTGGATTTATAGCTCATCTCTTTGCCGCCAAGCCAACTCTCGTTAGTTGAATTCAAATTTTACAAACTTGGAAAGAGAAAATCTAAAAGAAATAGCATAAGCAGAATTTATAGAAAGTAGACAGAGATAGTGGCAATGGCATGTAGCCATTGTAGGTGTTTCTGATGCAACAAAGCTTGGTAGACCGTGTGGAAATTAAATAATTACAGTTCATTTTAAGGTTAACTAGCTGGTTGACTCAATGGCTCAATATAATTTTCAAGGTTAACTCATGTATACACAGAGAATCGAAAAACTGATATTTCTTATAAGATGAAATCCATTCGATGAAGCCAAATGATACGTAACAAAATCTGCCTAATGAAATAATTTGAAATTCAACCAACTTTCATCTAAGAGATCATGGGTTTGACTCTCGCCTTTGGCGAGTTTGCAGTGGTTTGTTTAATTAGTGGACTTAGATCCTCATATGTCTTACAAATCCTAGGTTGCGGTGTCCCCTTCTCTACTAATTGACTAACAACTAACACTGATGATACTATGTGGCAAAAAATAATAATAATAATAATTTGAAATTAAAAAAAAATGTCAAATTCCAATCCATTTTTATTATGATAATATCCTAAAATTAAGGACAAATAATAAATATAATAACTAAATTCAAGCTGCATATATGAAAAGGGTATTTTTGACAATCTCCCATTATTAGTTGATAAAAATTTTGACCTAGAAGGGCCTCTCGGTAAAAAAAATCCAATCATTTGGATTTGGTGACAATAAAATCTATTTTCAGGATCCTTTGGATCATTTTTCCTATTTATATATCTAAGTTAGTAATTAAGTTGATTTGTAGTGTCATATTTGTATGCATGAGATTAATAAGAGGATGGTTGGAAAAATGACAAACCAATATAGACGATTTTAATTATATCTAAGTTAGTAATCAAGTTTATTTGTAGTATCATAATTTTATGCATGAAATTACTCCCTCAACTAATCTGTTATTTGGTGGACGTAGCATAGTATTGAGTTTTCTTGCAGATGATTTTACTAATCCTTGCTCTTTGTTAATGTCTGTCTGGCTTGCCCTTGAATAGATGATTTTCTTGATTTTTGTGAACCTAATTAAGAAGAATTTACTCCAGTTTAAATTTATGAATAGATACTCAACATCACAATTCTTCTTTTATATCAAGGTTCCTTGTGATTGTATCCTTCTGATATAATTTCTTCGTGAGAAGGATGCATCTACTGTGCCATCGGTTGACTCATCAGACGTATGTGTATCATATCAAACATGTTGCATCAAATAATTATTTGAAAGGAACAGATACCCACTACCTTTTAGAGACATTAGAAGGGACATTTTAAATGTTGAAGTATGCATTAAAAATAATATTTCTATTTTACCAAGCAGAAAAAAGATCATATTTCCTATTCCTTTGAAATTCCAGTTTCATGTTACCATTTTCTCTCCAATCATTATATAGGTGCAATTTGGAATTAAGGAAAACTAGATCGTAATAATGATGAGCAAGGGAAGGGAAATGCAAACTAGTACACCTTTAGGTGCAAGACAAAATAGATTTGTCACCTTAAACTTGTATTATGATCCTTTGGAATGAAGAAAACTTCATTTTTAAGTTTAGGTAGGCCTCACTTTGGAAAGCTGTCTATACAAATTAGGTATGCCATCCCCATCTCTTATATCTCACATCATGTCCCATGAAAAATATATTATTAAGTTACATCAACTACCAAACAAAATATATTTATAAAAAAAAAAAAAAAACTTGTAACATTCCAACTATAATAATGATACACCTATCATCCAAAGCATGGATAATCAACACTCCCATTTTCCAAGAATTCATTTACCCTATTGACAATCATCATTTACGGCCCCGTTTTAGATATACAATGAAACAAAATGAATATCGTGAACAAATACAGGAAATCTGGCAGGCCTCACCTATTCATGTAAAATTTAGCAAAATTTACCTCTTTGCATGTGTTGTTAACAAATGAATTTTCAGTAATCATTCCCTCTTACCCTCTTCCGCATCATCTTCTACATTATAAACACCAGTGCTTCCAACATCATTCTCTTTCTTGTCCTGCTTGACTAAACTGAGACCGCCTTCCGGTGATCCTCTGGTTAGAGATTCACCTTCCTCTTCATCTGACTCATCTTTCATTTCATCTGAATACGCATACCTGTGTTTAAATAGAAGTACAAGTTAGCAAAAATATGGCCCAGGGAGGGGGGGCAGTGCAGGATGTGGGCAAGGGTTAGCAATTAAGGAAAGCCAATGACATTCTCAGAGAAATAGGCTCATTTGAATTCTGCCCACCTAGACCAGATTTTACAGCCTGGAACAACCATTTGACTACTCAAACCTTCATTGAAAACCCAAAAGATGAATGATAATGAATCTGAAAAATCACACACTGCTATAACTTTTAAACAAATGGTTTAAACTTTAAGGTAAAAAAATTTTATGGAATATTTTACTAGTATTTGGTTTGCAAATTCATGTAATAAACTATCACCTTCCCAAAATAGATCCACAGGCTCAGATACTGCTACCACTAGTTCAACAACACAAATAGGATGTCTTAACCTACCAAAATAGGAAGACCGATGGTTCATAGGTGATGCATTTTTGGATTTTGAATATGAAGGTAAAATTGGCAAATTATTTCATGAGCTAGAACAGGATTCAGCAAGTAGAGCTTTGACAAAAGGTATTTATTTCAGGAAAATGTTTAGTAAACTTTCTTTAGAGGACCCAAATTTCACCCAGCATTCCTTAATTTCTTATTTTTTGCAAATTTCCAATAATGAAGGAAAGGAATCATCCCATGACTATTTAAAGCATTATAACGTACCGTTGGGAGCTCTGAGAAGGGGCCCAGAGATAGCAAATAACACAGAGCAGTGCAAATGCAAGAATGTCCCAAAAAGCAGTGATGATCCAGGCACTCTGCCACCGCTCATTAAATGGATCTGTTGCCTTAAAGAAGACCTGCAAGGAGCAAGCGTATCAAAACAATAATGGCTGCACAATCACTACTAACAAATTAACAGTCTCAAAGAGCAAGGTCATAAATTAAATCACTTTTATTAAGAAGAAATAAATTCTTAATTAAGAAAGAAGAAGTTAAATACAACCCAGAGGAAATCTCCACGCAAAGAAAGTAAAATAAAAGGGACTGCAGCTATAAGGGAAAAAGAGATGCACCAAAAATTAGAACAATTCACTCTGGAACCTGGAAATCTCCTCGCAAAGAAAGTAAAATAAAAGGGACTACAGCTATAAGGGAAAAAGAGATGCACAAAAATTAGAACACACTATCTGGAACCAGGCATAAATGTCCCACAAAAACAAACCCTTACAGTTGCTCCCCAACCCTTCCCCAAAGGAGTCAAACAAAAAAATAAAAAAAGATGAAAGAAAAGAGAAAAAACGCTCCAAACACCTTCAGGCATCTGGTTCACCCTCCATCAAGCAAGCAGCTCTGCATAACAAGAGATCACCAAGCCAACTGGTATAGAAAAGGCAAACTCAATAAAGGCAGTGTGATAGCTACAATATGCCACCAAAAGGCCAATCTCATTTGACCCAGGTTGCCCAACAATGACAAGGCCAACATTTCATTTAAAGGAAAGAGGGGTTCATGCTTTCCACAAGATTGTGGTATAGGAGTTAGTAAGAAAGTATGCTGAGCTTGTGATCCAATCTCACACGATGTTATTTTGAGCCATTTGAAATGTCTCCAAAGTTGTGAATCTATATCTAATTATCCATGAATGATTTACTGGTAGTAGTAAGCTTGTTAGGGGCCATTTTACTACTATTTCCCCAAATAATCAAAATGAATGCAAGGAACACATGTTCAAACACCTCCATAACTATTACATTATTAAGTGCTAAACCCCACACCCCTAAAGTGGTGAATCTATATATAATTATCCATGAATGATTTGCTGGTGGTAGTAAGCGTTGTTGTTAGGCTTTATGTTGGCTTATTCTTATGTATGTAATTGTCTCTTGTAATGTCCTCATCCTCAAGCTTAATTGTCATCGATCTCGAAGAAGGTTACAAGAATTGAAGCTCAAGACATTGCTCGAAGATCCTTGAATCCATGATATAGGATGGTAAGTGACTTAGAGGCCTAAGTTTTATCCCATAGGTGATTAGTGATTGATCCTAATATGCTAAGTGTTTTAAGCTAAAATGTTGTTGATCAATCTGATGCTGAAAATCTATTGGAAATCAATTTCATCCATATTGGATCGATCCAAGATTTTCTAGATTGATCTAATATCGATTTTAATTTAGGTCCAAAACCTATGCAGCACTTGGATCGATTCACACATTATTTGGATCGATCTAATTTCATTTTATTTGAAGGTCCAGAATCTCGGATGCTTCTAGATCGATCCAGGATCTTATTGGATCGATCTAAATTCGATTTTACAAAGGATCCAGAAGATGTATCAAGTTTGGATCGATCCAGGATTTTTCTAAATTGATCCAAGATCGCATTTTTTTGGAAAATTCCAAATTCTGTAAAGGGTATTTTTGGCCTATATTGTGATGACGTGTTAGGGTGTACTAAAGGGGATATAAATATATCTTTTATTCCTTTTTAGGGTAAGGAAGACTGAACACTTCAGAGAAAAGCTGCCTCCTTCCCTTTTTAGGTTTACTTTGGTACTTTTGAGTACAATTACTTCATTTCTATGGAGTTTTGACACTTAGATCTTTAATCCCACCATAGATTAGAGTTTCTTAGGTTGATAGAAATCTCATATCTTAGTTTAAGAGTGATCCAATGAGAATTGGATTGTGACCTTGTGGATGTAAGGTGTGCTTGGTAGATTTCAAGTGATTGGCTGCAGAGAACGGCGATTCCCCTTGGAGCTAGGTGGATGGTTTTCACTATGGACTGATCATGGACTCGATGGAAGGTGAAGATGTTCAAGAATGGTGAAATTAAGCTTAAGGATGGCGGGGTATAATTTCTGAGTTCTTGTAGTTTCTTCTTTATCATAATGAATATGTTTTCTCCCATGGTTTTTTACCCTCTTGGGTTTTCCACGTAAATTCTCTCCTGTGATTGATTATAATTGGGGATATTGATTAGATTATCAAGAAGAATGGAATGATATCTGTGTTCATGGATCCATCTTGATAATCTCATGCTTGATGTTATCTATGAACTGATTTTTGTGTTCGATAAATGGTCTTTGAGAATTCTATTTTCCGCATTTGTCTAGTCACTAGATTTGTAGTTTCCCCACCTTTCAGTTGTTAAGGGCCATATATGCAAGTCCTCCTTCCTTATAAAATAATAAATATTTTCTCCTATGGCGTGTCAATTTCGTGTCGTTCTCGTGTCAAATATTGTAACCCTCAATTTAAATATAAAAATAAAAATAAAAATTAAAAAAACAAAACATAAATAAATAAAAGAACTGTTAGTCCAGCATTTGTTTATGTGGTATCAATGCCAATAACCTTACTAACAGAAATGATCAACTCATCAACTTGAGAACTCTCTATTCTGACCAAGCATCAGCATGTAAAATTATTGCTGAAGATAATCAGAATACTTATTACTGGTATAAAAACCACTATAGAATGAAGTCCACCAGGTGAAAAAGGGTTTAAGTGACGAAGCTGTTAAAGAACAAAAGAAGTTGAAAATGTCTACTAGAGCAGATTAAAAGGCTCTTTTCTTTATCCCTTTTTCCCCTTTTCTAAACATCATTGTTTTTCAACTGATGTGTGTTTGACACAGTGGGTCCATCATCCACATCAATTTTTTTTTTCACCTTTTTTCTTTTTCAATTTTACTTTTTCCACCATGAGACACATTCCTTCAGAAAATAAAACATGAATTAATGGCATAATTACAGTAAATCAATGTTATTGTCCATCAAACCTGAAAAAATTGAATTAATACCATTAACTAGAAAACATACCTCATATCCTATCCAAGCAACTGAAGCAATCACCGTTACTGCTAATGCGTTTGAGAACTTCCTATAAATATCCAACTTAACAGAACTTCTCTTTGCCTGGATTGAAATAATTTTGGCATCTGAAAGTTAGATTCTATGAGAAAGAAAATAGTGGGGGAAAAAAATACTGGTGTTATTGCAACTAAATTAAAGGATGTTAAACATTGGAATTCAAAGCTGATGGTAAGGGAAAAAGTGGTACCTGTAGCTGCTCTAGTGTCTGGGAAAGAGAAGTGAAAATCCACAAAATTAAAAATGCATCCAGAAATGCATCAGGAAGGACTAAGAAGAGTCTTGCCCTTCCTGATATGTCATTGATAGTCCCCACATACTCAGTAATATCCAGCAACTCAGATGCCAAGAAATAAGTAATTCCAAGAAGAATCACTTTTGAGGTAAGACCACCAAGAGTGGGCTTCATGACACCGTAGCCCATTGAGACAGAGAGTATAAGAAGGCGTGAAACTGTTTTCCTTACAGCTCCAATTGTCACAACCCAAGTCGTGATTCCAACGGGTCTCATTCCTGTGTTGTTAAAATTTGCATACTCAAAATACCAAAGAGTCATCTCAAACAATCCAAGACCTATAACAGCAGTGATGCAGTGCTGAAGTTGCAATATATCCCTCCAAAACCTCACATACTGAGAGAACCAAATGACACTGAGCAATACATATGCAAGTGACATAAACACATAAAAATTCATTAACGGAGCCATCCTACCAGGTAGATAACCATCAGGGTTCTTCCACAAAGTCTTCCCACTCATGATTAGTCCCTTGAGTTTTGGATCACATGCTATAAAGAACAAGTTATACATTCCAGTCTTCATGATGTAAACCGCTTTATTATCCATTTTTGTAGACAGATAATTCCCACTAAACTGTACATTTAAAACGATAGGCCAGTTCATATCAGTTGCAGAAGGTATCCTAATAACTTCACCTTGCTTACAACCTTCCAGCTTAGCAAGATCAGGGGTGCAACATATAGACCTCTGCCCACCATAAGCGGAACCACCAATATTATCACGATCAGCTGCCTCAAAAATTACAACTTGTATCAGCCCGGTACTATGCTCCATGTTTGAATGCTGGTCAGCAGCAGCCTTAGTCCTCCAAAAGGTGATATTCTCAAATCTGTTCCAGTTATAATTGTCACAGATCAAATGATAAATGAAAATCTTTAAACTTATCACTTTAAAACAGTTGTCACTTATTATACGGGTTCAAACATTTTGTTTTATAACCAATAATTGCAGCTGTATTAATCCTTTTTCATCAATTATGAAAATTTACCTATATCAACATAACTATGACGTTACTGCATTTAGATATACTCTTCACAATTATTAAAATTTACCTATATCAACATAACTATGACGTTACTGCATTTAGATATACTCAACATATTACTCTGCAATGCATACTGGTTCCAAATTCACAGTATAAAAATAAGAATTACAGAAAGATACATATTTAGGGTTTAATAGATCAAAATGTAAAGACAATTTTGGAAGTTTATCCTTTCAAATAGCAGTCATTCACTAGATTTAAATATGTTCTAATTAATACAACTGATGAGTTAAATAGTAGAACAATAAAATATGACATGCAAGCATGAGGTTTCACCAAGGTATGTGCTATCTCCTTTTATTTTACTTTCTTTTATACAAAAATATCTCTTATAAATGCTGGCAATAATTTAAATTGAAAATAGATTTCTTTGGAAAAAAGGGAAAACAAAGACAAAGAAGTGAACCCCCTTTCCAAAATAGCATCCCATCTATTTTCTTGTAACCCATATTTGCTTTTAATAACCTTATGCCAAAGAGAATTACTTTCAAATGGAAACATCCAAAACAATTTCCCAATTAGAGTCGTATTCCTATTAACAATGTAACCCATAGCAAGCCCATGCTTACATTTTGAGCAAGAGGCAACATCCCAACTTACCAAGTGGAATTTCTTCCCTCTCCCCAACCTTCCCACAAAAAATCTCTTATCATCTTCTCAATCTTCTTTACCACCCTAATAGACATCCTAAAGAGGGGCATAAATAAATAAGAATTCTAGACCAAATTGTTTGTACAAGGGTCAACCTCCCACACTAGACAACAGGGATTTCTTCTAACCATCCAGCCTTTTCCATATTTTCTCTAGACCCCAAATCCCAAAAAAGAAACAACTCTCGGATTTCCTCCCAAAGGTAATCCTAAATATTTTAAAGGTAAGCTCTCAACATGACACCCTAACAAATTAGCCAGCCTAGCCACTTCTAATTTAGAAACATTCACCCCCAGCAATAGCACTTTCAGTCATGTTCACCCTCAACCCTGATGGTAACTCAAAAATCTTCAAAATACTTTGTAAACCGAAAAAATTTTCCTCCTCGTTGGATGAAAAAATAGGGTGTCGTCTGCATATTGAAGGTGAGAAACTGATATGATATCCCTACCGACCAAAAAGCCCTCAATAAACCCAGCATCCCTTACGTTATCCACTAATCTTCCCAAAATATCAACCACCAAAGTAAGGAGAAAAGAAGATAGAGGATCACTCAGCCCTAGACCCCTAGAAGCTTTAAAGCAGTCCCCCAGGTTTCTTACTGACTATAACAGACAAATTAACGAAAGGCAAGCATCTATTGATGATCAATTCATTCATGACATTTGATTTGGAAAAAACTGTAACCAATTCAATCTAGAGCTTTTCCCCAACTTTGTCTGTGTCAACTGTCAACAAAGAATTCAAAATGCCTTGACAAAGCAATCCGGTTGTGGGCGAGTTAAAAGGACTACATGTCTTTACAACAATTTTAATGCGCAGAATGCCTCTCAGATCTTTCCATGTTCCACCAAGCACCAACGATTCTGCAATTGATAGATATTGAGGTCATGCAAGGACCTATGAATGATTTCCATGAAACCAGAGCTCGACAAACTTTTACCAGCTGTTCATTTGCCTCAAAGGAAAGTTTCCTCCCAAAAGAATGGTAATGTTAAGACTTTCTTCATAAACTTTGTAATTCTCTTTTTTACTTTTCATGACTCTCAATCTTAATGAGATTCAAAAGCTTTGGTTTAGTTCATATTCTCCAACAAATATTATTATGATGCAGACATATGAATTAAATAAGATGCATGTAATGTCATGGAGGAAAAAAAAATCAACCATCTCAATAAAATTGATTGTCTTGATCAGTTCTCTGAGGGTGAATGGCCTGGTAAACCAAATCAAATATCCAGCTTATATGGGCTCCTATCTTCAAACCCCAAAATTTAGAAAGATTCAATGCACACTAAACTAATCACTTGAGAATTAGTTTTAAAAAAAAAAAAGCCCAGCCCAAACCAACAGCTCCTCTTTCAAGATTGCATGCACAAAGTTTTTGAGCTCGTGCACAGCCAAATGAAGTTGTGTAATTAAGAGGCCAATTTTTAAGTTGGCACCATTGTTAACTATGCTGCTGACAAGCACAATACCAATGAACACCATCTTCTAATTCTTCTCCTCCATAGTTTTTAGAGAAAAGCTTAGCACACAAGGTAAATGGTTTCTCTCTCCCAGGGATGAACACTATAGGGTCTTTCTTCTATGTTCATTTGCTTTTTATTTATTTAATTTTTAAAACCTTCATTTCTTGTTCAAAAATGATAATAATATAAATAAGCCAAACCCTCAAATCTCCATCATCACTAGGTGCTCTACCTAACTGAAGCTATCTAAGGCACTTGTGATTGTGCATATACCCAACATAGTAAATGCTTATAAATTCCATTAAATAATTAAACCAGATGTCCATATCAAGCTTTATTCAGCCTGCCACTTGCCCACTTCACTTCTCTACTTTCCGTCTCCTCTTGTTTAGATGGAAATGTTTCCTTTGAAAAAAAAAATGTTTTTCTTTAAGGCTCCATCTTTTTGATGGATATTTTATCATGAAGCTTGAAGGAAGTATGTTAAATTTGTT
Organism: Hamamelis virginiana; assembly: GCA_017140935.1. NCBI lineage: Eukaryota > Viridiplantae > Streptophyta > Magnoliopsida > Saxifragales > Hamamelidaceae > Hamamelis > Hamamelis virginiana. The sequence goes on along the minus strand of JAESVK010000153.1, from coordinate 1,377,322 downwards.
CAGTTAGCCTTGGGGGGAAAATATATATATATATATATATATATGGGTCACGTTCCCCTTACACCCTATTTTGACACCTATGTTTACATCTCGTTTTCAAAATACCATTGTAGGTGGAATATTTTGAGAAACCGATCATTAGATTAGATACTTATCTTATGTTTGTCATGTATGAAAAAAAACAGAGTGATCCAATGGTTAGTTTTTGAAAAATATCATTGTGAAGAACTATTGTATTTTTTTATTAATAAAATATATCACAGTTTTTATAGTGATATTAACCGTTGGATCAATACGATTTTTGGCTTACATGACATACATAAGAAAGGAATCGAATCCAACCTTCGTCAAAATATTTATCATAGGTGGCGTTTTGATAACAAGGTGTAAATATAGGGTGTAAGGGGAACGGACCCTATATATATATAATACAGCATTTCTTCCTTATTAGTTTTCATATTCAAAGGTACGTATAGAAGTAAGATGGAATTATAAAACAATGTAGCCCCAGATCTGGCTCATTACCAACCTGTCTGACCTCAAATCTACTTCAAAATAGTGAATTCACAATCTATGTATAAGCAAATTACTACATTCCTCAAATCTATGTATCAGACGTATCAGCAAAACAGAGCAAATTTAGAAAGAGAAACAAAGCAAATTTAGATATAAGCATGCTACATTCCTTCATTAGCATATATTTATATATATATATATATATAGAGAGAGAGAGAGAGAGAGAGATAGAGCGTTTTGGAAAATTACTGGATGTAAGAACGACCATCGTGGATCGAAGATCGGATCGGAGGGTCGGGCGAAGAAGTGAGGGTGAGAGAGGCGACAATGCCTTCGCTACCGCCGGAGAGAAGGTAAGAGTTTCCGACTTCTCTGAAGGATTCTGTGTCGTAGACGTGTATGGAAGCATTGGATAATCGAATGGCTGATATTAGGAGACCAAAAATGATGAACAAGAGACAACTAGGAAATACAGTTTTTTCAGCAGCGAAATCCATGCTAGAGAGAGAAAGTAAGAGAGAGAAATGAGGGAGAGAAAAAGTAAGAGAGGGAGTGTTGATCGGCGAATTTGATGGAGGGGTATTGAGAGAGAGAGAAGTGTGACAGAAGCAAGTGGCTGTAGCATGTGTTGTGAAATTTTCGATTTTCCATCAAAAGAAAATCTGTTGTATTCCTCCACACGCTCCGTTGGAGCGTGTCAACACGAGTGCCTTCATTGTCGGCGAACTTTTGAGTCATTCAAAGAAATTAAACTTACACCCCTCTAATTTCTAACAATTATGAAGATATCTATTTAGTTTCAACAATTACGGATACATTCCAATGTTAATGTCTTATTATTTCATGAGCGATTCTATTGTCACCACATAAATTACTTGTGGCATCCATCAATTAATAATTTTTTTAGGGCATTTTGTCCGTTCTAAATTATCATTGTGTTACACACACTACAAAAAATATGACTTTTACCGACAGTAAAATATTGTCGCTAAAACTCTTAATACTGTCGCTAAAGGCCTTTAGCGGCAAAATTTCCGTCCCTTAATTTCTGTTGCCACTGCCACCGTCGCTAAATAGTTATACCGACAATAATAGAGTTCTGTCGCTATTAGTTTGGCTTTTACCGACGGAAATTACCATCGCCATTGATCAAATAACCATACCTATAACATAGACTTTTAGGCACGGTAATAAATAATACCAACAGAAACTATTTCTTTTAGGCACTGTAAAGACTGTCATTATTATACATATTTAGCAACAGTAATTACCGTTACTATTAAACTATTGCATGAGTTCATTTAACGATGGTATTTACTGTCCCTAATACTCTAAGTAGCGCACATTGTTTCACTATTTTTCTGTTTTCGAAAACCTGTATCATATATCCTACATGCTACAATCATAATACCCTTCAAAATTGAATCCAAAACATGTTAATCAAAGTTTAAACCATGATATAGTAATGAATATTATAAATCAAAATGTAATCCATAATATGTTTGCCAATACAATTGTTCAAATATGAGATATGTGTATCAAACTTGATCAAGAAGAAAAAAATTACACGTGTTCCCTAAGCCTAATCATTGTGGTCAAATGATGATGGACACTGGATCCTCTTCAAATGATGGTGGAGCTTGGACGTACACCATTTCACAACTCATATCTTCAAAATCTGCACATCACAAGCAAGAATAACTTGATCATAACAAACTCAATAAATATGATGTGAATTTATGGATTTTCATAATCTATATGTATATATAGATCCTAACAAATTTACTATGAATTACTATTTCCAACATACCTGTGAACCAGCCAACCTAAATATCCCGAGGGATCGGGAGGCCTCTCGTTCACTTTGAAGTTTGAGTGGATTGTAGATGATTTTTATCCGTCTCGATTTATCCTTCTCTATTATCCACGTTTATCCTTCTCTATTATCCACTCAAGATTGGATTTTTGAAAAAAGGACGAAAGTTTGAAAAAAACTGGGAGTCACCACCTTATTTTTAGGCAACAAGGAAACCACAAAAAGAGTTTATTTTCAATAAAACACTAATCCCATATTTTGGAAAAGCATGGTCTTTGAATCAAAGTTGGATTCGGGGGCTAGGTTACGAAGTGGGAAGGTTCCAAGGAACTCCTTGTAGGCACCCACCTCGCCCTAATTAAATGTCTCTTAATTAAGCTTGGGCTTTATCAAAATCTTATCACAACAATGCTATTTATCTAATCAACCATAAAATATGAATAATAATTTATAATAATAATAATAGATAGTACAAAAGTATACACAATCCTAAGGACCTTAGGAGACTCGTAGTCAACCTAAGATTGGACTTGCGCCCTATTGACTGCCTACGTACCTTACCAATTTCTTGATAACGATCAAAGTCCACGTAGTTCGATTACCTAGGACTCTCCTATTGTAATGAACTATATAGCCAAAAAGATTCTATCTTATCTAAGACTCTAGCTTCGAGAGTTTGGGTTTGATCGAAATACTTTTCTTTGCATAAAAGATGGAATTTCATTCCATTTTAAACACTTTCAAAATCACTTACTTTTAGAGTTGTTCTCAAAGTAGACTCCTAAATTAGGTAGAATTCAATTGCTATCCTAATTCTTACAACAAAGGACAGTCTTAAGCGAGGTCAAGTAACCTCCCTAATCCTAGGGGTCCTAATTAGTCCTAAGTTAGTCTAAGTACCTAAAATACTAATTATATGCATGCTAGAATTTCTGGAAAATGCATAAAAAATACAACAAAGGATGTAAACAATGCATGAAAAATGTCATAAATGCAATCTAAGTTGTCTATGTGAACCTAGGCATGTTTCTATGTTAGTTTGGACCTAAAAAATGAGTTTTAATCCACTTTTAAGTCACTTTTAAACCTTGGACAGATTTAAAAGTGATTTTAAATATAGATCGACACCTCAAAATAATGAATAAAAGAGGGTAAACAATGCACTAAATGCAACCTAGTATGCACATTAAAACTATCATCAAAGCATAGCATCATAACCATATTTCTCATAATCCATTTAATCACAAGGGAAGGGACTTACCTTTGCATGCTCCCTCGAACACAATTCATATATCAATCATATCTAAACATTCCAAGTGATGAAAACTAACTATGATAAGAATTAAACTCGAAGAAACTAATATCCTAATATGATTACTAACATAAGAGACTTAAACATGCATTCCTATAAAATAATTCCTATCATGCATACTAACATATAAAAAACACATAATCCATAATAATAGAAGAAAATAAAAAAAGAAGAAAAGATATGTCAATACTTCTATCCTAATCATACATTCCTATATAACAAATCCTAAAACTAATCCCTATTATGCATACTAATAAATAAACTAACCTATCATGTATACTAATAAATAAACTAACCTATCATGCATACTAAAGAAATATGAAAACACAACCTAAACACTCATCCCTAACACAACATTGACACAGAAGAGGAGAAGAAGAAGAAGAAGAAGAAGAAAAGAAAAAGAAGAAGAATGCAAAAACTTTAAACTTTATAACTCTATTAACCTTTTTGCTTCCTTCCCTCTTGCTCCAAGCATTCTCTTCAAACTCCAAGGACTCCAAGGACTTCAAAAGTATAGCTAAGAGTGCTATGGGGGAAGCTTGTGCAATGTTCAAGCCTCTACTCTCCATGCTAGCTCTCTAATGCTAATTAATTGTGTGTTAAATTGATTTCAGGGCTCTCTATTTATAGGGAAGCCTGAAATTGATCAATGGTTGAGTTTGAATCCCTTAGGAATGATCCAAGGGCTCTAAACCAGCCTTCCAAGGTGTTAGAGTCCATCCCAAAGTCCCCAAGGCTGAATTGGACACATGGCAAGTACTAGAAGAGTCCAAGTACTAGAAGAGTCCTGACTGAGAAAAACACTGAAAATAGGCAAAATTGGGCTTTTCGGGCCCGTTTTAAGTCCAAATTCGACGATTCAAGCGCCAAAACGATCGTGATTCGATTCTCCATGTTTTAAGAAGTGTTTGAAGTGAAAATGCATTGATCGAGGTCAAAATTTTAGGGAAAATTCGACCAATTAACTGTTTAGGGCCTGCCGGGCCCAAATTAGGATTTTGAAATATGTCAATCAATCGCTCTCGAAATCATTTCTTATTCTCGAAACAAGTTTTGAAACATTTTAAGAAAGTTTTTTGAAGCTTTTGAAGGCTTTGGTTTGATAAAAAGATCGAATCCCAGTCATCCTCGGTTAAAACCCTAATCTGAGTTTGAAAGGGCCTTTTAGGCCTTAAGAGCTAATCATGAGCCGAGAGGCTCAACAAACCTTGCCACTAATCAACTTAGCTACTAAATACACCCTAAATATCCATGCCAAAGTCTCGGGACAATTCGAGACAATATCAACAGTTATTCAGAGCTTTTGTGATTCAAAGGACAGTACTGCCCTTTAAGTCACAAAATGCCTTATTTTCTATCAAGCTTTGCTCAGAATGCCATAAAATTTAACAGGGATGCTCCTAGACTCTCTAAAAACTAAATGAAAAAAGAACCGACTCGATCTAACCTAAAAACCTACATGCGATAACGACCTCTAACTAACTACTCACAAGGGTAAAACTAGTAACCTAGGGTTTTAACACTCTATCTTATTTCAAATCACAGGCAACCATTAATGACCCTACTCATATTCAAAAATGGATGTCTACAATACCATCCATTTGAAAGGAGGGAGAGGAAGGAAATTGCTTTTTATGTTAACACATATAATTAAGAGTATGTGCATGAATCATTTGGTTAATCAATACTCAAAACTAACGATCTAAACTAAGGGTAGTTTGACAATAATACAAATTTACGTAGAATCTAAATTCTCACTAACAAAGTAAAATTTTCTCAAAGAAGTAAATAATGATCAATAAAATTAGTTGAAGCACATGTAAGCTGTCTCTATTGAGAACATGTAAGATTGAATTTTAATAAAGAATCCAGATCAACCGAGGTATAAGTAGTTCATATGCAAAACCAACAGTACACTCCCTGATCAAGCTCAGGAAATCAAGTCTATTAATTAGAGATTATCAAGGAAAAATTGTGTGGGGACTAAACTAAAATGCAGCAACCAACATATCTATTCTTTTTTTTTTCTTTTTTGGTAAACAAAGGGGCAAAAGCCCAGCAACAAACAACAAGAACTACAATCTACAAGATCTGGGCCTATAGACCCCTACAACATCTTCAAATAAATAAGAGAAAAATCTTACAGGAGGAACATCCAATACTTTCAACCCATAATCAAAATCAATACTGTTTTTTGCTCCTTAATTGACAATCCATAATAGATTCACCAGACATGAACCTTGCATTGACACAATTATAGGATGATCCCCTAATTATAAGTTGCAGACATTTACCAAAGAGAGACATATAGTCTTTGAGTCATACCAAAATGGGTTAGGTTCTCTTATCCTCCTTAAATTAATAATTGCAACACATTGCCCTCCCATAGTTTCAAAATGTGACAAATAACACCCTTACATCCGTTGATCGGCAGTGAAATAAAGAAATAATGGTTGACAGACCTTTTTCCAGTTAACTAGCCATCAATAAGATAGTAATGATGGAGAATTAAGAGCGAAACTCATCAATAAAAGTTTAGCAATGGAGAATTAAGAGTGAAATTATAGGGGGATGGACAGACGTAGTGATGGGGAATCTGATTTCTACAATAAAAAATAGGTCTGTCAACCATTATTTGTTTGTTCCACTGCTATCAACGAATACAATGGTATTATTTGCCACATTTCGAAACTATAAGAGGGCAATGTGTTACAATTAAAACCATAGGGGGCTAATATATAACATAGTAATAGTTCAGGGGGCAAAATGTATTTTTTTTTCCATTTTTTTATTACCAATTTACTATCGTACCCACCTGTAAAATTGCTATCAAGGGTAATATTAGATAAATAAGCAAAATAAAGAAAATTATGTGCTTGTTTGGGTAGAGAAGTAGAAGCAACATAAGTTGTTTTTGGTGCCCAAAAGCACAAGTTGAGTCTGTGTGGTTAAAATGAGAGAAGTTGGTAAGTTGTTTTGCCCCCATTACTTAACATCATTAAAATTAAATTCCATCCATGTCCAAAATGCTCATTTGTAATTTTATTAAAAATAAATAAGAAAATAATTTTAGTAAATGAAACATATCATTTACTAATTTTAGTAAATAAAAATAATTTTAGTAATTTTAGTCCCAAATACTTAACCTCAATATAATTTAAATTCACTATAATTATATTTACTAGGTTACTTATAATAAATGTGGCAAGGATTTTTTATTGCCAAATAAGAAAATAAAACACTTTTTTGTAAGGGTAATGGTTCCAATTCATGATAACAAGAAGCTTGATCAAAAGGTATCCAAACAGACAGTAAAAACACTTTTAGTGTCAATATCACTTTAAAATACAGTTTCCTAACACAATTAACTTCTGCTTCTGCTTTAATGGACTTGTACTTACTTCTCTTCTGCTTCTGCTTTAAAGGCATAAGTTGAAGCTATTCCAAACAGGCTCTAAATTACTTCCTACACACACACCCCTGCCTTTCCACATTCATAATTCTTCCATGAACCGTACTCTCACAAACCATTATACTCTTGTAATCACTCCCTAAAAACTATAACAAGAGATCGTGTTTGTTAATCAATGAACAATGTATAGCTCATGTGGGAGAATTCTAATAATGAAAATGTGCATTTTTTAAGTATGATGTATGTAATAACCCAAATTTTCATTTCCCTTTTTATATGAATATTTAATGGTTACAAAAAAAAAAAAACTTTGAAATATTTACAACTTTGCCATTCTCTATTTAAAACCCAAACCATCCCCATTTCCCTTCATTTTTAGTTGTGAGACGTGAGGGTGCCGAGAGAGGAGAGCGGCGGAAAGAGGAGAAAGAGAGAGAGAGGAGCTCACCGGGGAGCTTGCCGGAGTCGCCGTCGCCAGAGGACGTAAGCCTTGGTTCCTTATTTCGGTTCATTTCTCTTCTTCTCCTTCTTCTTTTCATTTTTCTTTTCTTACCCATTTTGTGGGTTTGTGGCTATGTCTTTGAGGATTGTTGATGTTTTATGTTTGGGGAAGTTTGGGGTAAGTGTTGTGTGTTGTATAAGTTTATTTTTATGAGTTATTTAAGGGTTTGTGTTGATTTTTGATGATTTGTGAGGTTTGATGTCAAAAACGGGTTTTGTGGGTTTTTAAAACCAAAGGTTTGATCTTTTGAAGATTTAATGGTTATAAATGATTTTGAAAGGTTTATTATATGTATACAATTCTAACTCAAAGTATTTGTTGGGGTTTTATAGGCTGTTTTGGTATTAAACCATATTTTGGGTTTGTGTGGGTTTTATGCCTAAAACTTTATGGTTTTCTCATTTTCACCATTGGATCTCGAGTTTTCTGTCGGATTCAAAGTTGTATAAGTTTTTTTTGGGCTGATCTATGTTTTGAACGGTTAGATTTTGATTTGGTGGAGTTTTGATGAATTTTTGGGAATTTGGGTTCGTTGCTGCTTGTTACTGGGCAAATCTGTAGGTGCTCTATCGATAGAGGTGGTGATCTCTATCGATAGAGGAACTCCTCAAGGCTGCAGATGGAAAAGCCGAAGGGTCTGCCTATCGATAGTGTGGTTTGAAGCCTATTGATAGACCTCTCTATTGATAGAGGGTCTATCGATAGAGAGACCTCAATCGATAGAAGTCCTATAGGTCTATCGATAGACCTCCTCCTCTTTTGTGTTAATCTTGTATTTTACTCAATTTTCTGACCTCCTTCCCTTAGATTTGTGTTTTAAACGTTTGTGGGCCTTTGGTTAGGTATTTTTTGGGGTTTTGAGTCATTCGGATTCCGAGTTATTGGTTTTAAGGGAAGCGTTTTACCTTGTCCTTAAGATTGTGAATTATGTGTGCTTTCTCTTAATTCTTTGTTTGCAATTTCTGTTACTTTTTTAGTTTGAAAGGTTCTTTGGAGAACCACTTGCATTGGGGTGCATTGAGCATTATATTTGGGAGGCTCGTGGAGTCACAAAGGGTTAGATACACTGAGGCATAGAGGTAGGGATAAGTAACCTTTTACCGTCGATAATGATATAAATGTTTTGCAACTGTTTTGAAAACCATATGAACTTTAAGTACTTTCTTGATGACATGCTTCATAAACATTTGTGAACCTTACTATTTTTACTGTTCTGACAAATAAATACATGGAATATAATTGTTTATGAACTGTATACACTGTGTGGCATGTTTTAAACGTTATCAAATAATTTCAAATGGAAATGCTTTATTTTTGACAAATCTTGACAAATACGAGAATTTGGATATCTTTTTCTGTTGATGTTATTAACTGATTGAATGGGCATATGATTTGACTATTTAAAGAAATGATTGTTTATAATATTGATATTTGAGTAAACCACATTTTATAAATGGATTTATGTATCACAAATGCTGTTGACTATACATTATGCCATTCATTGATCTTTTGGAAATGATAATGGATTTGAGAAATGTTTCATATTGATTGAGTTGAGGCTCTGGTTACTGAATATTGGCTTCCGTGCCTAATGGACTTTGGATACTGTGATTTATACCACGGAAGGATGAATTGACTTGTCAGAGAAAACTCATCGTCTCTTCAATCCTAGTGGACGTTATATGATGATTATTATTTGATCTTTACCATGCGTGGATGAATTGATTTGTCAAAGAAAACTCCTCATCTCTTCACCTGGTGGGCATTGCATGATAGTTATTGTATTTCAAAACATGCATGTATATATATATATATATATATATATATATATATATATATATATATATATATATATATGTATGTGGATTGAATCGTATCATTGGGGATTTGGGCCCATGGCCCTACTTGATATTACAGGCGGCGTGACTACGGTCTCCGTCATTGGGATTTGGTTAGTAGCCCGGTTGAGCTAAAGGTTTGTTAACCTGAATCAACAGCCCTATAATATGATTCAGTCCAAGATTGGATATGCTAGGGACCTAACGAAGTGACGCATATGCCAATCGGGCCAAAATCCATACCGATGTCGATATGTCGAGCCTTTGTGTGGCGGTATTACCATGCTATGGACCTAGGACGCTATTTTGGCTATTGTTCACATACGACGGGGCATTCCGCATGCGTGGCATATGCCTGATTATTGGTTACTGGTGCGGTTACTAGAGGATTTAATTTTCTACTGAAAGTCCACACATTCTTTTAAAAACAATGATTCCTAATTGTTTTCTAATTCCATTGAACTCTATAAATAAATGTTTTATTTAAATATTCCATGTATCAATGTATTGTTATTGATTCGTAGATGTTATATTATCCCTTACTGAGCACGTGAAAGCTCACCCCTGCTTTTTGCAGTAAATTACAGGTTTACCTTTGGGTTTACATTTGGGTATATATATATATATATATATATACACACACACACACACACACACACACACATAGAAATAATCCATTGTAGTCCTTTTTTACTGTCCACTTTTACGGTCCGCTCTTCACTGGGATAGTTGGGATAGGTATTCTGAAAAATCGACCGTTGGATTAGATACTCCTGTTATGTTTATCATGACTGCCAAAAATCATAGTAATCCAACGGTTGGTTTCTGAGAAAACTGACTGTGAAAAAAAACTATTTGGAAATATATATATATATAAACACCACCAATCCCATTGCAACTGGTAATTAAAGGGAAAAGAGAAAATAAAATCCAACTCAAAGCTCCACGAATTATTCACCAACTTTATTTACTATTTATTATAATATTTATATTATTGCTCAGTCCTTTCCACTAACAGAAAGTTACGTAACTCCGTAATAAAGAGAAAGATATTGATTGGAAGATTGAAAATTAGATCATATTATGGTGCAGTGACAGCAATCTTGACTCCGCCAGCACAGTGCCCTGGTTTATTGTACAAGAAGAAGTTATCTCTCTTCACCAACGTGATCTCATCTTTGCCCGATTCAAACACTTTTGCATCACCCGGAGCCTTGCATACCTCATAATCTTCCTTTTTCACTACTACCAACGGGAGCATCTCCAACGGGAGAGCTAAATCATCAGCTAAAGCAATATTTTGGCTGAAACAACCAAAACCAGTGCTCCAACGGTTCAGCCATATGATCAGCCAAATTTTTGCTGAGCTAAAACTTCAGCCAAATTTGGATGTGGTTTTAGCTTCAGCTAAATGGTGCCAGGTCAGATTCTTCCACTCATTCCCATCCAAATCCCCAACATATCCTTCAACGGTAACAAATATAAAATTCAGTAATCCAAAAACTCACCGGAATAGCCAGCGTGCCAAAGAAGACCTAGGGTTGTCAGAAAAGACCCAATGTCGCCGGAGCAACATTTTCTTAGCATCCAACCATGTCCAAACTAGCAAAGAAAAAAAATTTTATTAAAAAAGGAAAAAAGATGTAATCTTTTCTCATTATTGATGATGATCGGTGAGGATTTCTCTCTCTCTCTCACGCACACACACATAGAGCTCACCGCGCGCGATCGAGAGAGAGAGAGAGAACCAGAGATCTGTTCTCACTGCCGGCGCGATCGAGAGAGAGAGAGAGAGAACTAGAGATCTGTGCTCGCCGGCGAGAGAGAACCAGAGATCACCTTCTTTGGTTGTGTCGCGACCGGGGGAGAAAAGGGGATCGCTGCCGGTGAATAGCGAATAGCGTGAGAGAGAGAGAGATGGAGGGTCGAGAGAGAGATGGAGGATTGAGAGATGAGATGGAGGATCGAGGGATCGAGAGATCAACGAGAGAGGGAGATAGTTTTGTTAAAACCCACTGACCTGTGTGACTGATATGAGGCTCAATTTTGTTTTTCTTTTATTTGTTTCTTCTATCACATGATATGAGATATTATGTAATTTTAAAAAATTAAAAAATTTGAAGTTTTAATTTTTTTTGTTTTTTTTCGGTTAAATTTGGATACTTGTGGTGGGAGATAGAGGAATGTATAATTGTGCAATTATTGTGGACGAATATGGGTAAATTGAGGAAAATGTAGTTAAGCAAAAAAAATGAAGGATGCATCATTGGAGATCGTCTAGCCAAAATTATAGCTAAAAACACTGTAGCAAGCTAAATTTGGCTTTAGCTCCCCAAATTTGGAGGCGACCATTGGAGATGCTCTTATAGTTGAACACTGCATTTTTACATACACCCATGCAATCCTCAATTAATTCCATCAATATTAATTAATAACCTAATAATATTCACTAATATGTAACTGATGTCAGGGATGATTTAAATTTACGTAACACCTAATTTCCTAATTTTCTTCCTTTTAAATGCTACATTATTACATTATACTAAATAAAAATTACCTTACCTATATTTTAAAACAAATGATTATATAGCGGGGAGGGATGTTAAAAAATTATGACAGTATTTAACGATCACAGTTTTTGACCATCCATATTTTAAAAACCGACCGTTAGATCTATGTTATTTTTGGCGTGCATGACATACATTCGAATAATATATAATATAACAGTCGGTTTTCCAAAATACTCATCTTACATTGACTAAAAAGCCAAGTCCTCGATCACATAAAAAAATCCTTATAAGAAAATTAATATATATATATATATATATATATATATATATATATATATATATATATATATATAAGTGGAGGCTGTGGTGTCAAATGTGTGCCACCAACTATAAAATTAAAAGCCCAACTTGAACCCATCAATTTACACATCAAGCACATGGGTTGATAAATGGTGGATAAAAGATGAACTTCCTCTACAAATTAAGGTCTTCATCAATAATATAATGGAGAAAATTAAAGGGAAGTATATGTACAACCGGTTCAAATGAATATTCTATATATATACTCACCAAGTACAACACCGGCTGCAAATTTCTTGCCATTTGGCCAATTGACCACGTTGAAGGTCCAACCGCCAGCATCTCCAACAGTGAACTTGGCTGCATGAACACTCACCGCCATGCACAGCAGTAGCATGGTGGCAACCATTGCACTTCCTCTTCCCTGACCCATAATATATTTCCTCCACAAAGACAACAATATATTATGGAGAGATGAAGGCTTAGGATTTGACTATCTTACGATGGAAGTAGGCCCTTTTATAGACTTGTCCCATGCATATATTGAAAAGTTAAACCATGTGAATTCAACGAAGACAATAATGACCTAGCTAATTACTAGGAATAATAATATTGGCTGGTCTCATTAATTACCATATCAAAGCCCCTCAAAATCATTCATATAAGATTCTAGCATTTAATTTTGACAAAAGTGGATTTGCAGTACTTAATAGAAAACTTTCCAACAATGTTCTAAAATAATTAAATGTTTTTGATTCATCAAATTATAAACTCATATACTATATCTCCAATGCTTGACTTGACTCATGAGAAACGTTCTTTGATTTTACTTATATATGGGTGGCAACTGGGTGAGGGGTTTGGGTTGGGTCTAATTGGGTTGGGCCACAAAATGTACATGACCCATTTAATTAGTAATATCTTGACCCATTTAGACCCATACTCATTTATCATGGGTCGACCCAACCCGACCCGCGAACCCGTATATAATGTGTCGAAAGTAAATGAATGAATGAAAAATTGTTGCTCAAACTTAACCCAATGAAGTTGGTTGAAGGTGGTAATCGATCACCTTTGTCCCACATTGAATAAAAAGTGGTTAGCTTGTGTGTTTATAAACAATAGCCTTCATCAAAACTTATGTATGTTCTTAATTTTTGCTATTTGGAGTTTCTGCATTCTACTATTTGGACAATCTGTGAGTATTTAATTTAATGTCCTGCTGAGTTTACCCGTCCCTGCCCCGATTATATAAATTTACTATTTTACTCTTATAGTTTTATACCCTTTATATTATTCATAAATTATATTTTATATATTTTATTATATATAATATATAATTTAAATTATTGATGACAGCTTTTCTTGTCCCTCTCATTTTAATTATTTTTATTCACCAAACATATTCTCTATCATCTTACTTATTTTTTATTTTTTCTTTAAAAATTTAATTTTACTTGGTTTCTTTTCAATGTTATATTTTCATTTTTTTTTAATATAGTATAGTCTACTTGATTTTATCCCATCCAGCGATCTCACTAACATTGCTAACCATTCTTATCTATTACTATATAATAAGTCAAGCCCCTTTACTGTTCTGAGTTGGCAAGCTCTTTTTTTTTCTTTCTTTTTTATTCTTTTCTATTTAATTATTCAATCCCTATCTCTTTTCAAGATGACATGAATGATGTTGTTATATGTTGCACCTTACAAAACTAAGCCATCTATGTGTAAGATGGTCCCTGAAGTCTATAGGAGAAAACACATAATTGATTTTAAAAAACTGATCGTTGGATTAGATACATGCACTTCTTATGAATTTCATACTTGCCAAAAATCACAACGATCTAACATTTGATTTTTGAAAAAACTTATTGGATAAAAATGGTGATATTTTGAAGAATAAAAATTTCACAATTTTTCATAGACATTTATCAGAAACTGGCCGTTAGATTAATGTGATTTTTGGCGAATATGACATAACAATTGTATTTAATCCAATGGTCAATTTTTCATTTAGAAGTTTTTTATTGTTACATTGTCAATTTCTTTTTGGTGTGAGTAAGTGAGTAAGTGATCATTTTGTTTGAATGAACTGCCTGTTTGTACTATTTTGATTCTTAAACTTTAGTTGTTATTTTTTGATAATAACAAATGAAGAAAAAAAAAGATTTATGGCGGGGCATGTTAGAAGTATGCCCTAAAACCAATCGTTAGGTTGTATTTAGGGAACTTATATTACATTATAATCATGTATGAAACTTTGTTCATCCATGAAATGGCTTTTATTATCATGTAAACTTGTGTTTAATTACTCTTCATGATAAAGTCCTTAGATAGTATGATAGAGAGTAGTATCTCAAGTGTTGAGATAGAGAGACTTACAACTCTCAAGTACATCTATCCTAAACCAATTCCTGATCATAGGTTTATATATTTGGACGATTATAAACCGTTAAGATTAGCACAGGTTATAGTAGCTCCTTTAAGAGGATGATGAGTCTCATACCATCTGTCTAGTGACACTATAGTGAACCTGTGGGTGCTTGTTAAGAACAAGTACACTAAACGTGACCAATGTGAGTACAATTTATGGAATTCTATTTGCATGTCAAAAGCTGCTCATGTGTATGGTCACTTTTGTAATCCTTAGACCCGAGACACCACAAGTTGTCTTATGCATGAGTTGCTACAGTTTGATAGTATCTCGTACACCCTTAACCACAAGGATGTAAGCGGTACTTATTGGCTATAGTGAATTATGTATGAAGACAGGTGGGTGTGCAATAAGGAATCACTAGCCTTAATATGAAAGGGTGAATGTCATAGTTACTTCACAAATATTATCTTAATAAAGTCTTTGGCCAAAGCAGATGGTAACCAAGAAAAATGTTTTCAAGGGTAAACCCAATTGAGATTAATTTTAGTGAAAAGGTAACAAAGGATTAAGTTAGGGTTTGACATATATCCATACCAAACTAACTTAATCATGACATTGTTTAGTGAAGGATTATCTATATCATAAAAGGTTCTTTTATATTCGTATATTCACCCACACCTAGGGTACGTCATGATATGTTGCTAGATGTCACTCATGACTAGTGTAGGCCTAATGATAAGTGTTATCATTGATAGCAAAATTGGAATTGTTCCAATTGAACCATAAATAGAAAGTTTCTATTTTGGGTGACATGAGATGTCCCTATACCACTACTAGGTTGGATGAACCTAATGGGTCACACACATAAGGGTATAAGTGAGTCACTTAAATTAGGGGAGATGTATATTCTTATTTATTATTGTTGAGGTCATTGTTATAAAATTTAATAAGAGAGGGATGAAATAATAAATACATAGAATATTTACTATAAATATATGATGATAGGTCAAGCTTGCACTAAGCAACCTATCATCATAAAAGAGAAGGAGGGTAAAAACCCAAGAGGCCGTGAGCTACCTAGCCACTCTCTCTCTAGCCGCCACTCTCTCTTTCTCTCTCCATGCTTGCTACTTCTCAAGTGTTGTGAAAGAGCAAGGGAATTGGGTGGTCTTGTGCACATGTGGATACCGTTGGAGGCTACTATACACTTTGGAGCTCAGAGACTTGGAGGATTGCTTTGCAAAGGAATACAAGTAAGCTTTTAATTTGTGTTAAATTAATTGTTTTGATTCGATTCATCGTTTGAGTTGATCCTTAATTGGGATGATTACCATTGGAAAAAAAATTTATTGTATACATTCCGCTGCGTTCCCTATGCATATTCTTTCAGGGCAGGGCCGGGATGGGGAATCATATTCCCCATAGGGGCGGGGATGGTACTAAAATTATATACCCGACGAGAAACAGGGTGGAGATGGGGACTAATTATACAATCAGGGACGGGGACAGGGGAGTGGAAAACCCGTCCCGTCCCATGCCATTCCTATCCACAAGCATTGTATAACACATGCTTACCCGATGGTCCATTTCTCCAAAGTGGAGTGCATGTTCAATTCTCTATCCATTGTGACACATTGACCCCCTATTCTATTAATTTATGGTAGCTTGCCCCCTTCTGTCAACTAGTCGATGTTTGTTTAACAGAAAGAAAGTCACGTGCATTCATACCTTTACTTAATGTTGGTAAGAAAATACCTTCATGTGAATGCACTTGACTTTGTCTGTTAAACGAATGTTTAATTAGATGATGGAATGGTGCGATCTGTCGAAAATTGATAGCACAGGGATTCAATATGTCATAATTGGTAGTTCAGGGCTCTAAAGTGCTTTTCGTTGATAGTACAGGGGGTTAATCTATGATTTTCCCAAAAAATATATATCATACCCTTTTTCTATTCGACCGTTGGACATTACCCAAAGCACCAAAATCACATATCATGATTCATTAAATATGCAAGCTTGTTGTCTTTTTCACTTGAAAACTTTATATGGGTATAAACATTATTTTTAGTTTAACAATCATAGCGAGAGTTTGTACTGAACTATGAAATGTGTATCAATGTCCGCTACATGTAGTATGCCTTCAGATTTGCTGTTGATCTGATAGTTGATCAACAATTGTTGATCCTCCTATGGATAGGCAACACGGAGGTGGAATGGAGGATCTAATGGTTGAAAAAACACTGCTTGTGGTGTCATTTTGGGGCTACAAAACAATGTTAATGTAGTTAACATTTTGGATGAAGAGTGAGAGCCCCAACTCTGTTTGCACTCTCTCTCCTCACTTCTCCCAACCCTCTTTTATCACAACTCAAAACTTCACCTTCATCATCCACGATTCATCAACCAAAAAAATTTTATGGCTAAATTTTTGAAATCCTAGATTTTGATATTTTCAATCAACCTATTTCAGAAATCTAGTGCTGATTCAAGAATCCATCAATCTTTAATTCAAAAAACCCATAAATTGGGGCAATCTTTGAGAAAAAAAAATCCTAGATTTTTTATCTTTCAATCAAGCTAAGGTTTCAAAATCAACGATTGGTTCTTCATCATGTCGAGTATAAATCGTCAAAGTCAGAGTCGGAGCCGTCAAAGTTGTTTTTGCTACCAGATAATTTTTTCATTTTTCGAACCAGAGTCAACTATAGACTATCCATAGTTAACTATGGGTTTGCAACTTCAGTAGATTTTTTAGATTTGTGAAGCCATAGTCAACTATGGGCTTCTGTTAGTAGACTATTGACTAACAAATTTTGAAACATTTCCTTTCTCTCTATAGATAAATGTATATATGTGTGTATAATATGGATTTTTAATATTATATATATGTATAATATTGATTTTTTAATATCTGTATTCTTTGGGTTTGATCTGTATTTGATTTGGGGTTGTTTAGGAATTTTTAATTTGGGTTTGATTTTAGGTTTAAAAGAAAGAGATGGTGGTCGGGTTGTCGGAGTAGTCATGAATGGTGGGAAAAGCTTGTTTTTCTAGTGTACAAAACTAATGGTCAGGCACAATGGAGTTCATTGATTGTAGAAACTAAAATTGGCTTGGGTGAAATATTTGGGGTTTGATTTTGGAGGTGTTTGGAGATTGTTTGGGTTTAAAATTAAAGAGAGAGATATTGGCTGGCTTGTTGGAGTAGCCATGGATGGCATGAGGATAGAGAGAGCACTTTGGGAGGGGATGATGAGAGAAAGGAGAGAGAAATCAAAGAGGGTTAATGTGGGTGAACGGGAAGTAAAAATGTTTGGAGGAGTTAAAGCCCAAACAACCTTAACTTCGTTAAGGTTTACTTTAGGCCTCCAAAATGACATGTCCAAATGCATTTTTAGCTTTAGCCCTTAGATCGCATGAGAGATTGCCGTGTCGCCCATCCATCGGTGGATCAACAATTGTTGATCCATTGTCTAATCAACAGTAACTTTGAACGCCATGCAACATAACTATGGGAATCTCTAAATGTACTAAGCTATTAGTATACAAATAAATTTTGCCAATTGTGTTCTTATATCACAACTTTATAACTTTCAATTGATTAGTAGCTATGAAAGCTCAAAATATAACAACCATGGAAAGAATAACGAAATAATAAGGGGTCTATTATAAAATGAATTTTACTTAAATTTGAGCCAAATGATCTAAGTAAAACTAGTTGCAAAATAAATTTTAAAAAACCAACTATTGAATTAAATATTCCTCTCACGTATTATCAAGTTTCTTGAAAATATTCCTTTTAAAATCGGGATATTACAATTAGAAAACTTTGAATTTTAATTTATTTTTTAAAGGCATAGCTTTATGAATCTATGATGTTATTCATTTAACAAAATGTAATACAAGGAGAAGTAAAACCTTCTTTGAAAAACCAAAATTTAACCCAATAGTCTAATATAATGTTACTCACTCTTTCAACCTCACACAAAGCATAAAATATTAATGTTACTCCCTAGCCTAATTGTGAACCATCGGGGATTCGATGCATCCACATTAACGGAATTGGGTTTTGTAAAAAGACAAGGAGTCACCACCTTATTTTTAAGGAATAAGGAAACCTTAAAAAAAAAATGTTTTATTTTATTCAAAACAGAACAACATCATTTTTTTTTTTTGGAAAAAGCATGATTAACGAACAGAGATGAATTCGGGACTAGGTTATGATGTGGGAAGGTTCCAATAAACATCTTGTAGGCACCCACTTTACCCTAATTAAAGGTCTCCTATTTTACTTGGGCTATTGAAATTCTTATATGCACATAACTCTTACTAACTAAAACAAACAATAAAAATAAAAATCAAACAAACACTAAAAAACTTGGACACTTAGTATCCTAAGGTGGACTTAAGCTCTATTAGCAACTACGTATCTTACTAGTTTCGTAGTAAGCTTCAAAGTCCACATAGTTTGAACTAACATAAAACTCATCCTATTGTAGGGAACTACATTCATGCAATTCCTTATCTAAAGGTTTATTTTTCAATAAATCCTAACTCATTTAAAACTCTATTCTAGAGAGTCTTTGTTTTGTAAAATAACTCTTTTTGTAAAAGAATTTAATTTTGAAAATAACTCTTATTTGAAAATCCTATTTGAAATACACTTCTTATCGCAAGACTTGTATTCAAAGTAGGTTTTATTTAGAAAGAAATTGATTTTGAAAAGGATTAATACTTTGGATAAAAGTTTGATTTTGAAAAGGATTCTCAATCCAAAAGTCCTATTCAAATTACAACTCCAAAATAAGAATTATATTCGAAATAGGTTTTTTCATAAAACACTTCAATTTTGAAAATGATTTGAATAAAAGCAATT
This sequence comes from Hamamelis virginiana, assembly GCA_017140935.1. Taxonomy (NCBI): domain Eukaryota; kingdom Viridiplantae; phylum Streptophyta; class Magnoliopsida; order Saxifragales; family Hamamelidaceae; genus Hamamelis; species Hamamelis virginiana. The sequence goes on along the minus strand of JAESVK010000153.1, from coordinate 1,357,854 downwards.
TTGTTTTGAAAAAAAAGTCTCTAAAGACTAAAATCCTAATTAAGTTAAAAGATTTAGCATGATTGTAATCCTGACAATAAAAGAGTCCTATGGAGGTAGGAAACCTCTCATAACCTTGGGTTTCTAAACTACACTTAATCCTGCTTGTATCTAGAGGCTAATTCAACCTAAACTAGGGTTAATTTGAACCTAAACATGCTTTTAAGTTTAAAATGCAATTCTGGACAGTAACTATAATATATGAAAATATGCTTGAAATAGATGCAAATGCGTGCAAAAAATGAAGAAAATCTATCATAATGATTTCTATGTGAACCTAGGTTAGATTTCTATGTTAAAAACCCTAAAAGCTTTGATTTTTAACATGCTATAGTTAATTTAAGTTGCACGGACAACAACCTAAATTATTCTAAACCATGTTAGGAATCAAGTAAAACCTAAACATGATAACTAGGATGATCCTAGATGCAACTTACTAACATGTTATCATTATGCATGCATGAAAATAACACCAAAAGTAACATAAGAGCAAAACTTACCTTGTGCAATCGCTCCCTCGTCCATAATTATATATCACAAACAATGATGCATAAAATAACATAAACTTAAACATGCATACTAACCTATGAACATGAATTCTAAACATGCATAAGAAATAACGAACCCTAGAACTAACATGCACAAGAACATGAAATAATAAACCCTAAAACTATCATGCATATGAACATGTAATAACCCTAAGCTATCTTGCAAACTTTTCATGCTACTACATACTAGAAGAAAGAAGATAAATTAAAAAAAAAAACCTTTAAACTATTCTCTTTTTCTAGTGAACTAGAAGAGAACTCATTCTAGAGAATTAGAATGTAACTCATTCTAGAGAACTAGAAGAGAGAGAAACTTACCCTAGTGTACTAGAAGATAGAGAAAAACGAAAAACTATTAAACTAAAAGAAGAAGAAGGGGAATAATTACCTCTAAGGTTGCTGGAAATGTTCCTTTAGCCTCCTCTCTTTATGCTAGAGAGCTTCTCAAAACTTGAGTGAGAATTGAATGAAGTGAGGATCCTTATTTATAGATTTTTGGCTCAAGCATGGACGGTCTAGATTAAATTCATTAAAAATGATCCAAGGGTTCTCATTAAGTCTCCTAAAGGTCTTAGTTATCATATTAAGCCAAAAAAGTTAAATGAAATCGTATAAAATGGGTCAAAAAATCCCAATTTATCAAAACTTGAAGTTGGGGAACAATTAGGACGTCTCCCAAACATGACCGTCCAAGGCTTGGATGACCATCCGTCCGTCCACCTTGGATGGCTGGTTGTCCTCCATTAGACTGCCATCAGAGACGTTGTGAAAACCCATATTTTTATATTATAATTTATATGTTTTAAATGAGGTTTTTGTATTATTCTAGATAAAAAAAAAAAAAACTTTTTGAAAATGCCCAACATGTCCCAAGATGTTTTAAAACCCAAAGTAAGCCATTCTTCCTTCATTTCTTGTTTAGTTGAGTTAGAGAAAATGAGAATAGAGAGTGAGCCGTAAGGGAGAGAAAGAGACACCGGAGTTCGCCGGATCCCGTGTCGTCGTAGGTGAAGGTAATCTCCTTCTCTAGTTTAGTTTCTTCTCTTCCCTTTTTTATTTGGTTTACAAACTCATTTGGTGCATTCTTGGGCTTTGGGAGGAATGAGGGTTTGGGAAGTATCCATGGTGTTTGGAATGTTGTTGGAGTCTAGATCTATGGATTTGTTGAGAAGTTTGGGAAGTCTTGGAAAAATGATTCTTGCATGTGAGTTTATTTGGGTTTTGTGGGTTTTTGGTTAAAAGATCATGGATCTCTAGATATAATCCCATGTTTTGTGTTATTTTTGTAAATCTAGTGTCTTTGAGGTTTAGTTTTGATAGATCTAAGGTTTGGGGTGGTGATTTAGTGTTTTTGCCATGGTTTCTGGAGTTTTGGAGTTGTTTCTATGTGTTCCTGTAGTAAACTAGTCGACTAGTTGAGTTGATTAGTCGACTAATTTAGCAGCAGATTTATTACATGCTTACTGACCTCAAATTAGTCGACTAACCATTAGAATTAGTCGACTAACCACAGTCGATTAGTCTACTAATTTAGCTTTGTTCGCAATATTCTTTTAGCTTTAATTTCTTTATTCGTCTGATTCGCGTGATCTTTATATGCTCGGAAATCTTGTGAGACCTAGTTTCTAAATATGGTGATAGTTGGGTCAAATTATTTGTGGAGAGAGAGATATTTGGTAATACCAGATTCGCCATTTTTGTGTACTCGTTAGCTTTTCTAGTACATATCTCTTAAATCACTTGGCTTTTAGTCATGGGATTAGACATGCAGCACCTAATCATGCTTAGGAATATGTTGAGAAAGTCTTAAGGACTTTGATTTAGTCTTTTGGGGTTGAGTTGCATAGGACAAGGGTTTGATGTATATCCTTTATCGTTTTCTTTCATATCAAGATAGTCCTGAGGACTATCCTTTCACTGGCTAGCATTTTCATTGCACGAGGACACTGCTAGGGATGAAATTTTGCATTGGATAAGGTAGGATACTCAAACCTCTCTAACATTAATGGTATATGATTCACGCTGTATGCTTTATAGGGATTGTTTTCAAATATGGAAAGTTTTATGAAATGATAATGATGCTTGGAACATAAATTGTTTGAAAACCTTGGTGTGGTGTGTTTACGATTTCATGATGATAGCATATGAATTACTTACTTCATTTTTGTTTTGAATAATGGATGTGTTTATTTGAAATGATGCTTTGATATGTATATCCCACTCATATCTATATTCATGCCCGCTTGGCAATGGTTTTATATATGCTAGTTTGCATGGCATTTTGGGCTTGGTTGGTATACAGAGAGGTTATTTAAGGGCCCATGGTCCTGGGTAGAGCCTTAGTGTGGACCCAAAGTTATAGCCCCGTAGTGGCTCGACAGTTGACCGTGCAAGGTAACTAGTTGATATCCTCGAGAGGTTAGACCCAATAGTGGTCGGTTTTGGTTGTCGCTGTACCGAAGGCTCATTAACCTAGAACAGCGTCCCGATATACATTCATGAGCCTGGTTATGAAAATGGTTTGGATAACAATGATTTATGAACTGTAGTTATAACTAAACTCAAACCCACACCTTTATGTTTTGTTTAATGGAAATGGTTTATCAAATACATTTATTATACGTTCCTTGTATCTATATTATTATTGTTGATTAAGGTTGTATTCCTACTGGGCATTCCAAGCTAACGATGTGCTTTATACAGCAGATTCACAGGTTTCTGGGAGGAGTTCGGCTGTAAGAACTCACCTCAGGTTGCATTGGGTATAGCAGTGATCTGGGCGATCATGCATCATAATATGTAGTTGCATTAGAGTTGTCTAAACTCTTTGACTATGGTTATCAGTATTGTATATCCTATATGCCAGGATTGTTGGCATTTATGATTATTTTATGGTAGATTATTATTTGTACTACTCGATTTTGGGACATATGTTATGCACTTTTCATTTCATATCATGTTGTTATATTTATTCCTTCTGTCCTGAGTATGGAAATATGAATGAGCAGTACAGGTTGTACCTTCACCTTGACACGTGTCGACCTACCCGGGAGGTTCGGTGCAATTGTTAGGTTGGGGCGTTACAAACGTGCCCAATTTTGCGATTTCGAGTTCGTTTTGGACTCTTAAACTTGTTTTTGACTTATCGTCCTTGTTTTAAGTCCGAATTCGATTATTCGAAAGCCAAAAATGACAATGAATCGATTCTCTATGCTTTTAGAAGGGTTTGGGTTCAAAAATCATTGACAAGTCAAGGGGTTAGGTTAACCAAGCCGGTTTAGCCATTATGAGCCACTAAGCTTGATTTTGGTTTGAAGAATTGGCTAACCAATGGGTTTAAAATAAAATGCCACTTCATGAAACATGTTTTTAAAACATTATTAAAATCATATAAAATTTTTGGAAAACTTTAATTTTGGAAAATGATTAAATCTCAGTCAATATCGGTTAAAACCTTAAAGATAGTCAATTAACCCTTATGGACCATTATGAACCAAAATGATCTCGAACAGTGCCATTGTCGAACAAATCATCTATCTTGACTCTAAACATCCATGCAAACTCAATGGAAAAAACCGGGACAAATTGGAGGTAATTCGGAAATTATACGAGAAAAAGGATGAAAATGCCCTTCTATTCGCAAAAGTTCTTAATACTTATCGAGCATTGATCGAAATGCCATGAAATTTAACATGAAATTTCCTAAACTCTCCAATAACTAAATGAAAAGCAAATGACTCGAAAATGAATCAAAAACCTACATGAAATAATAGCCTCTAGTTAGCCAAGGAAAATGGTACTTTAGGAAACCTTAGGTTTTGAGGTTCCTTTTCTCCATAAATGATCAATCCTTCGAATCAATCATCAATTCATATCCAACAAGTAAAAATGAGGTTTCTACACCGATGTTCAACAACAAAGCAAAAAAAAAAAAAAAAAAAAAATGCATGAATGGTATTGGATTATCAGATCGAATATTTATTTGATTATTAATGAGTGTAGAAATGTAATTATTGAATAAGATTAAATTCAAATAGAAATGTAATTATTACCGAATCAGATTAAATTCCAATAACCTTTTAATACTATATAATTTTTTAGGTTTAATTACACTTTTGTAGCTCGTACTTTGGGGTAGTTTTAAATTTGGTACTTGTATTTTTTTTGGGGAAAATACACTTTGCACCCCTATACTATTAACGAAAAACACTTTGCACCCCTGTACTTTAAAACCTGACACTTAACCCCCTGCACTTTCAAAATTTGGCAGATTGTCCCTTCTGTTAGTTGGCCATCTATTTTTTTGACGAAACAATTGTCACGTGACTATATTTTACAAGTAAAATGACAGAAATGCCCTTATTTTTTTATTAGACTAAATGCCCTTATCATCATCTATAGAACCCATCTTTCTCTTTCTTTCCCTAACGCCAGCAAACGCATATTGTCGACGCTCTTACCCTGCTGTGCCTTAGATATATGACCCGAGGTTAGTGGAGAGGCAGAGAGAAATAGGTTCTGTAGATGATGACGGGACAAAGTCTGTTGTGGGATCTGAACATGCCAGGCTCAGATGAAGTCAGTAAATGCAGGATTTTGAGTTTACAAGCTTCCTGATGTAGTTGAGGAAGCAAACAAGCTTGCATATATGTTGCTGCTTATAATGCCATTGCTACTTGAACTGGTGGTGCTGCCATAGCTTCCATTTAGGCATGTCGTTGCCCGTGCCTCTTCCAAGATTTGAGTAGGATTTTTCAGTAATTCTGAAACAAAACCCAAAAAAAAAGAGGTGGGGGAGTGAAAAAAGAGGAGTTAATTGTGCTACAGAGATAGAAAGTTGGGCTTTTGTTTAAAAAACTTTAGTAGCAAAAGTTGAATCAATTAAGGTTTCCTTTCTCATAAGCCACTTCTCTCCCTTTTTTTGCTTTTGAATCTCTTGGCTTCTTTATCCAGATTGAAGATATTGAATCTTTAATCTTCATTATCTTCAATCTGGAAGATGATAACCCCCTAAGAAGTTTCAAATCTCAGTCAAGCAACAAAGTCTACTATATGTAAGATAAATACTCCACATGAGAACAAAGATTAGTTACAGACAAAAACGACTACACTCTCAGTCTCCAAAATCAAGAGAGAGAGAAAAACAACAAAAAGTCCCTCAAATGTCTCATGTTTACTGAGATGTCTATGTAGTGAAAATATTTTGTCAAAAAAAACAAAATTGCCCGAACACAATGAAAACACCCCATACAATGAAAATACCTTACACAGTGAAAACACAAATTAAAAATACTGTACTAGGTGCTTTCACTGTGTTGGTGTGAACCAGCCAACCTGAATCGGGAGGCCTCTCGTTCACTTTGGGGGTTTCCTGAGTGGATTGTGGATGATGTTTATTCGTCTCGATTTATCCTTCTTTATTATCCTTCTCTATTATCCACGTTTATCCTTCTCTATTATCCACTCAAGATTGGGTTTTTGAAAAAGGATAAGAGTTTATAAAAAACTGGGAGTCGCCACCTTATTTTTAGGGAACAAGGAAACCTCAAAAAATTCGACTGTTTTCGGCTTTTCGGGCCTGTTTTAAGTCCAAATTCGAAGATTCAAGAGCCAAAACGATCGTGATTCGATTCTCCATGTTTTAAGAAGTGTTTGAAGTGAAAATGCATTGACCAAAGTCAAAGTTTTAGGGAAAAGCTAACCGATTAGCTGTTTAGGGCCTGCCGGGCCCAAATTAGGGTTTTGAAATATGCTAACCGATTTCTCTCAAAATCATTTCTTCTTCTCGAAACAAGTTTTAAAACGTTTTGAGAAAGTGTTTTGAAGCCTTTGAAGGCTTTGGTTTGATAAAAAAAATCGAATCCCGGTTGTTCCCGGTCAAAACCCTAATATGAGCTTGAAAGGGTCTTTCGAGCCTCAAGAGCCAAACACAAGCTAGAAGGCTTAACAGAACTTGCCACTGATCAACTTAGCTACAAAACACACTTTAAATATCCATTCCAAAGTCTCGGGACAATTCAAGACAAGATCGATAGCCATTCAGAGCCTTTGTGATTCAAAGGACAGCACTGCCCTTCAAGTCACAAAAGGCCTTATTTTCTATCAAGCCTGACTCAGAATGCCATGAAACTTTACAGGGATATTCCTAGACTCTCTGAAAACTAAATTAAAAAAGAACCGACTCGATCTAACCTAAAAACCTACATGCGATAACAACCTCTAACTAACTACCTACAAGGGTAAAACTGGCAACTTAGGGTTTTAACACCCTATTTTACCTCTAATCACAAGCAACCATTCATGATCATACTCGTGGTCAAAAATAGATGTCTACAGAAGCCCCTCGTTGATGTTCATGGCTTCGCCAGTGAATATCAACAAAAAATGACATCCCATTTTTGCCACGACAAAAGAGGGATAATCGAACCAATTATCAAAATTATTTTGAAAGCTTCGCTTCAAATTCTCTCTCCCTGGAAGTCTCACTTCTAGTTATCTCAAGGACTTTCAATCCTTTTGGAAATTTCATTTCCCAATTATCATAAAAATTTAGGAGTCTTCGACTCATCACTAGAAATTTCATTTCTAGTAAACTTAAGGATTTTCAATCCTTTTGGAAATTGCATTTCCAATTATCATAAAAATTTGGGAGTCTTCGACTCATCACTAGAAATTTCATTTCTAGTCAACTTAAGGATTTTCAATCCTTTTGGAAATTGCATTTCCAATTATCATAAAAATTTGGGAGGCTTCGACTCATTACTAAAAATTTCATTCCTAGTCAACTTAAGGATTTTCAATCCTTTTGGAAATTGCATTTCCAATTATCATAAAAATTTGGGAGTCTTCGACTCATTACTAGAAATTTCATTCCTAGTCAACTTAAGGATTTTCAATCCTTTTGGAAATTGCATTTCCAATTATCATAAAAATTTGGGAGTCTTCGACTCATTACTATAAATTTCATTTCTAGTAAACTTAAGGATTTTCAATCCTTTTGGAAATTGCATTTCCAATTATCATATCTTTAGAAGGAATCTCACACTCATTTCTAATTATCTTCAAAATTGCTAATCACACTTTATCAAATATAGACTTCGTCTATCAACCATCATATTCTAACTCATCAAATCTCCTATGTCAGATACGTTCAAACCTGGACTTCGCCAAATCATATTCTAAATCATCACATCTCATATGTCAAATATGGGCTTTGCCATATGTCAAATATGGATTTTACTTAACAAAATTCTTATTCTGAATGCCATATGTCAAATATGGGCTTTGCCTACACGCTCATCATTTCCAAATCATTATCTTACATCATTCTCTTGCAAACTATCATCAATATCAACCATGTAAATTTCATTCACTTTTTCTCATCAATTCATATTGGCTTTCATCTATTCAGACTACTTCCAATTACTCTCTAAGATATTCTACACATCAATCCTTAGATCAAAACTAGGATTCATATCTTGATCCCTGCATTTGGGATTTACACCCATTTTCCAAATCTTTATAACTCTCCATCATATCTTCAAATTCCTGACTAACAAGAAGTACCCACCCTCTAAACACCTAACCAGTACAAGGTTTTTTGGATGACGAAACTAAATCTAGAGTGTTGTTGGAACTTCAAGCTCATTTTTTCTATCTTCTCATTCACGACAAGGGGTAAACTCATACTCCTATTTTCTATCCCCAAATTCTATGGCATTCTCAGCTTAAAATTTACTCTATAAGTTTTGGTTAATCATTCCCCTTCATGAGGAATATATTTGGAAGAGTTTAGGTGTTCCAATCTCTTACTTTACAAGCTTAAAATGATGCCCATCAAGTATTTGATAAAATTTCTCAAGAAAACAAAATTTTGATTTTTCAAATCCAATTTCTTATGTCATGATTCAAATATGTTTCACATGTCTTGACAAGTTTTCAAAACACATTTCAAATGTATGCACACCAAGTATTCGACCAAATTCTATGAAAGGAAAAATTCCACTTTTCAAAAGCAAATTTCCATGTCATGATTCCATTGACTTTTACAATTTTCTAAAATGATTTCATCATATCATGTCAAGTTTTCAAAACTTAATTCAAATGTGTGCATATCACATGTTTGATAAAAATCTCAAAAAAGTAATGCTTATGTTTTTTCAAAAAACACTATTCTTTCTAGTGACATTTCCATGCTACTAAGAAAGTTTTATTCCAAAAATCAATTTCAACTAAGTATACCTTCAAGGTTTTTGATAAAGCATTTTCAAAACTCATTTCCTTGGGATTTTCTTTCCAGCTACATTTCTTATGACAAAGGGATTCAAAATCATTAATAATGCTAAGTTATTATAAACTCTTAAGGCATTAAATTATATGACACATAAACTAATACATATAATGATAGTTTTCAACATCACTCTATGCTACACTTTTATTTTTCAACACAAGTGTCACACTTAGTGTAGGTTTCAAACCCATCATTCTATGCACTAATTTCACATGCCAACAATTTCATCCTTAAAAGTTATTCTAACTTATCAATATCAATTCTTTTTTAATCAACCAACTCTTATATTGTAGACTAACTTCAACAGAAGGATGCCTATGACAAGGATGCCTAACCTCGACACTAGGGTACCTATGGCAAGGAAGCCCAACTTAAGAACTTTCTAATGCGGATACTGTAAAAGTACCTTTGAAGAAAGGGGGACCGGCACAAGTAGTTCACATATATCACTCATTTTCAAAAACAACCAAGAGGGCTTTCAAAAACATTTTTCGAAAAAAAATTTATAAAAACTGAAGTATGAAGATTATGTTTAAGCACTTCGGCTTGAATCCTTTGATCGCAAAGTGGGATGTAAAGTCAATATCAACTTTGATTCTGATGGCTACATCTTTTGGGGTTCATAACCTCTTGTATCTTCTTCAAACGTAATGATGTGCATCCCTTCCTTGGATCATACTTGCACTTCCATTTCGGTGTCAACCCAAAATACACCTTGCATGCCACTTCAATAGTTGCAAAGGTTCATCGAATTCTGATAGCTTTCATTCTGGATGGTTAAGCAAACCGACTTATGTATCTTTTCTTCTCCTTTGATTAAATGGACGGGGTTGTCGAAACGGATGAGTATTTAACAAAGGGGCAACATGGATTCCAAAAGGGTTCAAATGTATGGTTGGAGGGATCAAAAGGTATTCGAGGAAGGCTCGGGCAATGGGCCTTGTTAGAGATTCTTAGCTAAGCTCATGTCAAATGATTTCACCAATTCCACCAAGTATCACTAGATTTCAGGATTTAAAGAAAGAACAAAACATTAAGGACATAAAAATCCTCACGAAAGTAAAACTTTTCAAACAAGTAATACCTAAAAGAAAGCTACACAAGAAGTTTTAGGAAGTGACAAACTTCCCAAAATGGCGAGAAAAAAAAACAAAGAAGCAACAGGATATTAATGGCATGTCCATAAATTTCAAGATATTATTTAGCCTTATGAATTAAATGTCTTCAATTTATTTAGTTTCAAACTAATTGCCCATGATAAATTGATTTTGAACCCATCACTCAATGTTTTCACAAGAATTGGACCACACCCAATGTAACTTTATGGGCTACCTATGTATCTCCATTTTGATGTCTATTTTGCAGAAACTGTGACAAGTTGTTTGAAGTTTGTGGAGAATTAGGTCCTCGTAGTTCATGACACTTTCATTTCTTTGCTTGCTCTAACTTTTGCCTAAGCAGCCCTTTCAGGTTTTCTACTTAGCGAGCTTGATTTTTTTTTTAATGCCCTAACTTTTGCCTGGGTAGCCCTTTCGGGTTTTCTACCTAGCGGGCTTTTCATTTTTTCTTTTTTCCTTTTTCTTTTTCTAAATTGGTGAGATGAGCTAACTTAATCCTTTTTTAAATTTAAAGACAAATAGCCTCGCTTGATAGTGCTCGATTAATGGTGTACAGACCACACATCTTGGTTCGAATTCTCTTCTTGGTACTAACTCCTCTTCTTTTTTAAGCCCCGGGTATACCATTTTTTTTTTTTTTTTTGAGTGGCTTCGAATGCCAATCATTTCTACTTTCTTTATTTTAAATTTTTTTTTTTTTGGAAGCCCCATTGTTTAGGAGGAGCCCCACCATTGAATCTCCCGAGTATGAGTATACTATGGGTTGACTCAATTTGGGAAGAATCAACCCCTAGTTACTAATTTATCCTATTTCATCTCTTCAGCTTCATCTTTCTTGACTTTTTCTTGATTTATCTTCAGAATGAATGAAAGGTAGTCACACCACAATGAGGCCATCACAGGATATATTGTCTCTAACTTAAAAGTTTCACGAGTTTGCTTTAAGCATGATTTCCAATTGATTTCTTTTTTCTTGCGAGAAAATTATTGGTCCAATCTTAATTACCTTAGACAAGTCATTTGTCCCTAAACAATTAATTCCAATTAATTCATATAGGTTGATTGTCCCATATTCCTTTGCTCAACGAGCTCCAGAGAGACATTTTTCTTAAAATTTACATCCATGCCATAAACATCCACAGAGGAAGACAATGCAAAGAAGATGCAGAAAAGAATCTTTTTTTTTTTTTTAACTCGATGGGAAATGACAAAACAAAGAAATCCTAAACAACGGATCACCCTAGTCCCACAAGCGGGCTAAGGAAACACTTATTATTGAAAATGCAAACTGAAATCTTACACTACTCAAAGAAAGCACAAACAAAATCTTATAAGCTACTACTTGGCAGAAACAGCTCTTCATCTTTCATGGGCTTTCACTAAGGTTCTCCATCAAGGGATCCATTGGAAAGGGGCGTGGTGGTGGGCTCAAGCTAATTAATTGGAGAAATTGGATGGTGAGACAACTTTGCGGTCAATCAGATCTTGGATTTCATGGCGAAGGCGGTAGCACTGGTTGGTTGAATGGCCCGGGTATTGATGAAAATTGCAGTACTCATCTTCATTGAAGGATTTGGGTATGGACTTAGGGAGAGGCCTTGGCTCGAGGGGTTGCAAAAGGTTTCGATCTTTCAATATCTCGAGGACTTGATCTAAGGGCTTTCAAAATTCGGTAAATTGGCGAGATTGATGTGAAGGCAATGTATTGGGATAATGGTATTGACTTCATCGCTTGACCCTTCATCGAAAATGGTTCGCTGTCTTTTACAAGGTTGTTCAACATTGATAGCTCCTTTAACAAGAGCGTCTTCAACTTGGGTCCCAGCCCCAACAAGAGCTTTAAAATTGGGGCAGTACTGTGCAAACAGATACTTGTGGTAGATGGGTAATAAGCTCTTGAGTACCATCTGTATTTGTTCTTCATCGGCTGGTCGATTGATCATCTGAGAGGCCTTAGCCCTCCACCTCATAATAAAAGCTGAGAAGGTCTCATAGGGTTCTTGCTTGGTTGTTTCCAAATCACGACGAGTGACATCAATTTCTGTATTGTACTGGTAGTCAATAATAAACTCAATGCAAACATCCTCCCACGTTTTTATCTTAGACTCTTCCAAATGTAAGAACCATTTCAAAGCAGATCTGGCAAGCGACTCATGAAACATTTGGGCTAGTAGCTCATCATCGGCCCCACAAGGATGCATGGCTCTCACATACATCTTCAAATGGATCTTAGGACAACCCACCCCATCAAACTTTTCCAATTCCGGCAACCTAAAGTGGCTGGGTAAGCGGGCTTTTGGGAACAAGGAGAGTGAGGTCATGTCCATCAAGTCATCAGACCTTCGGAATCCTTTAAGGGCTTTTTCCTGGGCTTCAATCCTACTATTCAGGAGAATAGGCTCTTCAATGAGATATGAAGGATTTTTGGGTTGGTGATTCTTATCCAGGTCCATGGGCTTGATGGATTCAAAGATAGGCTTAGGATTTTGGGATGATTCTCTTATTTCAGCCCCATTATTTTCCATTAGATCTTAGGTTGCTTTTAGGGCTAGGAAATCCTCGGCCATTTGAGCTAGGGCTTCCATTCTTTCCTTAGAGGACATGGTTATGGCAGCAGCAGTAGGGGAAACCTCGTCGTTGTTAGCCATATCGGAATCAACAGATGAATCAACACTTAACCCAGGCCCACTAGAGTCAACAATCCAAGCCAGATTGCTCTAAAAAGAGAAGAAAATTTTGAAATCAATTTAAAGCCCCATGATTGCTTTTTGAAAAAGAATGATATTTTACAAAACTCATAAAGCCCCTACTTTATAGGACATTCCTTTGAAAAGGATGAAGGTTCACACCAAAAGCACGTGAGGTAGAATAAGGAATCTTAGGGAAAGAAGCCCCTAGTAAAGACACTCAGAATGAACAGACCTATAAAACATGGACTTAAAGTCCGCACAATTCTCACTTTCTATCTCTACAAGGTCCACAGACATATAGGGATCACTTGGTAGCATAGCACTATAATGGGCTAAGGCCCACAGACAATGGGGCAAGCCCCTGATTGGCACTCTAATCTCGCAGGAGACTTTCCTAAAGGTAACAAAAGAGGAATAGACCTAATTGCCCTACAATCTATGGATTCTACACTTATCTTGCTCAAACATGTAAGGGCAATTAGGAAAAATTCGGCAGCATAACCCTACCATCGGGGTAAGTGGAGAGCTGAAGGGTATAGGGACTATACTTCTGATGGGTACCCCAAACAAAGATGAATAATGGTCAAGGACCACTAAACTTTCGAGATCATGGGCCTAAAGCCCGCACAAAGCTTACTCTCTAAGTATAAGGCCCACAAACAGGCATGACAACTGGTAGCAAAACACAACAATGGGCCCGGACCCAGGAACAAAGAAGGGATAAGGACTATACCTATGGCAACTACCCCAACCTTTAGGACATTTTCCTTATGGGTTAAGAGTATTCATCGAAGGTGCAGACCTAAGGATCCTACTCTAGACCATGGACCTAAAGCCCACACAAATCTCACTTTTAATTTACAAGGCCCCTAAATGGACAAACGGTCTAAAAGCATAGGCTGAAAGCCCACACACCAATCTCACCTTAAACACTCTCACATTCTATCCTATGAAGATGGGCCTAAAGCCCCGGCAAGAATCTCATCAAAAACTCCTAAACTCACATCCCAATCTTATTGCAGGCCTATACCTTCCATCCAAAGAGTATGGGCCTAAAGCCCACACTTCAAACTCACCTAAAGCCTATAAACAGACATCACTATTTGGACAGCATAACACTACCACGGGCCTAAGTCCAAGGATATGTAGGGTACTAAGCCTTTATCAAGTACCTTAACTCTCTCTAGACACTTCCCTTAAGAGTTTAGGGCATTTCATAAGGTCTAGACCTACAATCCTAGGTCCTAGTGGTTCTACACACTTCACAATCATTGCTCAGACAAAACAGGGGGGTAAATCCGGCAGCATAACATTACAATAGTGTGCTAAAAAGTGACGTAGGGTATGTGTCCTACAGAGACAGTCTATATGGACTAATGCAAAGGGTAGGCTGAGTATCCCTTACTCACTTGGTCCAATCGATATACCTAACCACATGTGACATCAGGAATGCCGCGTGGGTCCTACAGTACGTGATTGGTCCATTTAATATACCACGGGTACATGGCAAAAAGAGTGATGGCTTTCGCATACATGGAACCCGAGAGTCAAAGAAACCAGGCTCAGGGCTAGGCTCATCGTTAGCTTCAGCATACAACGATCCTAATCATGCAGAGTTAATGCACACACAATGCAGAATTCAAAGTCAAACAGTCATGCAAATGCGAGTGGTTGATTTTATTAATTAAGAAATTGAAAAGCCCAAAAATAATTAATTGGAGTTTAGCCCTCGACATCCCCAGTGGAGTCGCCAGTCTGTGAACCAGCCAACCTGAATCGGGAGGCCTCTAGTTCACTTTGGGGGTTTCTTGAGTGGATTGTGGATGATGTTTATCCGTCTCAATTTATCCTTCTCTATTATCCACGTTTATCCTTCTCTGTTATCCACTCAAGATTGGGTTTTTGAAAAAGGATAAGAGTTTATAAAAAACTGGAAGTCGCCACCTTATTTTAGGGAACAAGGAAACCTCAAAAAAAAGTTTTATTTTCAATAAAACATTGACCCCATATTTTGGAAAAGCATGGTCTTTGAATCAAAGTTGGATTCGGGGGCTAGGTTACGAAGTGGGAAGGTTCCAAGGAACTCCTTGTAGGCATCCACCTCGCCCTAATTAAAGGTCTCCTAATTTCTAATGGGCTTTATCAAAATCTCATAAAAGCAACCTATCATATCTAATCAACCAAGAAAGTAATGTATATAATACTAGATAATAATAATAATAGATAATAATGAAAATAAATAAAAATCCTAATGACCTTAGGAGACAAAAGTCAACCTAAGATTGGACTTGCACCCTATTGACTGCCTACGTACCTTACCAATTTCTTGATAAAGATCAAAGTCCACGTAGTTCGATTATCCTAGGATTCTCCTATTGTAATAAACTACACTATCATTAGCATTCTATCTCATCCAAGACTCTATCTTCGAGAGTTTTTATTAATTTGAAATCCTTTTTAGAAAATAATTCATTAATTAATAAATTCCCAATGAATTTAGAATTCTTTTTAAAACACAATTCTTATCCAGTCACAACTCTTTTCAAAATGGGAATTCTATCTCGAGTCAAATCCTTTCAAAGGGTGGAATTTCATTCCAAATCAAACTCAGAGTTCCAATTTCATTGGGATTAAATTAATTGTAGATTAATTTTGAGAAAACATTAATTTTAAAAAATTCTCTCGAAGATAGGATCCTAAATTCATTAGAATTCTAAATCTAGTGTAATTCTTACAACAAAGAAGAATCCTAAGTGGGATCAAATGATCCCCCTAATCCTAGGGTTTCTAGCTAATCCTAGGTTAGTCTAAACACCTAAAATACTAAGTGCATGCTTGCTGAAATTTAAATAAAATAAATAAAAAATGCAACAAACAATGCAATCAATGCATGAAAAATGACCCTAAATGCAATCTAATCAAACTATGTGAACCTAGGCATATTTCTAAGTTGGATTTGGCCCTAAAAAGTGATTTTTAACTTACTGTAAAGTCACTTTCAATCCATGGACAGATTTGAATATGGCTTTAAAAGTAATTTAAAACCCATGAAAATAGCAAATAAAAATTGTGACAATGACCTAGAAAATACCCTATCATGATGAACTAAACTAACATGTAAAAGATGGCTTAAAAAATGATGATTAAGTTATATTAAAGTGGATATTCAAATATGGACAGATTTGAATATTCACTTTAAATGGCCTTATAATCATTATTAGTCCATAAAAAATACCAAATAAAAGCACTAACATGCATACTAACACAATAGACTAAGACACTCATGCAAAACAATCAATAGCTAGTATATATATATGCTTAAAACTATCAAATTTACCACAAGGGAAGAAACTTACCTTTGCTCGCTCCCTCGATCACAATTCATATATCAATCGCATCAATGCATTCCATATGGTAAACTTAATTGAAATAAAACAAGAATAATACTAAACTTGACATACAATGCTTAAAACTACTCCTATCATTCCAACAATGACTATTGACACAAAAGACTCAACATGCATCCCTATTAGAAAACAAAAAAATCATAAGACTAAAATCAATTCCTAACATACATTCTAAACATAGAATTAATCCCAATCATGCTCACAACATTCATATATCAACAATCATGTTCTTAATTAGGAAGAAAACTATGTTCATCATGTAAAAACATTTAAACGAATGAAACTAATACTATCACTCAAAAGAGAAGAATACTTATGCACAACTAAACTCCTATATGCAAGACTCCATTAACATTACTTCTAGACACCTAAACATCACTTCTAAACATATATTCCTATCATACATTATGCATATAATTAGAAGGAACTAAGCTATACATTATGCAGAAATTTAAACTATCCTAAACAAACCCATTCTCAACTATGTTATGTAGAATTGAAATCTAAGCACAATGGTGTATGAAACTAACCTTTAGCCTTCTTTTTCCTTGCTTCTAGCCTTCTTCTTCAACCTTTGGTGGCCTCCAAATTTGTGGCTATGGTGTAGAGGGCTGCTACAAGTGCCTCCAAGTCTCCAATGCAAAGTTAGCCTCCCTTAACCTATTCCTAAGTGATGTATTTATAGAAAAAGGCTTCCAATTAATCAATGGTTGTCATTAAAACCCTAAGAAGTGATCCAAGGGTCCTAAACCAGTCTTCCAAGGTGTTAAATTCCATCCCAAAGTCCCCAAGGCCGAATTGGACACATGACAAGTCTTGGAAGAGTCCCGAGCAGGAAAAACACTGAAAATTAGCAGTTACTGGGCAAGAGCATGGATGACCGTCCACCCTAGGACAGCCAACCGTCCCCTAGGGACGGCCAACCGTCCGGGGAGGGATGGTCATCGATCCTTCAGCCCAAATTTGACCTATTTTGGGCTTCTCTCGACCCGTCTCGGTTGTTTTCGACTTTTCGGGCCCGTTTTAAGTCCAAATTCGACGATTCAAGCGCCAAAATGATCGTGATTCCATTCTCCATGTTTTAAGAAGTGTTTGAAGTGAAAATGTATTAACCAAAGTCAAAGTTTTAGGGAAAAGATGACCGATTAGTTGTTTAGGGCCTACCGGGCCCAAATTAGGGTTTTGAAATATGCTAACCGATTTCTCTCGAAATCATTTCTTCTTCTCGAAACAAGTTTTAAAACGTTTTGAGAAAGTATTTTGAAGCCTTTGAAGGCTTTGGTTTGATAAAAAAAATCGAATCCGGGTTGTTCCCGGTCAAAACCCTAATCTGAGCTTGAAAGGGTCTTTCGAGCCTCAAGAGCCAAACACAAGCCAGAAGGCTTAACAGAACTTGCCACCGATCAACTTAGCTACAAAACACACTTTAAATATCCATGCCAAAGTCTCGGGACAATTCGAGACAAGATCGATAGCCATTCAAAGCCTTTGTGATTCAAAGGACAACACTGCCCTTCAAGTCACAAAAGACCTTATTTTCTATCAAGCCTGACTCAGAATGCCATGAAACTTTACAGGGATATTCCTAGACTCTCTAAAAACTAAATTAAAAAAGAACAGACTCGATCTAACCTAAAAACCTATATACAATAACGACCTCTAACTAACTACCTACAAGGGTAAAACTGGCAACTTAGGGTTTTAACACCCTATTTTACCTCTAATCACAGGCAACCATTCATGATCATACTCGTGGTCAAAAATGGATGTCTACAGTTGGGTAATTTTATTGTGGTGTGTTTTTTCACTGTATTAGGTTATTTTCACTATGTTGGGTATTTTTATTGTGCTAGAGTGTTTTCACTGTGTTCGGGGCAATTTTGTATTTTCGATAAAATGTTTTCACTATGTGGACCTCTCGGTAGTGGTGTCAAATGTGTTCATATAATCCAACGGTGAGTTTTTCTAAATTTCATTGGTGATTGGCTCTAATCAAGTAACCTCACTCAATTTTGTACTAAGTGCACCTTGTAATTTACTTGCTCAAGTCTCATGTGTATGGTCAATTATACAAGATATTTCTAAAAATCTACCGTTGAATTGAACAAACTTCTTATGAATATCATATTGTCAAAAATTGCAGTAATCCAACGGTCGGTTATTTAAAAATGGAACTATGAAAAATTGTCTAATTTGTTCTTTTAAAATATCAATAATCTTCTATAATCATTATTCAAAATTTGACTGTTGGATTGTTCTAATTTTTTTGCAAGCATGGTATTCCTAATAAATTTGTCTAATCCAACAACGTGTTTTTCCAAATATTATTTTATATATATTTAATGGTCATTAAAGAATTTAAATGAAATTAAGTTAAATATTATCTATCACTGTAAAGTATCTCAAGCTAATACTTAGCTTAGTGCTAAGAATTGTTACATAAAGCTTTTATCTTAAAGAGGTATGGGGATCAAATCCCTTAGCATGTAATTTTATTAATTTTATCAAAATGAGTTTTGTCGGGCCAAACGGTCTATTGGACGGGCCAATGAGCGGATTGGATCAAATCAGATTAACGGATCAGTTCGGGCTGCTTACTGCTTCTAATATTATTTTTTATAGTTATATGAGTCCCGATCTAGTCATCATATGGTTACTTACATAAGTTAGGTAAGCATGAAGCCCATAGATAATTTGTGGGATGCATATTTCGAAAAACTGATTGGATTAGAAACTTTAGTTATAAATGTCTTGCATGCCAAAAATCACAATGTTCCAATGTCAGAATTTCAAACTATAGTTACTCCCTGCGTCCCACAAAAGTTGCATATCTTTCTATTTTGGTCCATCCCAAAAATAGTTGAGCATTGAGAGAATCAATGCATAAATATTATGCTTTTTCCAGTAACACCATTTTTTGTTTACTTATTTGAGTCATTTATGTAAAAAGTAGAATAGAGACAAGGGGTAAATTTGGAAACAAAAAATTAAGGATGAATTGTAAAGTGTAATAATTGCATATTCTAAAAGTGTGTGCTTTTTCAAAATATGTAACTTTTGTGGGACGGAAGGAGTATGAAAAAACGTGACCATTGAAAACTACCACAATTTTTTTTCAGTAGCATTTTCGAGAATCCAACCATTGGATCACTGTAATTTTTGGCAGACATGATATGCATAAGTATAGTATCTAATCCAATAGCCAGTTTTTCAAAATATGTATATATCCCACGATTATCTATGGGCTTCGTGCTTACACAAGTTTCTGTAAGCATATGCTGATTGGATTTTTATGTAGTTATATACTTAAAAGTTTCTGACATAGAAAGTTTAATAGGTCAAGATGTTTTTAAAATAACAAGTAGATAAATGAATTTGGAAATCTCGTGAATCTTTTTGTACAAACTTAGAACTCATAGTATAAAGCTATAAATCAGGACCTTCATGGAAATCTTTTTTTAATAGTTAATTAGAAACATTGTCGGTTTAAGTATATAGATTTTTAAAAATCTAACCGTTAGATTATTGTGATTTTGGGCGATCGTGACATATATAAGAAAGGAATCTAATACAACAGTCAGTTTCTCAAATATTCGACTCACATTGGTGTTAAAAAAATGAATAATAGAAATAATGATAAAACGAGTGGTAAGAAAACCTGCCCCCTTTATTGTTTTGTTTCTAAGTTTATAATTGGGACATGTTCTCCTTACCTTTTTTTTTTACCACAAAACCTATCCCTCTTTTTCAAAAGACTAATGTAAGTCGAATATTTTAATAAACCGACCGTTATATAAGATAAATTTCTTATACATGTCATTTATCCCAAAAATCATTGTGATCCAATGGTCACATTTTAAAAAGATTTCACTATAAAAAAATGATATTTCTAATTATAATAACTTTTATGGTGAAATTTTCAGAAACCAACCATTGGATCACTTTGATTTTTTGGCATAAATGACCTATATAAGAAATGTATCTTTTCCAACTGTTGGTTTTTTAAAATATTCTACCGAAATTGGTGTTTTGAAAAAAAAAATAGATATAGTGGTAAAAAAAGAGTAGGGGAAAATTATTATAATTAGAAATATAATAATTATACTTACAATAGTTACAATTATTTTCGGCATCCCGCCCTTTGATAGCCGCGGGAACAATAGGATTCCTACAAATACCATGTTACCAATCCGGTGCACGTCTAAGCCTTTAATTTCCTTTTTGGTTTCATCTACATAGAAACCCTAAAGAGATTAGGAGAAGAAATCATGAAGCCAACAAACTTTCGATCCATTGCTTTTCTGTGTGCCCACCTTCATTGATTTTCTGTATTGTGAAGCTGCTTGGGTATGTTCTCAATCATCTAAACCATTGTTTATTACTTGACATCATATCTTGTTATCTTAGATTGAATCTGAGCCATTGCTTTTACGCTTGACATCATATTTTTCTTTTTCTTTTTTTCTTTTTTATTACTTCCAAGTTTGATTGTAATTATTTCCAACTTATATTAAATCTGAACCATTTTCTTGGATTGTTTATTATTTCTAAGTTTGATTACATAGGGATCGATAAAACATATACCCATTAATGCAAAGAATACCTAAATATTATTTCCAAGTTACATTGAATCTAAACCATTGTCTTTGATTGTTTTGGATTGTTTATTATTTCTTAGTCTACTTAAAACAAAATGTTCGGCTTGGATTGGCCAATGATGGCTTTAATCCATTTGGCAACATGAGTAATGCTTATAGCATGTGGCCAGTGATTTTTATGCCGTACAATTTGCCTCCTTGGAAGTGTATGAAAGGACCATTCTTTATTATGTCATTGCTTATTCCTGGACCGAAGTTTCCTGGAAATGACATTAATGTCTACCTACGACCATTGATATATAGTACCAGATTGAAAGATTTGTGGGAATATGGCGTAGAGGTTTATGATATGCCAACTAAAGAGAGATTTCGTTTGCATGCAACATTATTGTGGACCATTAATGACTTTCCTACTTATTCATACTTATCAGGGTGGAGTACGAAAGGCAAATTGGCATGTCTTACTTATAATAAGGAAACATATTTTTATCATTTGACACATGGTAGAAAGATTTGTTATATGGGACATCGTCGCTTTCTCCCACTAAATCATTATTAGCGGAGAAAGTATAAGGAATTTAATGGTGAATGGGAGCGAAGATTGGCACCTAAAAAAACTATCCAGTGATGATATACTAATGCAATTGGAGTCGGTAGAAAATGTTGAGCTCGAGAAGGGACCGAACACGAAGAAGAGAAATCGTGCTGAAAATGAGTTAAATTGGAGGAAAAATAGTATTTTTTGGGAATTGCCATACTGGCGATCGCTTAAATTGAGGCACAATCTAGATGTCATACATATTGAGAAAAATATATGTGACAGTGTCTTGGGAACATTGATGAATATAAAGGGAAAAACAAAGGATAGCATAAAGGCACGCATAGATTTGATGAAAATGGGTATCAAAGAGGAATTGCACCTAAAAACATATGGTGACAACTATTTACTGCCACATGGTTGCTATACATTGTCTGTAGATAAAAAAAAAGAATTTTTGTGAATGGATGAAGTCAGTCAAACTTCCATATGGATTTGCATCAAATATTTCTCGATGTGTAAGTGACAATAGTTGTAAGATATGAAAAGCCACGATTGCCATGTTTTCCTATAACGGTTACTACCAGTGGTAATACATTGATACTTGCAAAAGGACGTTTGCAATGCATTAACTGAGCTGAGCTTATTTTTCAAAGAGTTGTGTAGAAAGACATTGAAGTTAAATATGTTAAAGCAAATGGAAAAAGACATTGCCATCATAATATGTAAGCTTGAAAAGATATTTCCTCCCGCATTTTTTGAGGTGATGGTACATTTAGCAATTCACCTTCCTTATGAGGCGATCCTGGCTAGACCTGTGCCATTTTGATAGATGTTTACAATTAAAAGGTAATGAGCAATATTATTTAATCATCATGCATTTATAACTTAAAATTTGATATGTATCTTTACTATATTTGTTGACGTGGTAATGTATGTCAATAGGTTCTTATACACTTTGAAGAAATATGTGAGAAATAAAGTACACCCAGAATGTTCAATTGCAGAAGCATATATAGACAATGAATGTATGAATTTTTGCTCAATGTATTTGAAGACATTGAAACAGGCTTCAATAAACTAGAGAAAAATGATGATGGTGTTCAAGGACAACAAAGTGGAGGGTTGTCTGTCTTTTCATCAAATGTACGCTTGTTTGGAGCTGCAACTTACGTTGAAATGGGTAGAAATGAGCTTCATAAGGCTCATATGTACGTGCTAAATAATTGCCCTGAGATGTATCCTTATTTAGAGTAAGTAAACTATCATGTTGTGTACATCCTTCACTTTTTTTTTCTTCTATTTCGTATCATATAATATTTGTACACTTTATATATAGAGAGCATAAGGAATATATTAGGGGAGATAAGGCGAAACTAACGTGCAATAGAGGCATGAACAACAATTCGTAAAATGGTTTGAGGAACATGTAAGTGTTTGGAATTAAAGATACTTGAACATCTTTTAAAATGCACAGTAAACATTTATTAAAAGTTATTCACTTTGTTTACACTTGATATCTTTAACTAAAGTGCCCTTTAGTTTCATTAGCACGTGGTCCTGATCCACGGGTTATACGATATTCTGGTTGCATTGTCAAGGGGATTAGGCTTCATGCCACTGAACGTAAACAATTTCTTAAAACTCTTAATAGTGGGGTTGTCGTAAAAAGGGGAGCACAAAGGTCTTGAAATTGACTTTTTCGGCAAATTGATTACTGTTTTTGTTCTAGACTATTGTAGGGGTAATCGAGTGATCCTTTTCAAATGTGATTGGTGGGATATTAGCAATAAAAAAAGAATACACACAGATGAGTATTTCACAAGTGTTAATGTGTCCAATACATGGTTTAAGGATGACCCATTTGTGCTAACATCTCAAGCTGATCAAGTCTTTTACCTTAAAGACACTAAATTAAAAGGTAGTTGGTATGTTGTTAAAAAAACACCTCCAAGAAACTCGTACGATGTTCCAGAGGTAATAGCAACAGAAGAAAATGAATAAGTTGATAAAGATGATGAACACGAACAATACGAGTCATACAGGATTGATGGGTCTGTCCAAAATGATGATCTTGATGTTGGTTTGCATATGGGTGACATGAATCCAGAATATATTGACGCCATTATCATGAGAATGAATATTGTGGTAAATGATCAAGTTGAAAGCACTTTTATCAATGCTGATAAAAGTGATGATGAAGATGATACAATGATCGATTACAATGATGAGAATGAATATTGTGACTACTTATTAATGAAAATTAATTCTTCCATAATCTCTTTGTACTTTTTTTAAATTATTTTTTGTGCACTAATTTATTTTTGGAAGGATCACATACATTAATATTTTCTTAATTGATATTTATCGTTATGTAATTTTTTTGGTATACAGTTTTTATGGCACCAAGTTTACGTTTACATGCATTAGTATCCAACTTGACAAGTAGCATTACTTCTGCAACAGATGTTGTTGCATCATTCGAGTTAATTGCTCGTACACCCAATATTTCTTATACTAACATGAGTAAGCTTATCTACTTAACTATATTCCATATTCTGCTAGTATTTTATTATCATTTTTTGTGGTGTTTCAGTGTGATTAAGTTTTGAAAGGAAAAAAAAAGATTAAAAATTGTTATATAAAAAAGATCGTTTTTTTTCCCCTAGATATAAGAACTTTTAAAAGAATACGTGCTAGGTCACGTGGCGTCGTACTGGCTAGGCATCATGAGATTACTGGTACACGTCCTAAGATCATTTTCTATTACGAAAACTTGTACCGATGGATAATAGGTCTAAGGATTTTTTTAAGGAAATCAAAATATTATGCCTTCGGTTTGCGCCTTTAACATGCAAAGTGTGGGGATCTATGCCAGCTACAGATAAGGCAATAATGTATCAACATATTCAAGTAAGTAATGGATAGTATTTCTTTTGTGCCATTATATTTTTTATACTATTTATATTATAATATCTGTGTAACAAAAACATTTATTTGTTTCAGGATAAATTTGAGATTGACTTGGAGCTTCCTAACGTAAAGAGAGGGCTCGAGAAATATCTTACTACTCGATTTAGAAATTACAAATACAGATTGCACAAACACTACAAAGAGAATGGAAGGGGTGATCAAGCTCGTCAAAACCCCTACAATAGTTTTTCACATGAGAATTGGGATATGATTTGTGACAACTTTGAGGATTCTCATTTTAAGGTGCATTATTGTTAAATTTTAAAATATATATTATTTAAATATTAAATTGATAACAATCTTAATAAAAATTTGAGAACATATTTCACACAGAAACGAAGTGAAACAAATAAGGCGAATAAGAAGAAGTTATTAGAAAACCACTGTGTAGGATTGAAGCCATTTGTTCGACTTCATTATGAGATGGTATCAATTATATATATTTGTATTTTATTAAAATTAACTAATACTTTGGTAATTGGCTTGTTAAGAAAATAATTATAAATATTCTTTTATAGATTGAAAAAACATAGCGAAACCCTGAGACTCAAGAGGAGCCAAACATAATGATACAAGATGACACATTGGGATAAGGACAAGGGTTGGGTGACTGAACATTGTGAGAAGAAACATGTAAGTAAAGTTAGCATATAGACATTAACTTTATTCATTAGTTCTTCATTTACTAAGTCAGTATTTCTTTTTAAATTTTGTATGGATGATTTCTTAATTATAGGATGAGATGACACAACTATAGTCTTAGTCCATGACAGAGGGCAATAATCAGGTGAGCCCAGATGAGATATTTACCCAAGTAATTGGTGTGAAGTCAGGATATGTACGTGGTCTCGGACATAGTGAGATGCCGATGCCATCAACCCATCACAGTTGTGTTGATGATGTTGAGGTGACTACTAGAAGGACCGAGCAGGCAGAGAGACATACTAAGGAACTGCAGACAGAGTTACAAACTGTTAGCCTTATGGCTTTAATCCAACTTTGTTGAATGATTTTGATGATAACAAACATTGTATTATGTATATTCAATTATGCATATGAATACTTTGTTATGCACTCTTGTTATTTGTCAAACATTATAGAGTGTTTATTTGGCTTGTTAGAGGTATGCCCTAAAACCAATCCTAAAGGGCATATCAATTTCATATTATATTAATTAGAAGGTATAACTTGTCTTGTATATTTAAATATATATGATAAAGTCCATGAATAAATAATAAGAGAACTATGTATCTCAAGTTGTTGAGATAGAGAGACTCATATTTCTCATACACATTTATTCTAAAGAAGTTCATGTTCATAGGTTTATTAAAGTGGACATTTATAAACCATTAAGAGTAGCACATATTTATACTAGCTTCAATGGGAGGATAGGTAGTCTTTCCTATTTGTGTAGTGACACTATAGTTAATCTGTGGGTGCATATTAGAGAATATGCATACTGAACATGATCTACAAGAATATTCATATGGAGTTTAAGTCAACAGAATATTCTTATGCTACTTCCATTTATTTGGTAATCTTCAAACCTGAGGCACCATAGTTATCTTGTGCATAAGTTACTAGAGTTTGACTGTATCTCGTACATCCTTAACCATCAGGGTGTAATCGGTACTCATTAGCTCTAGTAGGTTGTGTATGAAGATAAATGAGTGCGCAATAAGGAGTCATCACTCTCACTTTGATGAGGGAGAATGTCAGGGTTCGTTCACAAAGATAATTTTCAGTTTAAATCTATGGCCATAGTGATAGGTGAACTGTGAAAGAGTTTCATCGGGTTCACCTTATTGAGATTATACTTTGTAGAACATATAACAAGTTGTTAAGATAAGGTTTGACTTAATAACCATGCCTGATTATCTTAATAGTGACATTAGGGGATAAAGGATTAAGTAACATGAAGGGTTCACATAGTTCTACTATTCACCCACACCTAGGGTACGTTATGATATGTTACTAGATGTCACTTATGATTAGTGAAGGCTTAATGGTAAGTGTTATCATTGAAGGCAAAATTGGAATTGTTCCAATTGAACCATAAATATAAAGTTTCTATTTTAGGGAACATGAGATATCCCGATTCACTACCATGTTGGGGTGAATCCAAAGGGTCACACACAAAAGAACAAAAGAGAGCTCTATAATTTATGAGAGGGGTAAGTTTTTAATTTATGTAACTTGTATAGTCTCTTTAATTAATTGTTAATTAGGGAGGACCAAGTTGCAAAACTAGAAATCATAGTATTTGCTATAAATACATAGAAATTAGTGCATGCTAGCACTAAGTCCACTCAACCCTAAAAAGAGAAGATGAGGCTATCATCACATCACCACCTAGTGTGGCCGTGACCTAGGGGCTTCCCCATGGCCGTGAGTTGTCTTCTCTCATTCTCTAGCTTGCATTGATTTAAGAGTTAAACAAGCGCAAGAATTTTGAGGAATTTTGTGTTCGTGTGGATACCGTTGGAGGCTACATACTTTTGGAGCTAGGATGCGATTCGAGGTTCTTAGAGTTTCATAAAAAAGGAAAAAGAAGTAAGTGATTAATTTATTTAAATATGTTCTTGTTGTATTATTCATAATCCTATGCTTGCGTTCGATTCTTGTTATGATTGTGAGTGAGGATTCAATTTTATATAAAAGTTTTATAGTTGTTCTTCCGCTACGAATCCTCCTTACTCACTTTCTTTCATGGCTAACCTTGTTGAATGATTGACTTTATCCTATAGTTCTTATATATCCATTATAGTATATATATGCTTATAAGAACAAGATTCAAGTTGTCAATGAAGAAGGTTCAACCATCATGAAGTTCAAGCTCTTCAATGAACCTTATGTGAATGTGAATATGTTATATATTCACTAAGAACCATGAAGAGAACCATTGCATTGATGCAATCCAATCATGAAACCAAGCTCAAGCCTAGCACAAGCCAAGCATAAGTATTAAAGATTCCTTTATGAAGATTCTTGATTTTTTTTCTTGTGTAAGAGTGCTTAGGATTTATATTGTAAATCTCTCTATTGGATGAACTATAATTGGTTCGATTGACCTTGACTTAAAGACCATAGGTTTTAACTTTGGAAAATCACATTTGGTCAAAAGTTGATTCAAACTCATAGTGGGCTATATGGACTCAAAAGACAAAATGTTTTATACTTATTGCTTTGACATATATATCTTTTGGAAAACATTTTGAACTAAGCCAAAAATGTCATTGAACACTTAGTTAACTAGTCCATATGTTGGAAGTTGATCTGGACTTAAGAAATCTCAAATATTGGCTTTACAACATAGCTAGTCGACTAAACTAGATATTCTAGTCGACTAAGTATGATGGCAGCTGCCAATTTATAAGAATTCCTTTTCTAGTAGACTAACCATGTGTACTTAGTCGACTAACTTGCCTTCCAGTCAACTAAGTCCTTTGTCCCAATCAACGAATCGCAAGTCACTACAAGAAATCGTACATTCAGTGACGCGCATGATTGTCACTAAAACTCAATTTTATCGTCACTAAAGGCCTTTAGTGACGATTTATGGAGCGTCATCGAGGTGTCACTGTAGACCGGTCATAAAAGGGTATTTGTGACGACGCTACCACATCGTCACTAAAAGGTATTCCTTTTAGCGACGATATAAAGAACATCACTAAAAGTAGACAATTTGTGATGCATATTTTGTCACAAATGTTTCGTTATTTTTGTCATAAAAAATCGATTGTTCCATCTAAAATCGTCACTAAAAGGTATTTCTTATAGTGACGACTATACTATTTGTGACGTATGTATTGTCACAAATTCTTCGCTTTAGTCACTAAAAGTCCATTGGTCCATCTAAATTCGTCACAAATAATATGCCTATTGTGACGACATAAATTATTAGTGACGATGCAAGTATTGTCGTTGATATAATTTTTTAAAAAAATTAAAACATATTGCAACGTATAATTATTGTCACAAAAAATAACTATCTTATCGCGACAGAATTTATGTCGTCACAAAAGGATTTTTTAAATATTTTATTTTATTATGTTTTTGTGACGATCATTGATCGTCATAAAAAATAATTTTTTAATGACCTATTAAACCACATAATTCTTATATTACCTGTATTTAAATCACAAATAATAATTAATAACTATATATATATATATATAAACAACAAACTCAATTAATTATTTCTCCAACAAATTTGAACATTATTGAAATTAAAATAATAAATTCTTTACACAAGTAATTTAGGAAGAAAAATAAAAACAAACATTGTCTAAAAGTTGATAAATATAGTTGACTATTCCACATTGTCGAAAAAAATAAAGAAAACTTATAAAAAATGAAATATATTCTGCGTGTAATAAAAAATGAAATTTATTATGCGTCAGTTGTCCATTATTTCTTCCTAGTTATCCCCAGCACTTGTCCATTATTCCTCCAAGTTAACCCCACCACAATATCTTCAAAATTAAAGAAAAAAAAAAAGAATCAATAAGTTTATGTGATGTGCAAAATACATTTATATCATCGAGAATAGTGATAAAGCTCAATTGAAAAAATAAAATAAGTTCAATAGAAGCAGAACATTATAATATGCAAATTTAGAGAGGATTTATAAAGTGTATCACAATTATGAAACTAAAAATATTCAATATACTAGCTATTGCTATACTATTACTCAGATAACTAGCATTTTTCATATTGATATGTATATTATTTCTTCTCGTGGTCTCACACCTTTTGCAAAATCAGATTTTTTGTAGTTCACCCTGTAAAATATTTTGACACATTACATTTAAAGGTCCACCCTATTAAGAAAAAAATAACAGAATTATAAAGAAAGTGCATTCACGAAGCACTGTTAATGCTTATCAAAATTTTAACGATCATATATATATATTTGCAAAAGAGAAAAGTTACGTATTTATGCTGATGTTGCAACTTCAAATCTTTGACAAGCTTAATAAGCACTCCGAGTATCTGCTCTAAGACCTAGAAGAAGCAAAGTAATGCTACAAGTTATATATCATAAAAAATTAACAATCAACATATGACCCCACTTATGAGCATTATAATAATTCACGAAGTGTTATAATAGAATAAACTAGAGACTAGAGAGAGATCTGTATGCATTACCCTATGCATTACCCAACTGGGTAATGCATACAGATCTCTCTCTAGTCTTTAGTTTATTCTATTATAACATTTTTTTTATTAATGTTTTGAATTAAGATTTGGTCAAGAATATTTCCCAATTGAACTGAAAGGGAAAATGCTAGATGTAGAATTGGGCTGAGGTTTAACATCACATAATCATTATCAATAGAGGACAATCTGCCCAAAACAGCTTATAAAAGCAGAGCACATAGCTCTCATATTATTATTTCTAAATTGTATACAAAATTCAACCATAATTTCACCATTAATACAGGTCAACATATTTCTGGTTCAACGACACTCGACATTCATGGAAGAGAAAATATTGACAAACATTATTAATGATGCATGAATACAAAAGCAAGTATTTTGTGAAAGATATACAAACCCCCGGTAGGTCAACAAAAACAAGCCCTTGTTCTAGCATATTTCTTAAAATGTTGGGTGTAAACTAGTGCTCTGAAAACTGGAGAATAGACAAATTAAAAGAAGCATGAAAAACAAAAACAAGCCCTTGTTCGGCTAGGTTGCTTGCAGCACTATTATAAAAGGTAATTTTATTTGAATTTCCCCAATCTAACCATTCTTTCTGATCTAACATTAAGGTGTCAAACCCTAATAACATAATAATGACTATACTCACCCAGCACCATCAGGTTTGATGCATGAGTCAAGAAGTCAGGGATAAAAAATTGTGAAATAAAACAAAACTAAATTATGAAAAATTTGAAGTATGTAGATACCCATTTGTTGAATCTTTTTCAACTAGTTAGAGTTAATTTCAACCAAAATTGATTAATGTGATAGAAAGTCTAACTCTCAGTAATCAAGATCCTATTTTCCAATCAAATAATCCCAAATTCAACAAATAAAACTCCAAGATCACATGATTCTAACAGTTTTTCCTTAGTGACATTTTAAGAAACCGACCATTAGATCACTGTGATTTTTAATATATATAAAATGCATAAGTATAATATCTTATCCAATGGTTAGTTTTACAAAATATGCATCACACAATTGTCCATGGGCTTTATGCTCACAAAAGGTTATATAAGCATATGCTAACTTGATCATTCTCCTATGTATATAATTATTTTTATATATCAATATCAAATTAAAAAATTAGTGGTATAAAACACTTATGTTACGAATATATGAGTGTATTACCCTTTATAACTATATAATAATTTAAAAGTTTGAAATAAATATCCAAAAAGTCTCTTAGTTTAGAGCCTTAACCATGAAGTCCAATTTTGTACCATGAGGTTCTTGAGATGTTCAAATTCTTCTATTTAGTTATTAAATATATTAAAAACACCCATGAACTTAATGGTATAAATTATTTAAGTCATCAACTTCGGCTTATGGATATATAATCCTAAATTTATTTATATTATTTTTAGTATTAATATAAATTAATATTAATTTAAAAATTTTGAATTGTAAATTAATCTTAAAATTATTTTTAATTAATTATTATTATATTTTTTATTATACAATGCAACTTGCACAATGATGCGTAAGGTCATAATTATTAGACCCAGCTTGGTCATTGGCCTATCAAAGGAAGTGGGTTGTTCACTGGGTCACCAGTCAAACTACTAGGGTAACGGTTAAACCGTTCAATTTCAAAAATATATTATTTTAAATATATTTATGTTTAATATAAGTTTAGAAAATGAATATACCTAAAATTTAATTATATATATATATATATATATATATATAACAATAACAAAAGCTTGGGTTAGTGGTATAAGTAGCATTAGCCTAATTTGTTCAATCATGGTTCAGTGTTCAAACCATGGAAATTGCAGGTATAATCTATAATTTTTTTTTTGTTGCTTTTGCTAATATTTTATACTTTCTGTGACAGCACAAAAATCGTCACAAATGATCTACCTTTTGTGACAATAAATAAATTGTCACAAAAAGTCATAGAGAATCTATATATATATATGTATATATATATATATATATATGACATCGTTACATTTTATCACCAAAAAGTCACATTTAATAAATAAAAATAATAAATAATATTTTATACTTTATGTGACAGGACAAAAATCGTTACAAATGATCTACCTATTGTGACAACACATATATTGTCACAAAAAGTCTCTACATGTGTTCGGTTTTTTGCTTTTACTTTTGTGACAATGTTATATATCGTCACAAAAAGCTTACATTTAACAAATAAAATAATTAAATAACTTTTTATATATTTTGTGACGGCAACGAAATCGTCACCAAAAGATCCTTATTCTGTGACAAACCAACAATCATCACAAAACATTCCTATCATGTCATCTTTTGTTTTTTGTTTTTGTGACAATGATATACTATTGTCACAAAAACCTTACATTTAATGTATATAGAAAAATAAATAATATTTTAGACTTTTAGTGACCACAAAGTCACCGTCACCAAAAAGTCTTCGTTTGTGACGAATCAAGGATCGTCACCAAAAATCATGATTAATGAAAAATGAAGTCATTTTTTAAATACCTTTTGTGATGATGTTAAAAGTGCGTCACAAAAAACATTTCCCGCCTTATTTTGGTGGGAAATTTTTGGTGGGAGAATATTGTGACGGTTTTTAGTGACTCTTATATATATTTGTCACCAAAATTATTTTTTTTCACAACCTTTTAATGACGATCATGAAATTCGTCACAAAATGAGGGTTTTTAGTGACAAATTCCAATTTTTCACTAATAAATTTGTCACTAAATGTCAGATTTCTTGTAGTGTCAGTAGATTTCTTTTTTAGAGGCAGTTTTCTAGTCGACTAAACCTAGTTGCCTAGTCGACTAATCTATTCCGAAAAGCCTTTATCAAGTATTTTAAATGGTCTAGTCGACTAACCCTTTAGTCCCAGTCGACTAACCGTACCCAGATTTCAAATTGCAAAGCTTTCTGTTATAGTAGTCGACTAACCCCTTTTTGTCTAATCGACTAAGACTTGTCTGCTGCTCAATAACGGCTAGTTTTTGACAAACCCAAACGGCTCTAGTTTATACCCTAACGGCCATATTCTCTTATGTGCCTATATATACTCATTATATGAGTCCTGAATCACTTAATGATCATACACAAACATATATGAATGTAGTATTCATCATTCTTGTGTGATATTAGTCAAAGATTCATCATTCTCTCTTGAAACCAAATTAGTTCATATCTTTGAGAGATATTAGTGTAAGCTTTATTTATTACAAATCAGCTTGTTGAAGCACTTATTGTATTTGTTCACTCTATTCATTTGTAATCTTGTGTGAAGAAAGGTTGGGTTGTAACCCTTGTGAAGCTTGAAGTTTGGTGTTGAAATTCAAGCTTGTGAAAAGTCTTTTTGTGAGCATTTGTGATCTCTTGGTGAGATTGGGTGAGAATCTTCCACCATTAAAGAAGATTGTGGGTGAGGGTCTTCCACCTTAGAAAGAAGGCTGTTGTAAAGGTTTCTCTACCTTGAAGGAGTAATCCTATAATGCATTGTGGAATCCTCGAGACGGAGATCTTGAGGCGTAGATGTAGGCAGGGACCGAACTACGTTAAACCCTTGTGTTTGAATCTCTCTAACTCTATCTCTTGCAATTCATTTTATATTCTTGCTATATTTTTTGTTGAGTTGTGATTCAAACTTATTTTCTCTTATTTCCAATTAAGTTTATTAACTTGTTTATCTTCCGCTGAATTTAATTGGACCATAATATTTATTTGGTAATTATTTTTAAAGTTTGCATATACTCTATTCACCCCCTCTAGAGGTATATACTTGGGCCAACAATTAGTATCAGAGCAAGTGCTCTTCCTTTGATTATCTTTTTGAGCTAAAGATTTTTGCAAACTTGTTTATTTGTTAATTAAAAAGAATGGATTTTGAAAAGAATTTTTGTCTTGGTATACATGTTCATGAGTTTGATGAATCTACCTCTCCTAGATGTGTAAATGATTTTGATGATGATTTTGTTGATAAACCATTTTATGAGGATCTTCAAATATTATGTGAATATACTTTGAAGAAAAATGATGCTTTGAATAAAATTCTCAAAACTTTAAAAAATGACTTGTCATCTATTTCAAAAGAAAAAATGGCTCTTCAAGAGCTAAATTCAACTTTGGTTAAAAAGGTTGAGTCTTTAAGAAACACAACTTCTACTTCAATTTCATCAAATGATTTTGATGATGACAATCATTGTGTTGGAAGTTGATTTGGACTAAAGAAATCTCAAATATTTTGAACTAAGCCAAAAATATCTTTGAACACTTAGTTAACTAGTCCATATGTTGGAAATTGATTTGGACTTAAGAAATCTCAAATATTGGCTTTACAACATAGCTAGTCGACTATACTAGTTATTCTAGTCGACTAAGTATGATGTCAGCTGCCAATTTATGAGAATTCCTTTTCTAGTCGACTAACCATGTGTACTAGTCGACTAACTTGCCTTCTAGTCGACTAAGTCCTTTGTCCCAGTCGACTAATCGTAAGTCGGTAGCTTTGTTTTTGAGAGGCAGTTTTCTAGTCGACTAATCGATTCCGGAAAGCTTTTATCAAGTATTTTAAATGGTCTAGTCGACTAACCCTTTGGTCCTAGTCGACTAACCGTGCCTAGATTTCAAATTGCAAAGCTTTCTGCTATAGTAGTCGACTAACCCCTTTTTGTCTAGTCGACTAAGACTTGTCTGCTGCTCAATAACGACTAGTTTTTGACAAACCCAAACGGCTCTATTTTATACCCTAACGGCTATATTCTCTTATATGCCTATATATACTCATTATATGAGTCCTGAATCACCTAATGATCATACACAAACATATATCAATCTAGTATTCATCATTCTTGTGTAATATTAGTCAAAGATTCACCATTCTCCCTTGAAGCCAAATTAGTTCATATCTTTGAGAGATATTAGTGTGAGCTTTATCTATTACAAATCAGCTTGTTGAAGCACTTATTGCATTTGTTCACTTTATTCATTTGTAATCTTGTGTGAAGAAGGGTTGGGTTGTAACCCCTGTGAAGCTTGAAGTTTGGTGTTCAAATTCAAGCTTGTGAGCACTTGTGATCTCTTGGTGAGATTGGGTGAGAATCTTCTACCGTTAAAGAGATTGTGGGTGAGGGTCTTCCACCTTAGAAAGAAAGCTGTAAAGGTTTCTCCACCTTGAAGGAGTAATCCTATAGTGGATTGTGGAATCCTTGAGATGGAGATCTTGAGGCGTGGATGTAGGCGGGGATCGAACCACGTTAAATCCTTGTGTTTGAACCTCTCTAACTCTATCTCTTGCAATTCATTTTATATTCTTGCTATATTATTTGTTGAGTTGTGATTCAAACTTATTTTCTCTTATTTCTAATTAAGTTTTTTAACTTGTTTATCTTCCGCTAAATTTAATTGGACCATAATCTTTATTTGGTAATTATTTTTAAAGTTTGCATATACTCTATTCACCCCCCCTCTAGAGGTATATACTTGGGCCAACACAAACTATGAGGTCAATGGTGGATGCTATGAATTTAAGACATTTTCAAATGGAGTCCATGTTGCAAAGTTTCTTGTCAAGGTTGCCCAATAGTGACAATTCATCCATGGTAAGTTGTATGTCAATAGACAAATTTTTTCTTCAAGTTACACATATTTCAATTATATGTTTTGTTAAAATTAATTATATATAATTAACATTATTTTTTTGTTGTTGCGGATTTGATTGTGATGGCTTGCTTTCTAATGGAAGTTGGGGATGCTCTACTTTTGCTTTGAGTTTGGTTTTATAATAATGGATGTTGAGAATACTATATTTGCTTGGTTTTATTTATTTTCTTTAAATGAACTAAGTGTTTTTCTACTCACTTTTGGAATATTTCAATGGACAAAATATGTATTGGACAGGTTGGGAATGCATGTTTTAAGTATTTACATTAAAAAAACTATATATTTGAAAATTTGAGTTGTTGATTTTGAATGGTTGTACATTTTTCCAATCAGGTTTAATGAATTGTATAATTTGTAAATTGGCTAAATACAAATACAACTATGTTTTCAAATGAATTGCATTATCAGGTTATTATTACAATACTAATATGAATAGTATTATTAAGTTATTCATTAAGGATTAAAATGAACTATACTATTAGGTTTTTGATTTTGGCCAAAATATAAATAAAGTAATGGAATGTTTAAAACATATATGAATTTTTATTTGCGACAATAGGTATCCTGAAATTAAGTACCATTTGTGACCGAAATAAATTTAAATTTGTTGTCTCAATTACTTACTATTTTGATGACACACAAGTATTTGCGACATACCTTTTGTCGGAAAAATTGTGCAAAATGGTATGTTTTATTGGTATTTGTAACAAGATTTTGATTATATTTGCCACAAAATTACAAATTTTTAACAACAAAAATTATTTGTCATTAAAATTGAATATTATGCAACAATTATAAGTTTGTCGCTAATAAGTTACTATTTGTGACATATATAATGTCGTTGCTAATATATTACTTTTTTTGTCGCTAATAAATTTGTCGCAAAAAGTTTGTTTTTGGTGATAATTATTAATTTGTTACTAATAATATAGTTTTCACGATGATTAAAAAAGTGTAGCTAAAAATTTGCCTATTTGTCACTAATAGTTTATTTTTTACGACAATACCTAACTTTTGTCGCTATATAGTTTTTGTGACAAGCTTATAGCGACAATTTGATGATAAACTCATTTTTGTCACAAATGATTATCTGCGACGAATTTGAAACTTTTTGTGCAAAAAAATTTGCCTCAAAAGAGCCAGTTTGTTGTAGTGTGAGTTTTTTAAGGTGAAAACCCTAGCAGCTATACAATCTTATTCCAACTTGAAACAATATGAATTACAAGCCTATAATTTATAGAGAAGCTACAACATAAATATGGAAAGTCAACTCTAAAAAATATAGAAACCTAGGAAATATACAAACTCTAATACATGGAAACTAATAAAATATGGAAAGTTAACTCTAAGAATATAATACAAATATTTATAGCTCACATGTGAAGCAAAGTACCACATTGCTTAGGTATGAAAGTAATAAGCATTATATAAGAGTGAGGGTTCCCTCACCTCTTGAGCTAGCTTTTGGGGTTGAGTTTTATCTAAGATCGTGTAACATGGTATCAGAGCCGGCATACCGAGGGATGGGTAGGGTGCATGTCCCTGGCCTACACGCGGCAGATGTTGCCGAGTGAGCACGCTGCGCATGAGGGAGGGTGTGAAGCGAAGTCCCACATTGCTTAGGTATGAAAGTAATAAGCAGTATATAATAAGCGTGAGGGCTCCCTCACCTCTTGAGCTAGCTCTTGGGGTTGAGTTCTACCCAAGACAGTGTAATGGACATGGGAACATGGAGGTATAGCACATCAGTTTGCAAGAAAAAAGCTATAAAATAAGAAGAAGTTAGCTAGAGAAGAGACAACGTTAACCCAATCAAAGCACAATGCTCTCCAAATCAGTTTTCTTGTTTTAATTCTCTCATTATCATTGCCAATACCATTTTAATTTCAATTTATTTTAATTTTCAAGCATCCTATTCCTTTCAATTCGCAAATATTTTTTGTTTCATGTTAAGTTCAATTCAAGTAAACAGTTGATCAATGGCACTTTTTAATTATAACGGTTCAATGAGTATTTCAAGCATTGTAAGTTTGTTTTTTTTATTCATCAATTCCATTCAAAGTACGAATTTGATTTAAATATTGTTTTCACTTTATGTTCCATTATTGCTATTTCCAATTAATCAATCAAGGTGTTAAGACATTCCAACCAAGAGCCCATTTAAGACTTACCCTCACCATAACCAATCACCTAACCTCGATTTCACAGTAATTGACTTGGCATTAAGGTTTTCCAACCTTAATTTCAGCCAAGAGGTGCTAAGGGTCGTGTTCTAGCAACCTCTATTTAGACTTTAGTTAGTCCCGACACACCTGCGTTTTCATCAATTTTGTGACAAAGGTTTTAGAAGTGAGCAATTCCCTTTTGCGATTTATTATTAGTGAACACATTTGTTCTTGGCTCGTGGACGGACCTCAAATTGAGGGAACCGTGCACGTAAATCTCTTTTGTCTCTCTTATTTCATTTGTTTGTTCTATTTTTGGTTAGTGATTTACTTGCTTGTTTTCATATTACCTTAATTAATTTGTGATTTGCACTTGTGAAAAATCTATATTTTTCCCAACATCATCTCTATGCTATGCTACGGTTTTCAAAATCACTTCCTATTTGCAAAGCATTTCTTTCAAGAACACAATAATCCAAGTATATTTCCACAAACTTGAAAGAAATAGAGAGTGATTTTGAAGAAAGAGAGACGGTGAGAAAAAGAGAGCCATAACTATTAATTAAAGAGTTTTGGGACTTGATTGTCTTTGTCAAGTGGAGATGGAAAAAAGACAGAGGGTACAAAAGAGATAGTTTTGATGCGAGAAGCTATGAGAATGCTTTTCGGTGTTCTATTGTCTTTTTTTTTTTTTTTTTTTTTTTACTGTACATAGTGGGTTGGACGAAATGTGTACATTAAGATGCTGAGCAATAAAAAGCCCCTCACGTGTGCCGTTTTGGTGCCTAAAAAAAATACTCAGACGCTAGATCTATTATTCTATGACGTGTTTCCATCAGATTGAAATTGTTCCCAATGAAAAATGGTCTCAAGATCTCGTAAGTGAAGGTCTTAGCGCGTTGCGTGCCAAAGCTTGTTAAAGCTCAAATGACCGTGTTCACACGACCTTTAGCACCTTCTAGGCTGCGAAATTAGGGATGATCTTGTGTGAACCTAATAATTTAAAATGCTAATTATGTGATTAAGTGTTCATCTCTATGTGATTAAGTGTTAAATTAGTGTGATTATATGCTAATTGATGTGTACTTATGTGTTAAATGATTATTAATGATGTGATAAGTGAAATGAAGTAGATGTATTTTGAAATATGTGGGAAGTGTGGATTAATAAATAAAGTTGTTTTTAAGAAAATATGGGTGTTTATGAAAGGAAATAAATTTTTAAAATGAAGGGATGTGTGAAATTACAATTTGGACCAAAACATTTTGAGAAATATCATCCATGTCCCTTAAATTCTAAGAATTGTATGAGAACTAATTTGAAGCACTTGTACCATCTCTTAAAAAGGATATATATTAAGGTTTCATCTTTATCATAACATAAAACTAGAGAGTGGAGAGAAAATTAGGGGAAATGAGAGAGAAAGCTACGGAAAGGGAAAAAAAATGAATTCTGATTGCTTTTGGTGAAATTGAACAAGGTATGTTATATATATGCTTATGTATTCTATATTTCATCTTTTCTTATAATTTTGAATTGGGTATGAAAATTGGCATTAAACTTTGATATGTGAATTGAGGCATGTATATTTGAAATTAGACAAAGTTTCTTTATTAAAATTGTTGGTATATGCTTTATGTTTACATATGTGAATTTGCTGAAATTTGAACGGGGAAAAATACTGTTTGGTTACCAAGAAAATTCCGGGAAAAATGAAGGAAAATCTAGAAAACTGGTTTCTAAAAATAGAGCATTCTTCCAGTGCTTTTTTGGTACTGTTAGATGGAGAATTAGGCTAAACTTTCTCATGAAAGTTGTAGGTTTTCGAATCAGCTTTCTAACAAGCCTGACCTTGCCTCATTTGGATATTTGTTCTAAAAGTTATGCCCATGTTACCGAGACTAGTTTTATTAGTGAAAAGATTTTTGTCTAAACCCAGTAGGCTACTGTAATTGCTGATTTTGGCCCTAAAAACGTTGGATTTAGACTATGTTTATTAGAGGTAAAGTTTTAGTTCTTCGAGTACTATTTCCATAAAACTAAAGTTTAATAAATTCCGATATCTAAGCTAGACAATACGGCCAAAATATCAAAACTGGTTGTCACACTGCAGGTTTATATTTTAAGATTTTTGTATTAAACTTTAAATGGTTGTATATTTTGCATCCAAACTCTGATTTTGACAAGTTTTATATCCACGAAAAGCTAATGAAATGTAGACTGTGATTTTGATGATTTTAAGATGTATTTTGATTAAAGAAAGAGTTATGTGTACGACTATTTATGATTCTTTTATGTAATTGATAAATGTAACTCAAAAACAGAATCAGCCACAGTAAACACTTGAGGTAGGGAAACTTATGATTCTTATTATTTATGATTATGCTTGTATGATTGTGTTGTGATGTGAAATGATAGTGAACGAAATACATGGGTTTATAGTGTTATGAAATTGAAATGAAAAGCTTGAGTTATTATGGTATCATTATTTGATGATATATGATGTGATGGAAATGGGAATGAAATGATGATGGTTAAGCATAGATTGTAACTTGATAATTTCTATGGCTTGTTATGGAATGAAGAAATGTTGTGATGCTTATTGTTATGTAAAACATTGCATAATTGTTTCAAAGTTGCAATCATATTAAGAACCTGAACTTAGCAGTACTGGCTTTGGAAATGTTAAAATTGAGAAAAAGTTTGAAAGGTAATGAAATGTGAGAAAAGGATTGATAAATGCTTTCTATGGTCTATATGTAAGCAGTACTTGCATAGGTGGAAGCATAAGAGGCTATATTGTGATTGTTTTAGGCTGAAGAGATGTTGTGATGCCTATTACTAGATCTTTCTATAGTGCTGCTTTGCTCACCTACCGGTTAAAGTAGTGTCTCTTTCCTTTAACCATCCTCAAGGTACCT
Source organism: Hamamelis virginiana (assembly GCA_017140935.1). Lineage (NCBI taxonomy): Eukaryota > Viridiplantae > Streptophyta > Magnoliopsida > Saxifragales > Hamamelidaceae > Hamamelis > Hamamelis virginiana. The sequence goes on along the minus strand of JAESVK010000153.1, from coordinate 1,317,734 downwards.
AGAATGGATATGAAATCATTATTCATTTTACATTGCATAAGTTGCAAGCAGATTCTGATTTTATTAAAGCTAAGATGTTACTCAATTGTTATGAGACACTGTGAGTCACTTGAATGATTATATGAAATCTGAATATTATTATATTGTGCATGTTATATGGAGATCTTTAAATTATAAATTTGAACCTGTTATGTTGGTGTATGGGCGCCGGAGTACCATGAACAAGATTTATGAGGTTTTGGTCTTGCATTATATTGTGAAGTGAAAGTGGTTTGTGATTGTATATATTAAGTATATACAATATAATTATTATAATAAGAATGTATGTTTACCTACTCAGGTTCGTTGATTAGCTCACCCCTGCTTTATGCAATTCCCAGGTAAACAGGAAGAGACATGACTGATGGAAAATAAGAAAGCTGGCACTTCTACATAAAATGCTGTGGAAGAGTTGTACATTTACACCTTCCTATATACTTTGCATTTATGACAATAGAATGCATGTATAAATTGTATAAAGGTTTATTTGTCATTTCCTATAAGCCAAAGTTGTTGGCTTTTGTAAAAATATAATGTTGAGGATTGGGAATTTTTGTATAACATGGCATATTTCCACTTTATCTTATTGCAGATTGATTATGAGTTATTTTGGTATAATTACAATTGTTTCATCCCTATTCTGTTTTATTCAATATAATGCACATATTATCTCATTAAACAAGATTGGGGCGTCACAAATCTTAATGCCTAGTTGATCACTTTAAAATGGAATAGAATCAGGCAATTGGCGAGGATTGAAGGTTGATCCTCTTGGGTTCTAGTGTGGAATACTTTAGAAAACCAAATAAACTTGAATCAATAAATTAATTAATTATAAAAATTAACCATTGCAAGATTAAGCATCATATAATTGAAAGTAAACATTGCTAGAAACATACTTATAGTTAGTATCATTACCATTCTAAATAAAGAACTCGAAAAACTTGAGAATTACTACGAAAAGAACAAAGAAAAGTTGCTGCTGAATTGAAGTTACTAGAAACTAAAATGCTGGATGCAAGATTAAAATGCTAGGAATATGGGAATTGAACAAAGCAAGCTAATTAAAGAACTAAAAGCTGAATTATAGCCTATGGATTGACTAAAATTGCAGAAAAATGCTCTGGGCAATTGCTGAGTTGATGATGATGCCTTCTTGCTGCTGCGAATCCTCTTTTTATACCTTCTTGGGCTAGCAGTAACTGTTTTAGTAGTGGGAATGAGGCCTTCACTACTGCAGATAATGGCCCACTACTTCTAACCGCTTGGATCATGACCCACTCTTCCTTCTCCACAATCTGCTTGCTGGAAAATGAAACACGTGTCTCATACCTCTTCTAACTTCCTCATTCACCACATAATGACACATGGCACAATAAAACAATTTCTCCTCCTTAAACACATGGCAGCATCTGCCACTCCCTCTCCTTCTTCTTGCTTCCATGGCTTAATTAATTTTAGGGTGGAAAAAAATCCAAGCAAACAGGAGCATCTTTTCTCCCAAGCAGAGGATCTAAACGCACTAAGGTGTCATCGTGTACAAGTTAGTGAATATAGGTTTATGTGAGTGGATATACCATTCCTATAGATGTCAGTGGTGTCTTGCTAATGTTTATATGAGTACAGTACGTGTGTGTCATTTTTGTGCAAATGTCATCATAGTTCTGAATTTTTTATCAATAAAATTCAATTTTGTTTGAAGACAAAACCCAAAAGTCACAATGAGGAGTTGAGTACTTGAGTTCAGTTTAGTACCAAAACCAAAGATACCCAAAATTAATTTCTTACAAAAGGCCAAATTGTAAAGCAGTTTTGATGAATCCTAGTTAAGAAAGAGCAAGCTAGCCCGGAATTAGAATTAAAAAGAAAAGGCTTGCATGCAACCATATGTTTATTAGTTACATTAATTAATAGCTGCATCAATCTTCATGCCTTATTGCAAGGTGGGTACAGCAATGAACGAAAATGTGAATGGTCAAATTGGAAACAGTGGCTTGGGATTAAGATCAAACAGTCGGATGAAAGCAACACAAATTAATTAACCCATAAAACAATTAATGTTTCACATAAACTACCAAGAAGATCCAAATGTACAGTAAATTAAAATGGATCGAGTATCATAAATTGGATGAATATTAATATATAGGGCTCACTGCTTGAATCTTTGCCTAAATTTTGAGAATCCGAGTATTGCAATGTCATGTCTTAGATTTCTGCTCTGTGGATATAATGGGTGCATTTAGAAGGACAGCTCCGAGACCTATTTCATGATCATGAGTAGTCTGATAGTTGTCAAAATATATGAGCTCCCCTTCTGGACATCCACATGAATCATTAATGGAGGGCTTTTCATAATGAAGAATATGTAGGAGTTCCCTATGGAGTCTTTCAACCGAAGATAAACTACGGTGTTTAATTAGTGACCTCTTTCTTGAAGGAATACGGCAGTCCCAGATACTACTTGTCTTCACTGAACCTGTAAAACCATAATTAAGTGTGTATATATTGGATTATTACGCAGTAGTGAAGCAAATCATGAGACCTTAATTACCATTTATTGCTCTTTTTATCCATGTCATGCATGCCAAAAATCATAGTGATTTTGATAGTCAGTTTTTAAAATACAAACTTTGAGAAACTGTGACAACATCTAACTGGAAAAGCTGCCACAGTTTTTTGTAACCTGTATTTTTAGAAATGTCATCAGATCACTGTAATTTTTGGCATCCATGCATAGGAAGAATATCTAATCCAACAGTTTGTTTTTCCAAATACTCATCAAATCCTCACATAAGCTTCTGTTCTCGTAAGAAAATTTCTATACAAGTTATATATATAATATGTTGAAAAGTTATAAAGAGATTTATGGACCCATATAACCTGAGATTTCACTTCCATCCTTATTTTCCAACAGAAAGGAGCTCTCAGATGATGATGATATTGCAGACCCTGAACTAGATTTCGTATTGCTTGTATCATCTTCAAGAGTTGCAGCATGGAGTTCAGATTTTGCAGCACTCTCTTCAACTTTTAAGTTGCCTTCAGTATAATGAGCTACGATGGGATTGGGAATGTTTCTCAGCTGTCTTACCTTGAATGGTATACGTAATTCATGGTGATGAGATTTTTCAGAATCAAGAGACATATAAGATTGGGCATGCTTAGGAATATAGTGTACAAGAGTCCCCCTTGTCCTCCACCTTGATCCACAAGCATTGCATAACACTGGCTTGCCTGGCGGTCCATTTCTCCAAAGTGGAGTGCCTGTTCAATTCTTTATCCATCAGCACTTAAATCATTTTTTATATATATAAAAAAAGAAAAATGTGAAGTAATATAATTATAATTAATATGAATCATGATCTGCTTCCAACAAGGCTTATAGTCGACATAAAATAGATTTGATTGTCATGTTGCTCGTTAATTAATTAGTACAAGAGATCAACTCAGCTCTAAGTTGGAAAAATGTGGGAAGTTTTTTTTTTAAAAAATGTTTTTTCTATTTAAAATGGAAGTTTTAAATGTTTTTTCCAACAAGTCTTATATAATTAAAAGACTTTTTTCTTAAGCTATAGTTAAATACTACAAATTGATCCAAAAAAAAAAACACAAAATTTGCAAATCCAACCTAACGTATAGTAATAAACAGAGAATAGAAGAAGCTAGAAGAAGAATATTATTATCATAAAACTTACCTGACTATTTATTAAACTATTTTTTTGTAATGTTTTTCAATTTTATACAAAGGAGTAATATATAAGCTAAGGATAAAATGGAAGATCTAAATGAAAAAAAAAAAAAAACATATATTAACAATTAAAATAAAATTTACACGTAACTTATATAATTTATCTTATCTCGATTTGATTTGGGACTTTCTATGTGGTATTTATCTTTTTTAATAATACATCCCATTTAATTTTCTATTATTATAAATTTAATAATTAAAATAAAAAAAAAATTGTAGTTAAATACTACAAACCGATGAAATAAAAAAAAAAATTTGAAAATCCAACGTACCTAACGTATAGTAATAGACAGAGAATAAAAGAAGATCGAAGAATAATATGATAAAACTTACATGGACTCATATGGCTATGATGCAGCGTCTGTGAAAAAAAAAAAAAACCTGTGATCGATTACAAACCTAGAGAGAGAGAGAGAACTATAACTACAAACTCAAATAAACAAAAATATATATACAGAGAGATAAAGAGAATAAGAAGAAGAAGAAGAACACATTACCTAGACGTGAGGCATTGATTAGTACATGGAGAGTGTGGCAAAGAAAAAAATATAAGAAGAAGAAAAGTAGCAGCTTTATGAAGCCCTAATTTGATAGGAATGGAAAGTCAAAAGAAGAAAATAAAATAAGATATGAGAATAAAATAAAATAAAAATAGCATCAACCAATTGGAAAGAAGCAGAGAAAGGAATTAAGGAAAGAAGAGAATGTGAGAGGGAAGGCTAACAAAGGCCGCCACGTAGGACGAACTGGGCTATAAATAATAAGATATATAGGAAATGAAATATATATATATATATATATATACCCCTACAGCATGGTAACTAGGGCACTAGCTATTTGTAAGAGGACAAGAGCCTTGCATTTGGTATTCTGCTTGAAATGAACATACTGTATATACCCCTACAGCATGGTTACAGTATAATTAAATTCAAGCCAACTGATCATGGCATGATCGAGTTCTAGTGTTAATATCTCGATCATGTTAGAAGACTTTAGCTGTAATAAATCCATTCATCATCCAAAGTACATACGTGTATGCGTATAATAACCTGCATGCATACCACATCACATTGGGAAACACTCTACTGCTGATCGATAAGCAAGTAATATTGGAAAATGCTAAACGTTTCTAAAGATTGTCCCTAAAATATAGAATTCACATATGTTAGAAATTCATTTAAAATTTTTATTTCTTGATATTTATAATTTTGGCAATTTAAGTTGGTGGAGTTAATATTGTAACTCGATCCTCATTATTATATATCTCTATTATTTAATTAAGCAGAAATGATCCTTTAAGAACCAGTTCTTAAATTAAAATAAAATCACTCACCATTACCATAGGTACGTATTTTGAAAAATCGACCATTAGATTAGATAATCTTCTTATAAATATCATGCATGTCTTCCAAAAATCACAGTAATCCAACAATTGATTTTCAAAATACAAATTATTAAACAATTTTTATCACATCCAACACTAAATACTAGTGTTAGAGTGTTTCACGAACTGTATTTTAAAAATTGATATGTGGAATCAATGTGATTTTTGGCAGACATGACATACATAAGAAGATTATCAAACCAAACTGTCGGTTTTTCAAAATACCATTGGCTTTGTAAGAAGATGGTGAGCGGTCATTATTTTAATTTAACAACCGATCCTTAATGGATCATTTAATTTCTGTTATTTAAGTAAATTAAATGGTTTTTTTTTTATTTCTTCTATTTATATTGTACTTTTCATGGATTGAAAAAAAAAAGAATCATTAAAAGCTAAAACAGCTATTAATTCATAAATATTATGTATATCATTCTCTTTATGTGTAGTTCTGAGTAAATAATTTGATCAATTTTGATTTTATAATTATTTAACGAAATTTATTTATTTATGTAGTTTTATATATAAAATAATACATAAACATAATTTTTTAACCATCTATGGATTAATTTTTTAAAAAACTAAATGACATTAAACGTTAGCCAGGTTGGTCAAATTCTCTCTAAAAGAGTGGTAAAGAAGAGAACCCATAAATTTGAATTAACCTAACCCCTCAAAATTAAAGCTAATCAAAATAATTTTTAAAAACAAAAATGCAAAGTTAATCAAAATAATTTTTGGAAAATAAACTGAATAATATGAGATTTATGAATGGTAAAATCTTAGAATTAATCAAAATAAATGAAACTAAATTTTTAAACAAAATAGTTTCTGGAGCACCCATAATCTATACTAAAGTTAATTTTAATGATACGCTAAACATTAAAACTGTGGGTACACCTCCATAAATTTCTTGAGACTTGGAATCAAAATAAATTTTTAGAGTTAATCTAAAGAATTTTTGGAGCACCCATAAATTGAATTAAGTTAATTTTAATAGTTAATCATTAAAATTGTGGGTCCAGCTTCATTAATTTGTTATTGTCTCTATAAAATTAGAGTTTGGTTAAACAACCACCAACAAAAATAATGAATAAAAGCATATTAAGCATATATCAAGAATCCCAGTGCAAACCCGAAAAATTATAATTGTATAAAATTTATTTTAATTAGATGATCTTGATCGTTTGATCTTAATTAATTAATTAGAATGTAAGATTAATAATTTGATGCATTTATTAAAGTTTAATGTTTGTTTTCACCAACTTTAACTATATGAGTATGTCCACTTTATTTTTATTTATTTTTATTCTCATTGCCATTGGCAGAGCCATCTAGGGCTCAAGTTCACTGGCATCCAATTAGTTTTGCATGCATAACTAATGATATTTCTAAATTTTCTTTTATTATTTTTTTTCAATTATCTTATTAATTTTTATTTTAATATTTTGTCGATCCCAAAGTATTAGATAAAAAAATTATTATCAATTACTATTTAAGTGTTTAAATTTATTATCAAATTGAATTTTTTTTAAATCTTGATATTGTCAACTATAAAATTATAAAAGAGTATGTGCATCTGGAATCCTTTGATTTTTCCTTTTCTTTATTTTAAAATTAAAATAATAATAATAATAACACCAACAACCAACTAATTAGAATAAAGTAAAACATAGCAACTACAAATAAGAATGACCCTAAAAAATTATGTGAGATTTATTATAATAAAGTAACCAATAAAAACGAAGTAAAGGATTGAATAAAGGAGATAAGAGAATAGATCGAGGAGGGAAGAAATTAGAAACAATAAATAAAAATAAAGTAGAAACAACAAATAAATGACCCTAAGATATCATTTGAGATTATTACAATGAATGAATCAATTAGAACGAAGTAAAATATGGCAATAACCAATTGAAAGAAACAAAAATATTGAAACATTCAATGTTTTTTTGTTTTCAACAACTTTGATTGACACATGTATGTATACTTTAATTCTTTTTGTTTTGTTTCTTTTTTTTTTTTTTCCTTTTTAATTTTTTTTTATGGGTTAATTATCTATAAGTCCCCAACATAGTGTTTTATACCAAGGATTTAAAAAAAAAAAATCAAATAGACAAAAGAATTTGAAAATTATTTTGGGAACCTCATGATATAAAATTGGACTTCATGGTATAAAGCTCAAAACTCTTGAATTTTCGAATTTTTTATTTCTTTTTTTTTTATTCCTATTGCCATTGAGAGAGCCATCTAGGGCTCATTGGCGTCTATAATTTATAATTTATTATTTTATCATCTATGCACAATTTTAACATTTTTTTCATTGGAAATCTCACAAATATAAGTGTTTCAACTTAGGGCTTGGGTAACCCCACATCTTTCATTTTTATTTTTTTTGGTCAACAACCCCACATCTTTCAAAAGACCAAAAAAGGAATGCTTTTCTTATTCTTTTTTTTTTTTAACAAAGAGAAATGCTTTTAAACCATCTCCAATTAGTCAAAATGGGTGGAAAATTTAACCATTATAGGCATGTCAAAATAAAAAACAATGGTCATTATTGATTGTTTGACACACCTAATACAATAAATGAATTTCTTAGCCTCAATTTTTCTGAAGGCCTATGATTATTTAATCTTTAAGAAATCTTATTATAAATAAAAATTATGCGATCTCTTTAGATAATTATTACATGTGTAGTGATGCATAGGATCATAGCAAATCCATCACGTACAATTTTTGTAAAAGTTAAAAAGAAATATCACTCTGATGATGTGACTTGCATGCATTTATCTTTTTAATGCATGTTCTTTCAACCTACTGCAATACCAATTTGGATCAATCATATGTAATGAATCGATTCAAGAGTCCTTATAAAATTTAGTGAACTGATAAATTTTTTGCAAAAAAAGAAAAAGAAAATAAAGGTTATTGGACACTTACTTAAACTTTATCTTTGTTAGATAGAATCAAGAATCCTAACAACGATAGAAGTCGATCATAATTATACCTTTATCATATATGATTTCGTGAAGTATATTAAGCATCAAGAATCTAATCCTAACAGTTAAAAAAGTCTATAAATGTAGTTAACTTGACACTAAGAAAAATAAAAATTTTCTCCACAAAAGAAGAAATATAGATAAAAAAAAAAAAGAAATATAAGAAAAGGTAATTAAGCATCAAGAACCCAATTCTAGCAGCGACATATATATTTAGTCAAAGAATGAAAACTACTGCACGTGAATAAAATTGAACACTGGTGCATTAACAATGTAAATCTGGGAAAGAAATTAATTGGCCAATGTTTAAGAAAAACAAATTAAAGAATGAATTAAAGAGAAGATGATGATGAAACCTGATTGGTGATTGGATAAATGAATAATTATGTTCTTCTCTAAAATCTTAACAGCAAATCCCTGACCAGATTTAATGTTTTTATAGATAGAAAGGGAAGGAGAAGGAGAATAAGAAAAAGAAAAAGCAGCAGCAAGAAGAAGCTAGCTAATACCTGTAGCTTGGAGAGAGAGGCTATGGAGAGTGTAGATGGGTAGATGGCCAAAGTATATGTTCTTAGATTTTTTTTTTCCCCATGTAACGTGGAGATGGGATGTGGAGAGAAAAGAAAAAAGTAAAAAAAAAAATCTCTAACCCTAGTATGAACGATTGTCATGATTTGAAAGACAACATGGAAAGTCAAGAGATACTGAAATATTTAGAAACCTGCTGAATATTTAGAAATATTAGAATATTTTCATATTTCTGTAACCAATAAGAAAGAAGCAAAAAGAATGAATTAAGGAGAGAAGAGAATGAGGGAGGAAAGACCTATGAGGGATGCCATGTAAGAAGAAGTGCTCTATATATAACAAGATATATATATATATATATATATATATATATAGAGAGAGAGAGAGAGAGAGAGAGAGAGATGTACAAAGATAGAGAAAGGGAGTGGTGGAAGCATTAATTTTCGTTGGAAGTGCATGGGAACTGCAGAGATAGAAAGAGTTTCTATGGCATCTTTACAATATATATCTTGGGCCTCTTGGCAATGGATAGTGATGATCGAAGAAAAGAGTTAGCAAGTGTATAGTAGTAGAGATAGCCTTTGTTTTCATTTTCTTTTTCTTTCTTATGCATATCATGTATACCAAAAATCATAGTGATCCAACAGTTAGATTTTAAGAAATGTCACTATAAAAAATTGTTATGTTTTTAATTAATAAAAAAAATAATAGTTCTTCAAAATAATATTTTTCAAAAACTAACCGTTGGATCACTCCGAGTTTTTTTCATACATGACAAACATAAGATAAGTATCTAATCTAATGATCGGTTTCTCAAAATATTCGATCTACAATGGTATTTGAAAATGAGGTGTAAACATAGGTGTTAAAATAGGGTGTAAGGGGAACCTGTCCCTATATATATAACAATTTTCTTATGTACCCAACCAGAATAAAAAGCACCACGTAACAAAGGAGTTTTATCCTTCCATTTTTCTGCTTGAATGGAGTATATATATAGACCATGATTAAAAATGAAAGAAATTAACAACATACTTTGATTCAAATTAATAAGATAAATTATAAAAACAAGATATCACTTATAATAGTCCTTTGTTGTTGATAAATATAGATTTTCTCTTGAATGAGTGGGATATGTTGAATAAGAATATACATGATTTATCCAGAATAAGCAATTTTTTATCAGTACATTTGTTATACGGTGAGCAGTGAAATTTGTAAAGAACGGCTCTAATCTTGGTATGTTGTTTACATGATTTTGATTATTGGTTCATTAGATTTCGATTGTTGGTTGAGAATCATCTAATTAAACGCCATACCAAATCAGAGTTGCTAGCAAATTAATCAGATTGGAGAGTCACTTATAGTGAACGTCGTTAAAAGGATAGAAACTAATTAAGTCCTACAATTAATTAGCCAAATAAATATTAAAAAATAGTAAAAACCACGTGATCGATGTGAAGTTTTTTCGTGGAGACCTAATTGTCAACTATTAAATCAAATTCATAGTCACAATCATATGATTATAACCATTTTACATCCATGCAAATTAGCATTTAAGATTCAACAAAAGAAAAATGTATAACAAAACTAGCTAAAATAAAAGTATTCAATAGAAAATTATAAGAAACAAACTCACTTTGAGTCCCACAATGATAACAAGGTCCTTGTTTGCCCATGAACATATAGATAGCTATTCCTTTGAAAATATTCTGATCAAGTACCTCAAACTCTCAAATCAACATTAGCCCTAAAGACCAATTGAATATATATAATTAACTGCAAAAAAAACAAGAAAATTTAAATAAATAAAAAAAGCCCAGATTATACATGGGTATGAATTAAGATGCAAATATGTGTATTCTACCATAGAAAAGAGCCACTTCATTTTTTATTTTTTTTTTCCTTCAAGAAAGATAATCATAAAGAGAAAATATGCTTACAATTGTACTTGTACTTTTCTGAAATGTAAAATTCTTGTTCCAGTCTCAGTATAGGTATTCTTCTTTTCCCCTTTGAGTACTTCAATGCTTCTGGCCTTTCTTCAAAGATATTAGCTAGAGAAATGAAGAAGAGGAAAGCATTTCGTTTAGAGTCTTTTTTTTCACAATGAAACAAATGATTTATGCCAATGTCAATTACAACTTAACACTAGAACTATAAAAGGAAAAAAACAATCAAATTTGGAGAGACAAGTGTACTCATTAGTACTGAAATTAAGAAGAAGATTAAGAAAAAGGTCATTTATTGTGGCTTTGCATATATGTTTTCCCTTTTCGCTCTTCCGTCGTCTCTTAATTTGTTTTTATGAATTTTATAAAATTTTAAACTCTTAACCATGACAATTAATATTTACCTCTGTGAGTGTAGTTTGTCCCATAATTGTCCTGGGTATTATGAGATTTTACTAACAAAAATTCCCTTATTTGAAGAAGAAGATAAAGAAAAAGGTCATGCATTAATTTATTGTGGTTTTGTAAAATTTTATACTCTTAGCCATAACAAATGTTTACCTTTATCTGTCCAGTTTGTCTCATAAATGTCCTAAGTATTCTGGGATTTTACTTAAAAAAATTATCTAATTTTGAATTGAGAGATATCCAACCTGTTTTAAAAGAAATCACCAAACACACCTGCTTATATATGATTTGTCACCTTAAATCTGGTATACTGCCTATTAAGGTAATGTCATAATCACTGAACAATGCACCATCTTTTAGTCTGGATTTTACTCCTAATGAGGAAAAATATTAAGACCTCCTAATGTGCAATCTAACGGCTTGGCTTATAAGGCAATCCAACGGCTAAAGTCAAAACACAGATATGAGGATTGTGATATCATAAACACAGATGTACATGAATTTGTTTTTATGTTTGGATTTGAGTCCACTACAACAAAACTGGTCGTTACCGACGGCTCGAAACCGTCGGTAAAACATTTCCCGACGGTTCCCATCTGCCACTACAAGGCGTGGGTACAGTAGCATATATCGATAAATGTATTGCCAACGGATATTATTACAGCTGTCGGTACAGACCTATTTGCCGACACATAAACAACCGTCTGCAAAGGTAATAACAACCGTCAAGAATTCTTTTTCCTTGGCGGACAGTGAACGGACTTAAGGCCTATACCGACGATCAAATGCCGTCGGTAAATATAATATTAATCACCGGTAAAAACACTTTTGCCAACACTTCTACTACCGTCGGTAAAAGTTATAACAACCGTCGAAAAATGATTTGTTTTAACTAAAAGCTGACGGACATAGAGCTTATGTCGACCATCCAATGCCATCGGTAAATATAGTATTAATTACCGGGAATTGTTAGTTTTCACGACGGATTGTTAATGCCTCCAAGAATACCCCTATTTTTATTATTCCTTAAATTTTAGACTTTTCCTGACGGATTGTTGATGCCGTCGAGAATACCCCTATTTCTTTTTTTTCTTTTTTCACCTACCCAAAATAACATGTATTGAATATGTTGGTGCCAGTACAAATGGCATATAACCCACAAAAATCACATTTTCAAATGCATCCCAAATAAATTTTGCATTAATTCGTATCCAATATGTTGATACCTATGCATAACATGCATATGAAGTGCATTCCACAAAAATGATATCGATAATTCATCCCAAATAATCTTGCATTAAATCTATCCAAACACAAGAAATAAACACTTGTTCACGAATTTGAACCAAAAGAATTTAAAAATAAGAAAACTCTTAAGTTGTTACAAGTTTTTTGTAATACAACTGAAAATAAAATAAGAAGCCTCTGCATCTAACTTAGGTGTACAAGTGGGCTAGACAGATCCAAAAGAAGGGGGCAGATTGAGAGCTAGAGTCACTAGCCTGCAAAATAGAACAAAACTAAAATTTATTACTAACCATGAGCTTTAAATAAATAGTTAAAAGTTATAATAAAGACATTCTTAGAAATAAGAGTTTAGTATTTCCTAGCACAAAGCAAACTATACTTTTTAAGCGTTGTCTAACACCGTTTTCCTATAATTTCATAATATATACATATATTAATTATATCACTAAACATGGAAAAAAGTGGAGAGTCCAGTTTTATGCCCTCTTTCTAGATCCTTTTTCTCAATGACAAGGAATGAGAAGAAAACAACAATGCCCAAATATAGGGTGGAGGTTTAGAGGTTCAAACTTCAGCTCCAAGTAGGGACTTAGGGCTTATTGTTTTGTCCTATCCAAACTATTACTTCTAGGCCATGGAAGCAAACAAAATGCAAAATTATTTTGAAATTCATATCCAGTCCTAGAATTATTTTGCCATGAGAGTTTAGGTATTTACAAAATGCTTCAGCATCCAGTTTTCCATGTATATACAAAATAAAATATTCATGGTCTGTATGTGCATTTCAACCCTCTGTAATCCATGCTTCCATTAGAAGTTCAAAAACAATGCAAACAGTAGTTTATGTGTGAGTTTATAATGGAATATTCCAGCATATTCAAAAGAGTTTGATACTTACCTACTACAAAAAGGACCCCCACAACCAACTATTCTTAAGAGGGGAGTTTTTTTAGCAATAACCATAACATTTTCAAGCCATACAAAATTATTTTAATTACCAATCATCATTAAACTATCACGTAAGAGATAAGCAAGAAGGTTACCTACAGAAACAAACCGAATGCAACGAGCATAACTGCAACCAAATTATCAACTGAATTAAATTTTTGAAAAATGTGGAAAAGATTGTCGCAGGGGCCGGGCAGTATTGGAATTAATTAACGAGTGTGTAGCCTTACTATCTTTGACGTTAAAATTGGGAGGGGCTATTTGCAGCACAGCCTTTACTAAAGGCAGCCCATTTAAAATATTCATTGGGTCTATTTTACCCTTTTCTAAATGCAGTCCACTTATGTTTTAGGCAACCCATTACTAAACAAAAACAAAAGTTTTTAAATGCCGTAAATGCCCCTATTCTAAATACAGGACAAAATTCTATTTGCAACATAATTAACCCATTAATTGAATTTAAAATATATATATATATATATATATATATATATATATATATATATATATATGTTTGATGGTGCATGAACAGCATCTTGCACGAACAGCACCTATTCATCTTCTCTAGAGTCTTCCACGAACAGCATCTTCTCTTCATCTTCCTTTATCATCTCTTCAACTTCTCTTCATCTTCTCTTCATCATCTTCCATTTTCATTTGTTAATATTCTCTTTCCACTACCTTCACAAGGCACACCACCATCACCACTTCGCACGAGCAGCAGCTTGCACGAGACTCACCTCCTCTTCACACGAGAAACATCTTGCATGAGGCAAACCATCTTCTTCATCTTCGTCTTCGCACTCGGTATGTATTATTTAGTAATGTGATTGTGTGTGATTGATATAGTTTAGTTTTGTGATTGTGATTAGGGTTCGGACTTAAAATGCCGAGTTTAATTGCTTGATATTCGGATTTTAGTGTTCGAATGTGTTATGTGTTGTATGAAACTTATATTTTAGGGCTTTTCAGTTTGGATTCGGCCTGTAAACACCGAATAATAAAATACATATTCGGCAGTTGGATTAGGAATACTTCATATGCCATTCTAACATTGATAGTCGAATATATAATTTCATATTCGAATTATTGTTGCCGAATATATATGTTATCTTCGATTGTTTCACTTCAAAAATAAATGATCCTTAACACACCCACCCATATCTATTTTCTCCTAGAAAAGTATCAACTATGGCGACCAATGATAAGGGGAAGGGAATCATGCGAGAAGAGGATGAGAAACCAAAGCGGAGAACCACGGCACCCATCATTAGGTTGGGTGGAATAGGTGGAAGCAGCAGAACTACGAAAGCCAGTAATCCGGAAGTAAATAAGGAAAAAGTAAAGGAATGGAGTAGGAAAAAGAGCTGTTATAATTGATGTATATATAGGTCATTTGGGATCCCTACAGTGGCTCGAGAGATGATCATCCATTCCAGGAGATCTCTTTCTACTGTGGATGTATAGCTTTCGGCGATGTGGTTGAGCCGTACCATGCTACCCACATTCTGAGGCAGTTTGGGTACGTGCAAACCAGTCCATGGAATCACACACCCATCCCTCTGACGAAAGCAAAGAGAAGAGCCAAAGCAAACCTATATTTTGCAGTGCATGTATACGTGGAGTACAATTGGACGACTTGGAGCCACCATTGTCTTTCAATGAGTAGCCGTGGAGAGCCGTACGATGCAGATAGCCATGGAAGTGTGAGAACGGGTATGAGAAGTGGTATTCAGAGAAGTTATGATAGGATCCATCCCACAGACTCTACCTCTACCTCCGAGCATCCTATTCAGCGATCATTTGGGGATGCGTACATTGATTTGGTGAGTACTAAGAGATATTTCTTTATTTGTACTTAATTTGAACTCAGTTATAAATTAAATTTCTCACTAATTATTTTTTACAGAATAACTGTCGAAACAAAGCCCTGACTCTTTTACAAGAGTCTTTACAATTGGTCGAAAGACAAACTATAAATGATATTCTAAAGTGGGTGAGGCTGGCAGCATCCATCCTCAGCAATGACACGATCGCTGACACGGCACAGGCATCTGTGGCAGAAGTCCAAAAAGAGGAAACAGAAATAGGTTTGCTAGGACGAGGGACGAGTAAGAAGGTGAGAGACATCCGTGGGCATGGACGAGCATCTACTTCTACTGAGAGGCGAGGGCGACTACGAAAGCAATGTGCCGAGCGAGGGTGAGAGAACCCATAGAAGATTTATAATATGGCACTTTCAGAAATGATGATAATTGATAATATTTTTGTACTTAACTTATATTTGTATATTTGACAATATGGATGTAATGTTTGATGTATAATTGATAGGCTATCGGAATTTTAAATGTAAAGTTCAACTCTTTGATTGTGTGTTTAATTGAAGATGAGACAATATGAGGGTGTATTGATTGTGTGTTGAATTTTGTGGATTAGGGAATGAGGGTGAAAATGAAAAGCATATAAACTGATGAAAGGTTTATATTCGGTATCCCATAACCAAATATGGGTCTTGACATTCGGTATTCCAAAACTGAATGTAAACAAGGCACATTCAAATATGGAAGTTCGAATGTAGCCTCGGCCCTTTATTCGGCTCTAACAGACGGAATATATTTGACAATGTTCGGTTGACCCAGTTCGAATATAAAAATGTATAATTTGACATTCGACTACTTATAGTCGAATGTGTTTAACTATACTCGCCACCTTTTTATCGAATGTAGCCTCAGCCACATATTCGACGCTAACAGACCGAATATAACAAACCATATTCAGTTAACCAAGTCCGAATATAAAAACATATTCTCATATATTCGACTCCTTGAGTCGAATGTACTTACCCATACTCAGCCTCTATATGTCGAATGTAGCCTCGGCCTCATATTTGGCCATAACAAACTGTATATAAGATACCCTATTTGGTGTTCCCATTCTGAATAAAAACTTATAATTTTGTATGTTTGAATATATTAGTCTACTCATATTCGAATGTATTTACTTATATTCATCCTTGAGACACCGAATATAATACATCGTATTCGGCAATAAGAATCCGAATATAAAAAACATATATTTATAATTTGAATCTTGAAAACATATACTCAAGCCTAATAGTGTGAGGTGCATGCATTATGCATAAATACACAAAATTCAAAAAAAATCCACATGATTTGATAATTAATTAAGTTTGAACACTTTACATGTATCCATTTGACAACCAAAATTAGACCATTTACATATTTCCAAAGGACAAAAAGTATGGAGTTAAATTGTATGTCTAATCAACACTTAAATCAGTAAACTCCTCCATGACGGCTAAGTTTTGCAGTAGGTCAAGCTCAAAAAACCTCGCAATATGTGATGAATGACTATCGGCCCATCCTTTTGCATTGTCGAGCGCACATCCCTTCCAAGCAATTGAAATAGGGGTAATTGGAGCATTCGAGTTCAAAATTACTTGTACAAAGTGGTTTTCATTAATCAAAGCCAATGCGACATATTTTCTATTTGCAACCGGTATCGGATCCGATCTCAAAGGAAAAAATGTCAAACACTGTTCGTTCAAAATAAGGATACATACCACATTATAACTAGAAGCTATGAGGTGTCCCATGTCAGGAAAGCTCATCCATTTATCTCTCGGAGCATTATCCGCACTGTCCCATATCAAACGATTTCTCACCTCATCAAAATCTTCTACACTTCTAGAAAAAATCTCCTCTTAAAGAGTCTGGTTACTTTTTAGCTCGTGTAGCAAATCTTTCCTTACAATGGTCCAATCGTCTTCAAACATACCCATCTGTCCCTCAACGGCTCGAAATCCACAGTTTCCATCAGCCTTGACCCCTACCATGAAATCAACGTGAGCAAAAATTGCTTTAGGAATAAGTTTTCCATATTTCATAGTATCATCACTCTGTCGACAAATTGAGGACGTTGGCTTCCTTACAGTTGGTAGTTTATTCTTCTTGTTGGAAAATGCAGCATCCATAAGCTTTTTTTTAAATTCAATCGATTCGTACTCAAACCTGGATGGATCTCGATTGGTTGTTACGTCTTCACGGACCCTCTTTTGACTACTACCCTTCGGTCTACCTCTATTGGATTTCTTCACTTTTGGCTCGAGTAGAATAGTAACGAATGGCTTCACAATTTTCTTTAGTTTTAGGTACAAATCTTATTGGCCTTAGGGAGTCGAATCATTAAACTTTTGTATATAGAGATCAATTAGTGGCCGATAATCGAATATGTCATTTGGGATATTCTCAACCACTGGAGTATAGGAAAGAGACCTCCAATATATATGAATCGAATCAATAGGAATGGGACTTCCTTTAATTTTCCACGTTACCAACTGGTGGGCACAAGGAAGCCCATGTGTGCGAGTCAGTACACAACGGCAAACCTTTTCATCGACTCCCACAACATCAGTACGCTCCAATTCAACGATAATCAACTCCAATGCCCTATGAGATAGAATGCCAACAAGAAATTTGCACTGTAGAATCCCCTGGACCTTATAATGAACCTTAAACATGCTCACTTCAAAAAATGCCTTGATTTGATTATGTTGTATAAGCATCTTGCCATGTACAAGTTTAAAAACTTTTAGGATGTTATTCATCGATGTCCCAAAGCGCCTCTTCAATGCCGCATGGGCGCTCTCCACTCTATTGGTTGTCGTACAACCGAAGTGCATGTAGCGATCGATCCACGCAGCCACAAAATTATCTTTAAAGTCGTTCAACTAAGAAGACTTCAAGGACTCCAACGCCTTTGGAAATTCAGAGAACGTCTCCTCCATTCTGTTTAACTGATAAACATACATATCTTCATCTTCTGCATTCACTACATCCCACCATGAACATATAAATGATAACCAATCTTCCCCCCTTTCAAATAACTTCTTGCAGTTTTGTGATATGTTTCTTAAAATATGCCACCTACATATGAAATTCTTTGCATTTGGGAAATTTTTTTTGACGGCATTAATAAATGCAAGCTCACGACCTATAATAACAACCAAAAGAGTATAGCCTTCACCAATTGCGGATGACATTTGCTCCAAAGCCCAAGAATAATAGTCACCTCGCTCAAATTCCATCAATGCAAATGCCAAAGAGTAAGTGATATCCGTTGAGGTTAATCCAATAATCTGTAGTAGCGGCATCTTGTACTTGTTGGTTTTGTAGGTGCAATCCATTAAAAGAATATGAGGAAAACACTTAACAAGTTTGATGGATTCGAGATGTGTCCAAAATATGTCCGTCACTTCACTTCCGTCCTCCGAAGATTTATGCCTCTCGAAATATCCATTCTCGGTGATCTCTTTAAAGAGTTCTTGCACTACCGTTCTCCCCCCCCATATCCATTCTATTCACCCCATATCCAATTAATTCTTGCACAGATACTGAGTTATGACTTTAATTTGAGCTCATGATGGCATATAGAATCCAAAAATCTGTTGCACTTTCCGATAGAAATGATTCCTTATATAATAAAACTGGGGCATCAAACGATTGCGGCTTCTAGGAAATTCTGCCTTTACAAGGATTCATCCATCTCTATTTGTGTTTTATATGAGATTAATAATAATGTAGTTAAGATATTCATCCACTGATGCAGTAGGAGAATGCTCACTCAAAGAGTATGAAAAAAATACTAGAGAACATCTATTACAGGGAACTAATGAAACCACATCAATTTTGGGATATGAAACCATCTATTAAACTGTGTTTGGGGTAACAATTGAGAATTTATATTAATCTTTTGAGGAATATCTTATACCTTCACAGAGAAAATCTCTGATAGGGCACTAAAGTCTTAGGGCACTAAACTTTTTTATGGCATGATAACTAGCTTCTTGATGGCCCTGTTGTCCCTAAGATGGAGAACTGTATTATCTATGATAGCTGTCTCCCAACAACTGCTAAAGTTTCTTCTATTGTTTGTGGAAATGATTGGAGCTGGCCCTTCCCACTTCTGCTGAACTTATTGAGTTGCATGGAAGCATCTTCGATGTTACTCCCCCAGACCTTTCTAAGGAAGACTCTATTGTTTGGAAATCTTCTCCATCAGAATTATTCTCCACCTCTTATGCTTGGGAGATGATTAGAACTCATCACTTACCTATTGTGTGGCATAATTGCGTTTGGCATCCAAAAGCTATCCCAAAACATGCTTTTATTTTTTGGCTTACCATTTGGAACAGGCTTGCCACTCAAGATCGTCTTATTGCCTTGGGTATTAATTCTCAAAGTAGCTGTGTTTTTTGTAATCAGCATGTGGAATCTAGAAATCATCTCTTATTTGAATGTCCTTTTACCGCTATTGTTTGGAAAATGGTGTTATCTCTATGTGGTATTAGAAGACTTCCTAGAGTCTGGGAAAATGAATTTTTGTGGACTTGTCAATCCCTTAAAGGGAACTCTTTTTGTACTTCTGTGCAGAAGTCGACGTGGGCTTCAGGGATTAATCACATTTGGAGAGAAAGGAACTCAATGATTCATGACATTGTGTTTACTGGTATAAATGGAGTTATAACTTGTATTGTTGATGATGTTTGCTCTAGAGTCTGTTCTTTTAATGGCATTAAGGATAACCCCCGTAATAGATCTTATGTTGTTAGATGGGGTTTTCCTACTGACATTCTTGTTTTGTAACCTGGCTTTTGCCCTTTCCTTTTAATATATTCTACTTATTGAAAAAAAAAATGTCCCAATTAAGTTATTATAATATGGATGACTGTCAAGCTACTAACTTAATTATATGTAAACCATCCTATGATATCAACTCACATAAGTGCCCTTTAAAAACTCATTTCAAAGTCACTCCACTCTAGCCAGAGATTCTTATGAGTTTTATCAGTCTTGATTGGTTTATCACTATCCATTTGATAAACCTACAACTAGGAATATTTCAGATTAATGTTCTGAGAAATATAACTCTCATTTGTCTTAACTCTTGAGTAATTATTTTCTCAACATTTAATTTACGGATTATTATTATTCAAACATATAAGAATGATGATAATAATAAATAAACTTGCATAATCAATTTATTTAATAAATGAAAAGTATGAATGTCTATAGTCCTAAAATCAATACTATGATTGGCTTTTAGGGCATATTACTAACATTAAGTTGTCATTAATAAACCAACTTAAGGTACTAAAATGTCATTAATTAATCAACGTAAGCTACACTAGATCCATATGGTTGCCATGTCAGATCTACTTGGCTGCCACGTAGACAGCCATGTGACCGCACTTGACATTTAAGTGACGAATTGTTGGTTCCATCAATCAATGTCCTACATTGATACAACTTTTAAAATTCAAGGACTAAATCAAGCAAAACTAAAGTTTAGGGACCACATTAGTATTTCCCTCAAAATTTAGGATACAAAAAGGTCATTAACCCAAATTTTTATAACCTCTCGAATTCATATTTATTAATTTAATATTTTTTTAACATAATTTTGATTTCTAAAAGCAAAATTAAATGAAAAATTTTCAACAACTATGAAATAAAATATTTAATATTTAGTCCTTCTATTATAAGATGCATTTTATGCAAAGTTGCGTGAAGTGACCTTTATAAAACAACATAATTGATATTAAAAAACCGACCATTGGATTGATGAACTACTTATGAATTTCATGGTCGCCAAAATTCACAGTGATTCAACGGTCTGTTTCTGAAAATTGGCATAGTAAAAATTGTGACCTTTTTGTTTTTAAAATATCACCATTTTTTTCTAATTGATTTTTAAAAAACCGACTGTTGAATCATGTGATTTTTGATGAAAATAAAATTTATAAGTAATTTATTTAATCTAACGATCAATTTTTTCAAATTAATTTTATATTTTATTCTATAAAAATTATTTTACGTAACTTTAGGTACAGTGCATCTTACAAAACAAACTCGCGTTTCATATTTGTAGAAGACTACAAATTGCTCAAACTGTATTTATTTCCCTGAATTTTTCCATTTATTTATTTTTTTGTATTTCACAAAAATGGGTAGACGTGGGCATTGTTTACTATATATATAGATTAGTTTGGGGATATTTGGCGCCTGGAAGCAGATGTGATGGAGATGGAAACGGAGCCGGAGACGGAGAAGAGGAAACCAAGGGCTGTGTTCATGGCCTTCGGTACCAAAGGCGACGTTCACCCTATCGCTGTAATTTCTCCGTTCTCTCAGTTTACTTCCTCTATGTATATATTATGTATCGCTCGCACATACATCTCTCTAACAGACTTATTACTCGTTTTATCATGAAATAAAACTAATAGAAACTAGCTTTACCTTTACCTTTTCTGTACTCCGACTATATATCTGATTTCCTCAAACGTGATATTTTCCTCTATTTTTGTCTGTTTGGTTGCTGAGAAATTGTAAGAAAAGAAAGGAAATTAGAATTCTGAATCTTAGTTATTTTATTTTCTTTTGTTTCTTAATCCGTTTTCTCTGCAGCCAAATAGAAGACTGACAGAATAGAAGTAGTCTGCAAAGAGTTGAAAGAAACCCTGAATTATATGCATAATTTTGATTGTTTCAGACTCTCTACTTGAGACCATCTCCAATCATTTTCTCTACTCCTACTTAAATTGAGTAAAAATTTGAGTAAAAAGCTTAATTTCATATAAACTCTCCAATCATTTACTCAAATTTTTACTCAAACACAGCCAAACAAACCCCTTGATTGTTCTATCTGCCTTTATCTGCACTCCCAAACACATGCGTGACAAGGTGTACAGACCATCCCGGGTAGGTTGACAAGTGTCAAGGTGGAGATATAACTTGATATGCTCATCTATATTTCCATACTCAGGAGAAAGAAAATAGATATATTAGAATAACATGAAATGAACTGTGCATACAAATGTCCCAAGTTGAGTAGTACATACTACTAAATAAATACATCTCCAAAATAAAATAACACAATGCCAACATCCCTGGCATATGGGCAAAACATAATGCATAACCATTCATAGAGTCTAATCTCTAACCTTGCTCAAATCATACTGCAGAAATGCACCAAATGCAGCTAGACCAATCATCAGAGGCGTAGAGCTCCCCATAGGCGAGCTATTTCTAGAAACCTGAGAATCTGCCGTATAAGACATAGCATGAGCCTGGAATGCTCAGTAGAAATATTATCCTCAACCAACAATAATAATACCGATGCATGAATTATCACAATAAACAATAGAGATACCATTTCTAGAACAATTTATAAAAACATGTGTGGAATTTTCAGACTTCAAAGCCATTGTTCATTCTCACTCTGTTCATCCATTCCATTTCTATTTCATCAATACATATCTGGTTCGCGGACGTTTTATAGTGTCGCTGCATTCAGGCTAACTAGCCCCTAGCTCAGCCAGGCTAAAATAACCACTACAGGATTCTTCCTCTGAGGGCATATGGCCAGTTTTACCTTGTGGTCAACTGCCAAGCCACTTACGGGGCTATTCCTTCGGGTCCGCTCTAAGGCTCCACCCAGGATTATGGGCCTTTATATCCCAACTGTGATACAAACCGAGCCACAACCAGAACAGTCCATTCATAATATATCACATTGCCAAACGGGCATAACCATTTTGGAATGCATGTGCATAAATATCAAAGCATCGTTTCATAAAAATATACATTATTCAGATATGAGTTTAAACGATAGCTCATATGCCATCATCAATTCAGTATAAAACATGCCACACAGAAAGTAACAAACAGTTATAATTCTATGCATCACAGTTGGTTCAAAACATATTTCAAATAAGTTTCATAATATACATTTCAAGAAATCTCATATTATCAATGTTAGCGAGGATAGACATATTCCTACCTCCACCAAATGCAACTCTCTCTCTAGACTCTGATCCTTCCCAAGGAATGCAAACCTTAGCTCGCGAATGGATAGTCTTCGGGACTATCAGGATCTGAAAAGAAGAATAAACAATGCATTTCAACTCCTAACTTGTACACATGCATATAAAGAAAATAAACTAAGGTCTTACAAGTGAACCCACTTCATCCAAGCCTCAAAATCCATAAAAACTAGGCTTCCCAAGCATATAAAGTTCATTTAAAACGGATTCTAGATGAGAAATGTAGAAGCTAAGAAAAATGACTGAAACTGCTTGGTTAGTCGACTAGTCATCTCTAGTTAGTCGACTAATCAACATAACTAGTCGACTAATCGAAGGTCAGTAGCCATGTTAGAAATCTAGCCTTAATCAGTCGACTAGTTCTCTGCAAGACCCCAAATTCCGAAATCAAACCTTCTCCAAACTTCTTCCAACCTCCAAATTATCAACACCAAGCTTGAATCTACCAAAAATACACCTCATACACTTTAGATCTACTGAAATTACACAAATCAAAGGTCCATATCAAGAGATTCATCAAGATTCTAATTTTAAAACCCTTAAAACCCATTTTTGACAAACTTTAACAAAACTCACCAAATCCAACCCAATTCCTCAAAACTCATGCTAAATACTTCTCAGAACATCCATGCATTACTCAATGATATCATCCAAACACAACACAAGTTCAAACCCCAATAATACACAAATGGGTTTCAAAAGAAAAGATGCATGGTGAAGAAAACCACTTGTAAACCAAACAAACCTTACCTTCTCCGGCGACGGCGGCGCTCCGGCAGCACCCCCTCTCCTTCTCTCCCTAGCTCCCAACTCTTCTTTCCTTTTGCCGTGTGAAAATGAAGTGGATAAAGGGGTGGGTTATGTATTTATATACTTGGAACATAATGGGCATTTTGAAAATGTTTTTTTTTTTTTCCTTCAGAAAAAGGTAATAAAATAAGGGAATAAAAATACAGGTTATTACAATATTTGCCCTAATTTTGCCCTATTTGCAGACAACCGAATTTTTCTTCTGTATGGGGGGAGAGAGAGAGAGAGAGGGAGTCAGTGAGAGAGAGCTCTGCGCATCACAGCAGGAGGGGAGAGATCGAGATCGAGATCGTCGCACATCTCTGAAGAAAGAAAAAATGATTTCTGTTGGAGACGCCTGCACAGGCCGGTGAGGATTAAGGCCATGGATGGCGGGGAAGAGCTCGGGCAACGGCTGGAAGAGGAAGCCCAACAATCCCCAACGGTCATATTTTCCTTACTCAATTTTTTTGAGTAAAACTCACTTTGGGTAAGAGTTTTAGTAAAACTCAAATTTGGTATAGGTTTGAGTAAGGATTGGAGAAGAGATTTTGGCCATTTTTACTCAAATTTGGATTTGAGTGAGGATTGGGTAAGAGTTAGTTCTTGTTTGGGTTGACAGCTACTAACCATCCGGTTCTCGGAAAGAATGAGGGAAAGAAACGGAGAAGAAAACTAAATAAGATTGGATTTAATTTGGTCAAGATTGATGACTGAAGGATTTGGGCCCTACTTTTTCAATCTCTAGATTGATTTCTATTTAGGGTTTACCTAAATTCTTTCATATATTTTTCCATCGTGCTTAATAACAAAAGTAATTTTTTTTCCCTTTCTAAAAAGACTGTTCTCTTTTCTTTTTCAAAATTTACTTGCTGACAATTCTTGAGTTACCTTGTGATGTGAAATTGTGTTGTTTGCAGGCCATTGCTGCAGCTTTTGCTTGTGACCAGAAACAATACCATGTGATTTTTATAACTCATTCAGTGCATGAGGTTTGTACTGGAATGCTCTCCACTTCTATAAATCTCCCACTTTGACTTAATACACAAGTCCCAAGCATACTGTCCATATGTTGTTAATCAAATGATCAGGCTCTCGTGTTTGCCATGTGCGGGATTGGAGCAGGAAGTCGAAAAGAAAACATTATGTTGAAGTGAAAATGATTACTATACTTCTGAGGAAGTGAGTTGTCTAGGTTTCTACCTTTGCCATAAGAATTTCAGCTACTAAATGAGTTGCATTCTGCTACCGGCAGGCAGTTTTATCCTAAAAAACTTTTAGGTTTTGTATTTTGTAAGTCCTCCTTCCTTTAGGCTACTTGTAAATTTAACCTTCACATTTTTAATTTTGGTTCTCAATTCATTGACTTTGTAAACCTTTTGTAAATCCTCCTTCCAACGATCTGCACAAAATAACCCCTAACTTCAACTAACTCCCTTTAATCACCTATTTATAATCTACTAACAAGGCCTAACTAACAAAAAAAGAGCTAAACTAAAGTGACAAGTGGTCACATGACTTACAAGACAAAAACAAATGCATATTTGGCTATTTCTTGGCCACATCACCCTACTTAATTCACTTGTAACTATTACAGTATGCATCATGTATACCTGGCCTTGGGCCTTTTCTGTGAATAAGTATATACCTTTTAAAAAAGAAGAAGAGATTCTTAAGACCCTCAACCATAGCATATTCCCAACTAAGAGAACTCCAACTTTAATAGCAAAACCTGAGTCAAAACTTATATAAAATTTGTGTACCACTTTACCTTCATAGTCTCAAAAGATACCTCCCACACCCAAATGACCTAGTCTACTTATAGACCATCCACTATTTGACTCTCTTATGGCGAGGAGGCTGCTACACCCAATTCTTGCTACTAAAACTTAAAAGGTGGTTTAAAGGAACAGACCACTTTCCAATCTTTTAAGATAAAAGATTGAGGAATGCTCTGAATCACTGTAGAAGCAACTGCCCCAAAAGAACAAACCAATTGAACTGACTCCCAAGATTCTAAATGTTCACATCTTTATCTTCAAACATTATAGCATACCTTTCCTTTTGAGTGGACCCCAAAATTGCTAACATTGCACAATTCCAAAGAACCTTTCATCCCACCCCACCAAAGCCCGGAAAAGAAGCCTCCACCAAAGAAATAATATGAAGAGGCGGATTCTTAGTAATACCCTCAAACTTGAAGAGCCTGGACCACTACCCAAAAGTGAAGGGGCAGTGTGAACACAAGTGATAAATTGAGCCATTAGTAGCACAACACATTACGCATATTAAGAGAAAGCACTTTGTAGGCTCTTCTTTTTTGTAGCATATCAAAAGTATTAACCTTACCATGAGCCACGAACCAAGTAAAAGCTATCACTTTGGGGTGCCCTCAAATCCCAAATAGCTTTAGAAGAGAAATGGTGAGAAATTCTACTAAAATTAGAGACCAAAGAATGGAAAAATGATTTACAGAGGTAATGACCGCTAGATTCTAGCACCCAACATCTTTAATCCTCAAAGAAAGGAGGTTTACAATCTCCAAAAGGCATCACACAACTCCAAATTTGAACAACTTTTTTATTTTTTATTTTTTATGAAGATTATTTACTCATTATGTCATTATTAAGTAAAAGCTCTCCACTAAACCTTTTTCTTTGCCTTGGAAAGCACCGTAGTGATCCAAATGTTTGTGCTTATAATAAATATATATCTATAGCACTACAGAAAATGTAGTACTCTGATGTGGTAAACCTGTTAGGCCTTTCCTCTAAAATGCTCAATTCTCATGCAATTTTATCTCTCGTTCAATGTGACCCCACCATTCTAATGACATGTCTATATCGTAATGGTCACTTTAAACTACTTTCCTTTGATAATAACTCTAATTCATTTAAAAACTAGTTGAGCAGTCTTAATCAATTTGGTCCCACATTTTCAAATAACATGGCTTAATTCTCTCGGCACTTAAAAATAATTTACTCTTTGTACGTAAACAAATCCGAATGGTTCCCGGTCACTGGTGAACAAATTATTATAATTTTCATGGAATCATGATTAATCCAAAAATTAGCTCCCTCTCTTTCTTAAATTTTGAAAATGAGCCTTAAACTTTATACTTTCTATTCATGCCAATATTTTGAATTTTGATGAGTATTCATTTGGTCAAAATGATTTGGTTGATCCACAAACAATTATGATATTATAACTAGGAAGAATATTTCAATGTGATAGAATAATAAAAATCTTGATTGAATTTCTATAAAACTCTATTGTAAGAGTGAAAAGAGAATTTTGAGATGACACTCGAATATTAAAAAGCTTAAATGATCAACTTTATCATTTTTTTTCTTGGTTTGATACCTTTCTTTTTCTTCATTGGGTTAGTTAATCAGTTATTGAACTAGTTGAACCAGCCAAATATTTTGAATTTTGATAGTTTTTGGGCAGAATGGACCAACGACTGCACAGTTGTCTTGGGAGTTGGGTCCGGGTTAATCTGGTTGAATTGACCAACATGGCCAAATTTCAGATATTTATTCGTGCTACTGGTATTGTTCAAGTCAAATGAGGGCATTCTAGAATAGGAGCGCACTCATTTCATTCTTTGGAGTTTATTTTAGAATCTTATGTCCTCTTCATGCGTTACTACCTCTTGAACTTCACTCTCGAATCATAACCTTACTGCCACTTCAACAACAAAATAATCAAGAATTTTGAATAAAAAAAGAAATTAAGTAAGCAATTTAATTTCTTTACACATTCACAATATTATTCTCAATCTTATTTTTTTTTTCTTCCAATAAGCTTTGTTAATATTTTAGTTGGTAATGATTATTCCTACATTTATTTTTTGTTTTTAACTTGTATATACCAAGTCCGAGGTTTTGATGATGTTATTGGTCTTAGTTGTAAAATATTGTATGTTAAGTACTTAAGTACTGGTGTGTATATATATATATATATATATATATATATATATATATATATATATATATATTGTAAGACCCATGTATTGATATTGTTGCAACAATTATTTATGCGCTTTTGATGTGTTCGTTATCTTTCAGAATTTAAGCACGCATTTGGCAGCAAAAAATGTTGTTTATCTTCCAGTTTCATCGCCACCGGTTGTTTCTCCTTATGAAGTTGAAGATAATGCAGGTTTCAGTAGTTGACTTTACTTTGTGCAAATAAATCTTATAACTATAATGTGCCATATTATGGAACGATTGGATTTTGCGGTTTTGACTTTCGAGTGTGGAAACAATTAAAATATTTATACTCTGCTGTTCTGTTAAGTTCTAATGTATTTTTTCATCTTATCAGGCTCCCTAGAGTTGTCTTTTTCTCTGCAGAAAAGGATAATTATGAGAGAACACAGACAAGAATGCTTATCTACATTTGAAAGGATCTTTGGTGATGGGCTAAGCCTGGGGGCTGATTTCGTTGTGATAAACTTCTTTGCTCTGGTATTCTTATTGGAACTTAAAACAGAATTTACATTTTGGACAAAGTTGGAAATCTGATCTAATGAAGGATTATTTGTTGGTTTTGATATATAGAAATTATTTTAGGGGTTTCTAAAAGGTTCAAGTGAAATTTCCTTCAAATTGTTTAAGAAATCAAATAATTGGTAAATATTTTTAATAGTTGTTAAAATTTGGAAAACAGATAGAGTCTCAAACAATAAATATAATGATGCGTATCTGAACTATTACTTTCCATGATGATCCAGGAAGGGTGGAGCCTTGCGGAACTTTTTCGTGTCCGTTGTGTTGTTGCTGCTCCTTATGTTGTTCCTTACAGGTACTGGAAGACTTTCCTTCAGAACTTACATAACAAAACACTTTGTATTTCATAATTATCTTTAAGTCATGTTAACTGGTGGATAATTTTCCTTACCACAAAGTAGTCTCTTTATATGTGAAATTTCATATGTTTCTTCAATATGATGATCCGGATATTAACCACCTGCTGAATAGCTACCAAAAAATAAAAGTCTTAAATGCAAATTTGATTTATAAAACTGATGTTTTTATATTTTAGAAACATTTTTATTTGCGTATCAATAAATCCATGTCTATTGTCTAGTGGTGTTGAATTGTTGATACATATTTCAAAATTTAAATGTTAAAATGTTTGTTGACATGTCTAGCTGGCTGTCAATAGAATCTTAATATCTCCATTATTGTCAACATATAGCCAATATTATCAACATGTCTATGGACATATCGTGATATTAATTGATTTCAATTATGATATCAGGTTGTGTTAAGTTGCATCATCAAGAAGTTCAGTTGCATCTTTATTGAATTTCATGTTAGACTCCATGGGGGTTTGAACTGATTTGGCACCGTACGCACAAATTTCGTGTCCTGAAATTAAAAGAACAAGAAAACGTGGCCAAATGTCAATTTTATTGATTTATGTAAAATAATGGGTTACAACTCTCTGTTTGTATATTCTTTACAAAAGAATAAATTCCTCTGATTCGATCTCCTTTGATGGGTTGAAGATCCAAGGACTTGAAAGCTTAATCTTGAATTAGACTTTGATGGCTTCCCTCCAAACACGTGGATTTGATGTAGATGATTTGAGTTCGAGGGCTTTGGGCTTGATCTCAAACAAGGCTTTTGTGAACTTTGATTCAAGGGCTTGGGTGCTTGATCTTGAACCAAGGGATTTTTGGCCTTGATGTTGATCCAGGGGCGATTGACGCTTGTCCTTAAATCGGGCTTCAAAAATGGAAGACTCGACACTTGTGTCTTGTGCTTGATGAATCTTTCACAATAATGAATCTTTCACAAAATAATACAAAATATTTACAACTCACTCCCCCGCCTCAAACTTATGATGCAAGCGCACAGAGCATCGGGAGTTTGTCAAGCAAGGAACGAAACCGAGCAGATGTGTGAGTCTTAGTAAAGAAATTTGTCAGCTGAGAGCTGATGAAACATGAAAAAGCTTAATAGTCCCACCTTGAACATGCTGATGGATAAAATGACTGTCGATCTCAATATGTTTGGTAAGTTCATGAAATACTGTGTTGTGGGCAATTTGAATGGCACTCTGGCTATCACAATAGAGAAGGGTAGAAGGAGAGCCATAGACACCCAAGTCAGAGAGCAACCATCGAAGCCATATCACTTTGGCGGTGACCGGAGCCATATCACGATATTCAGCCTCAGCAGTAGAACGAGCAACCACAGTCTGCTTCTTGCTCTTCCAAGATATAAGAGAATCACTGAAAAAGACACAGATGCCAGAAGTAGATTTGCTTTTATTAACATCACCAGCCCAATCAGAATCAGCATAAGCCCTCAACTCAAGTGTAGAATAAGACGATAAGTGCAAACTCTGAAAGATAGTGTCATGGATATAGCGAAGAACGCGCATGAGAGCACCCCAATGAGTAGAATGAGGAGTAGAAACAAACTGATTGAGAATATAAACTGCATAAGCAATGTCAAGTCGAGTCACAGTGAGGTGGACTAAACTACCAACGAGCTCCCTATAAGGGGTAGGATTATCCAAAAGCACACCATAAGAAGTAGAGAATTTGGCATTCAACTCCATAGAAGTATCCACAAACTTAGAATGACTCAATTGAGCCCGATGAATCAACTCATTAGCATACCTAGCTTGAGAAAGCAAATAGCCAGAAGGAGAGGATGCAACTTCAATGCCCAAAAAATAATGGAGGGGTCCTAAGTCTTTCATCTCAAATTCAGCAAAAAGATGACGTTAAACCTCATCAACAGCAGAAATAACAGAACCAGTAATGATCATATCATCCACATACAGAAGAATGACAACCAGACCAGTTGAAGTATGGCGAATAAACAAGGCAGAATTATAAGTACTTGAAGTGAAGTCGATTTGAGAGAGAGTGGTTTGAAAATGATCATACCAAGCACACGGAGACTGCTTGAGACCATATAGAGCTTGACGAAGACGACACACTAGACCTGATAGATGAGGAAGACCAGGGGAGGACGCATATACACTTATACAAGAACCTCTTAAGAAAAGTATTTTTCACATCAAGTTGAAAAAGAGGCCAATGACGAACAACGGCCACAAAAATCAGAGTACAAACAATAGTTATCTTGGCAACAGGGGCAAAGGTTTCCTCATAGTCAACACTATACTCTTGAGAAAAACCTTTGGCAACCAACCGAGCTTTGTATCTCTCTAAAGAGCTATCAGAATTTGTCTTGACCTTATACACCCATTTGCATCCAACAAGATTCTTATCTGCAGGTAACGGAACCAAAACCCAAGTATGTAGAGCATCCAATTCAATTTGCATAGCATTAATCCAATTAGGATCAGAACAGGCTTCCTTATTGGATCGAGACTCAAAATAAGAATGTACAGAAGTGAGAAAACTCCGAAAAGAGAGAGAATAACAAGTATTAGAAAAATCAAGTCTTACCGAAGGGCGACGAAGGCGGGAGGATCGGCTCGTTGGCGGATCATCAGTATCCAAGTCAGCAGTTGGTAGAACATCAAAAGGGGTGTCTAAAGAGAGAGAGGAGGAGAAGAAGCCCGGCGAGAATAAACTAAGGAAAAAGAAGGAAAGTCATAATCGGAAGCATTAGACGAAACAAGAGGAACATTAGAAGAATCCAAATCAGAGATATACTCATCTGGAGGAACAGATGAAGGAAAGGGATCAATAGAGACAAAATCTTCTTTACTTATAGGAACTATGTGGGGGGATAGAAAAGAAAGGAACACGTTCAAAAAATGCAACATGACGAGAGACATACAATTTTTTAAGAAAGGGGATCATAGCAACGAAAACCTTTCTAAAAGGAACTATAGCCTAAGAAGACACATAAGACATAATGAGCACTAAGTTTAGTACAAGCTCGTTTAGGAAGAAGAACAAAGTAAGTACATCCAAACACTCTAAGAAGAGAATAGTTTGGAGATTGACAAAAGAGTTTTTTATAGGGAGACAAACCAGAAAGAAGAGGAATATATATACGATTAATGAGATAGACAGCAGTGAGAACAGTTTCACCCCAGAAGACAGAGGAAAAAGAAGAGGAAATAAGAAGAGAACGAGCGGTGTCAAGAATGTGGTGATGTTTCCGCTTAGCAATACCATTTTGTGCAGGAGTATCAACACAAGAAGACTGATGAGAAATGCCCATGTTAAGAAAATCGGTAAATTTTGTTAAAAAATATTCACCCCCCAAGTCAGAACGAAGAACTTTAATAGTCGTGAAAAATTGGTTTTGAATCATAGAGTGAAATTCTCTAAAAATGTGAAAGAAATCAGATTTATGAGACATGAGATAAATCCAACAGAACTTACTATAATCATTAATAAAGGAAATGTAATAAGAAGAACCACATTTAGTAGTTACTGGGGAAGGACCCCACACATCAATATGAACAAGTGCAAATAGTAAATCAGAAATAGATATACTTTTATTAAATGGCAAAGCCTTCATTTTTGCAAGTTTACACTCACTACAATCTCGAATATCATCAATAGGGACTTTGCCTAAATGGGCAGACATAACAAGACTTTCTAAGCGAGCATTAGACACATGGCCTAACCTAGCATGCCATAGATTAAAAGGAGAGGACTTATTTGTAAGAGAAAATGAAGATAAAGCTGAAGAGAAATTGGACTCGGGAATCTAAAGATTATCCACCACATATAAGTCACCATTTCTATGCCATGTTCCAATATGCTTCTTGGATACCCGATCCTGCACAACACTAGTTAAAGATGAAAAGATAACCAGAATTAGATAACTGACTTATAGAAAGCAAACTAACTAACAATTGAGGAACAAAAAACACATTAGAAATAGGGAGAGATGGGCTGGAGGAAGGAAGGACAGAGCCTATATATTTAATATCATGTGAGATCCATTTGCAGTAGCTATGGTAATAGGAGAAGATGGAGAGATACAATTTTTAAGAAGAGACATGTTTGGAGTCATATGATGAGAGGCGCACTAGAATCAAAAATCCAAGTGGTGGAAGAAATGCCCAAAGAATCAAAATTACTCAAACCTGAGTGCATAGTGGACATAGCAGAAGCCAGTGAGATGCGAGCCAATTCTGAAACTGCTGAAATTAGTCAAACATGGATGGTGCTGGGCTAACAATGTGTAGAGCAGTAAGAGCAGCTAGAGGGCGTGACTTAACTAGAGATGGGCGTGGAGCAACTAGTTTAGAGCAAGCATGTTTCCAATGCCCTTTTTGGTGACAAAATTTGTATTCATCAATAGCCACATGAGGTCTTGGTTTGCCATTGACCTTGATGATAGGACCAGGTGGTGTAGGAAGTAACGGCGCTTGTGATGCAGCAACAAACACAAAAGCATCAGAGAAACTGGGTTGGCACAACTTGAAGACGAGTTTCCTCAGCAATGAGCTCTCGAACTGTTGCAGTAAGAGAAGGGAGAGGTATCCGGTGCATAATAGCCCCTCGAAGGGGTTCAAACTGTTCCTAAATAGCCATCAAAAATTGAGTGAGGCGCTGACGATCCCTCTTTTGGAGATAGCTATTCACACTTAGCAAGTCAGGCGGATCCATGAGGGACAATTGATCCAAAAAGCTAGTTATCTTAGTGTAAAATGCTTGAATCGATTCTCACCCTATTTGGCAGTCCGAATATGACTTTCTATTTCATATTCTCGAACATAGTTGGATTCTAGGTGGAGGTCTTGAAGATATTCCCAAACCAAATGAGCAGAATCAAACTTTGTAAAATTTGACCAATACTTGGTTCCACTGAGTTGTGAAGCCAAGTAAGGACCTGAACATTTTCCATCTTTCATTTGGCTAGATTCGTAGCATATCCATTAGCTTTAGGATCCATAGGTTTTGGACTAGTTTTGTCAACGTACGCCCATCGTCCACGACCAATAAGAAAGTTTTCCATAACTTTGGCCTAGTAGGAGTAGTTATTCTCATTCAAACGGATGCTAATTGGTTGAATTTTCTCGTCGGCCATGTTCAAAAGTTCTGAAAGAGAAATAAGAGACAAATATGAGCACCAATGAAAATTTTTAAGGTGATATAATAGAGAGAAGAAAGCGGCAGTAGTGGCTGAATGAGAGAGGTAGTGGCAGCAAATAGGCAGCAGCACGCATCAAAACAATAGCAGCAGCACGCAGTGGCTGGGTGAGAGAGGAGCAGCAGCACGCAGTATCAGTAGGGAGAGAGAGATAGCAGTAACGATGGCAGGGAGAGAGAAGCAATAGGCAACAGTAGCAGCAAATAACGACAGTAGACAGTGGCAGCAGAGAAAGGGGCAGCAGTGAGTAGCAGTGGTAGCGGCAAAAAAATGTAGGGAGAGAGAGCGGCAGAGAGAGAGAGAGTCAGCAGTGAATAGCAACGGCAGCAGACAGTGGTGGCAAAGAGAGAAACAACGGCTAAGATAGATCCAGAAAAAACCCTAGGGCTCTGATACCATGAAACAATCGTAGGGAGAAAAACCCTATCAGTTATGCAATCTTATTCCAACTTGAAACAATATGAATTACAAGCCTATAATTTATAGAGAAGCTGTAACATAAATTAGGAAACTCAACTCTAAGAAATATAGAAACCTAGGAAACATAGAAATTCTAATACATGGAAACTAATAAATTATGGAAAGTCAACTCTAAGAAAATAATACAAAATAATACTAAATATTTACAGCTCACACCTCAATCCACTAACTCAATGCTCTTTCAAGGTGGAGAAACTTTTACAAGACAAGACACAAGCTCTTCTACCCAAGCTTGAATTTGACACCAAACTTCAAGCTTGTCAAGGGTTATGCCCAAACCCTAGCTCACAAGATGAATACAAATAGATTTTTGTGCACAAGAATGCTTCTTCAAAGCCAATAAATACAAGTGTGTAGCACAAGAAGTAGCTCTTCAATGAATGTAACTAGAAAAAGCTTGAGATTGATTGTTTGAAGGCTAGAAAGAGTGGAAGCAATAATGGCTCCTGTTTGTTTTCAAATAAATGCTCTTGGTAAACCCAAATGGTGGGAAGAAAGGTGTTTAAATACCCTCTCAAGTTGAAAAAGGTTGCACCTCTCTACCAATCAAATGGTGGTAGTTGAGAACATTAAATGCAACTGAATAATTGTTTTAGGCCTTCTCGTACGAACGGAAATAGTCTCGTTCGAACGGGCTAGCCGTTATAATTCAAGAATGGCTCGAAACTACATTCTAGTTCGAACGGGGTAGGAGCTCATTCGAACGGAGGGGGTCCAGAATCTAACAGAGGTTTTCGGGCCTCCGGTCGTTCGAACGAGAACAACATAGTTCAAACGAATAGGCACTATGCTGGTTCGAACGTGGACCAAAAAATAGCACTATAAATTGATTTTAACTAAGTTTAAATTAACCTAATTAGCTAAGGGCAAGTGCAAGGTGTTTTAGGGGACCTCCTAGAGACAATCTAAGTCAATTTGAGCTTTCAAAAATTGCAAGTCATAAGAGCTGTACAAAAAACTTGTGTATCCAAAACTTGTGTTCCTCATGCTTAGATAAAAATTGCAAGTCATAAGAGCTTTCAAAAACTTGTGTTTTAGGGGTCCAGAATCTAACTTATGGTCTTTGGTGAAAAAAATTATTTTATTTTATGTTGTGGCCGTATCTAGTTTAACTTCTAGATTGTCTACGTACGCTTTCCACAGAATCAAGCCTTACGTAGTTCAAAGATAGGTTAATTATTTGCTTATGCATAAAATTTCTTGATAAAGTTTCCATTTACATAGGGATATATGCATTTACCTTCAGAATTGGAGAGCTCATGAGCTCTTTTAGGAAATACTTTAGTAATGACATAAGGTCCTTCCCATTTTGACTCAAATTTTCCATGCGCCTTTCTAGTGATAACTATTGGTCTCCTTTCAATTAGAACTGAATATCCCTCTAAGAAGGATTTATGTTTGACTTATTTATTTATTTATTTATTAAGAGCACTTGCTACTTAGGTTGATAAGTTTTAAGCCTCTATTGATCTGCAAGTTTTTTTTCATCAAGTGCTTCATGTTTAGCCAACCTTATTTTTGCAATTTCATCCGGCTTTCTTAATTGAGTGGATATTCTAAGAGATGGTAATTGAACTTCTAATTGAATTATTGCTTTTGAGCCGTAAACCAAACTATATGGTGTACATCCAGTAGACGTACGAACAGTAGTTTCGTAGGCTCACAAAGCTTTAGGAATGCGTTCATGCCAATCTCTTTTTCCTTTTGATACCATCTTCTTAAGAATTTTGCCGAGCACCTTATTAAAAGTCTCTACTTGGCCATTGACAGACATGTTATAACTTCTAAAACAGCCATGTTGGATTTTATACTTTTCCCATAAATTTTGCAATTGGTTTGCATTTAAAATATAGGTGATTATTTGATATTATTTTTGATGGAACCCCATAGCAATAAATTATGTGGTTCTTAATAAAATTTGCCATACCTTCTGCCTTTACTTCTTTTAGAGGCACTGCTTCAGCCCATTTGGAAAAGTAATTCATTCTCTCAGGAACATATTGATCGGAACGTGAGGATGGAGGTTTCAAAGGACCTATTACGTCCAAACCCCAAGTTTCGATCCGTCAACATAAAATGGTAGGATGAACGGGTTGAGGAGGTTGATGCATAAAATCCTTATGTAGCTGACAAACTTTATAGCTAGTTGCAAATTTCATTGCATTTTGAACCATAGTTAGCTAATAATAGCCTGACCTTTTCAACTGTGCTACAAGCTTTGAACCAGTTTGACGAGCACCACATGTTCCCGAATGAGTCTCATAAAGAGCATGGGTTGCTTCTTCCTTTGATAGACATCTAAGAAGAATCCTACCAAAAGATCTATTGTATAAAGTGTCATTTAGGTATACAAATCGAACAACCCATTGCCTATATCGACTCTTCTTTAAGGATCAGTTAGCAATCTTCCATGTTGAAGATAATCAATGATAGGTTGACATCAATTTGAATCTATTTATATTCAGATTAGTCCATAAGAAGAGTGATAGTTTTACCTATTGGTTAATCCATGAGAAGGGTGCTAAGATGAATTCCTCTTGTTTGGCAAACAAGAAAAATGCAAGAAAGTTGCTTGCTTTAAAAAGAGGCTTGTAAAAATTATAGAAAAGAGAGAGAAAGTCTTTCTCCAATCAATACAATTCTAAAACAAATCTAAAAAGCTAACTGAAATGCCACTTCACATCTATTTATAGGGAATCTTTTAGTTGCCACTTCACATCTATTTATTGAGAATCTTTTACTTGTAACTAACTCCAGAGAAGAACTAAAGTTACTAGGCCGTTACCAAGCAAAATAACAGTTGTAACAAGTGATTAGATCCAGCAGGGCAGTAGTTGATCATCAACAATGCTCACGGACAATAGCAGACTTGATTAGCAAATCTGATCTAATGGTGGCTCCAGACTTACAGGAGACTTGGAAGTTGGAACTCCCATTACATCATATTTCCCCACTGTAAAAGAACTTGTCCTCAAGTTCAATTCCAAGGAAAGCAGCAGTCATAATCAACCAAGAAAATATTTCGACATATATCTTGAAGATCTTAGCTTTCTTGTAATCATAAAGAGCCTTCAAAATTGTTGCCACATCTCTGCCCATTTGGAGTCTTTTAGTTGGAAGATGTAAAGAAACTTTATCTAGGTTGCTTGTTAACTTTATATTCACATCTTCAAGCTTCCATTGAAGTTCATCTTTCTCATTTGGAGCGTCTTGCTCTTCACTTTCACTCAAATACTCATCATAAATTGGATGCATTTCTTCCAACTCTTTCTCAACAAAGTTACATCTTGGTAAATCAACTTGCTCTTCCATCTCCTCTATGTCAACATATTTGAAATACTCAAATTCTTCACCCTGAAGCTGTTTTACAACCGCAAAACAAGTAGATTTTCAAGACTCATTATGGGCTATTTGATTGGATAATTATGATGGCTACCATATTTTGCAGCTGAAACTTGAGGGCAAGTTTATTAAAGAGTGGGAGTATTATGTAGCCTCCTAATACAAAAATTTACTGAAACTTCTGTTATTCTTTTTGTGTTTATTGATTTTCTAGTTCATGTAATAGAGATGTAACTTTAGTTTGTCTCTTATTAGTTGTTAGAGAGTTTGTTACAAGTTGTTAGGAGTTGTTAGATTGTTAGAATCTCTTTAAATACTTGTCTAGTAGTTAGAGAACCTGTAACAGACCTTGTTGCTATTTGTTTTACTGTTCTTCAAGATTTCCAGCTTTGTTCTTCAAATCTAATGCAATTGCTTTGCATTCATGGTGATTTGGAAATTGATTTACATTTGCCTCTATTATATATCATAAAATGCTAAATTACTAAAATACCCTTGATATAATATAATGCTCATTTGCATGCAACGGCAAGGTTCATTATACATAGTAGTACCAATTCTCTATTTACATTTTATTTTATTATATTTTTTTTCTGAATCAATTTGTGGAACTTTATCATGGTCACTTTACGATGTAAAATGGTGAAAAAGGAAAGTTTTG
Organism: Hamamelis virginiana; assembly: GCA_017140935.1. NCBI lineage: Eukaryota > Viridiplantae > Streptophyta > Magnoliopsida > Saxifragales > Hamamelidaceae > Hamamelis > Hamamelis virginiana. Next base: position 1,279,249 of record JAESVK010000153.1, on the reverse strand, counting down.
TTGTTCAAAGTGGTGAAGAGACTTTTGTAAGTTTTCCATGATGAAAGAGAATAATTCTTATCAACTTATCAAGATAAGTGAGATACAAGCCTATTTAATAAGGGCCTAATAAACAAATAATATGAAACTATTACTATATTAAACTTGGAAACCATTAAACTACAAGACTTAGAAATACGAAACGATTAAGCTACCCTCACTAATAAAATATAATTATTACTGCATCTCACACCCTTCATTATATTCATGACGCGAGCCCGGAGTGCATCTTGAGTTTACTAAGCAGAAAATGAAAAATGAGGAAAAGAGGATCAAAGAAAGTGCTAAAAAGTTAAATGGTTCTGTTGGATTGTAACGAGAGAAGAATGCAATGAGAGAAAATAGGACTACAACAAGAGAGGAAATGATGCAACAATAGAGAAGTGCAACAAGAGAAGAGTACAACTAATGCTATAGAGGTTTGAAAGAAATGCAATTGCTGAGAGAAGGAAAAAAAAGAATGCAACTACTGAGAGAGAAGAAAGAAGAATGCAATGGTTGAGAGAGATCCAACGATGTGTTGCAATAGGCTTGCACAAAAGAAGGATGTAAATAGAGAGAAATTTCCGCTGTGCAATAAAACAAAGGGTAAAATGCATTGACCTCCCTAAGGTTTGGCGTAATTACAAGGACCTCCCCTAAGTTTTGAAAAATTCCAACGGCCCCCCTAGGTTTACATTTATTTGCAAACATCTCCCTTCCATTACATTTTCTGTCAATAGATATGTAAAATGACTAAAATGCCCTCATTTCTTTGCAAATGTAAATTGCATCGACCTCCCCTAAGGTTTGGCAAAATTACAAAGACCTCCCCTATTTAACAAGCTTACTTTGAAGGATCATATCTCCCACATATGAACTCCGATTTGAGTAATTCAAGTTGCTATAGAAAGCTCTCATGACATACTTTCGATTACAACTTGAATCACTCTATTTGGATTTGATATGAATAAGTTATAGGCATTCAAATTTTGGGGGGAAAAATCAAACATTTCCAAAGTCAATTCTATGTAGAAAAATGTGTATTTTTTTCTCAAACTTTGAAGGCTTGTAACATTTTTGTTTCAGAAATGTTACAGAAATTTGGTGAATTGGATATTTTGAGCTTGTTTTTTTTCTAAGATTTTGAGGAGATATTGTACACCACCCTACGGATGCCAAAGTAGAATGTATGAGCTTTCCATAATAATTTGAATTACTCAATTTGGCTTTGAAACAAAAAATTGCCGATCTCCAAAGTTTGAATATTTTATTTTATTTTATTGACAATTATGATTTATATAGAAGATATTTTATTTTTGTAACTCCCTGAAAAGTCACAATTGGATCGGTGTTTACATTACATTTTCATTGGAAATAAAATAATTTTAGATAAATTTATGAAAAATGACCTCCAAAGAGCCAATTGTAGAATAGATTTTGAAAAACTGATTGTTCAGTTAGATTAACTTCTTATGAATTTCATGCTTGTCATATATAAGGGAGTCTATTTTAAGTACGTGTCTTTTGCCTACTTTAATGAGGTTAGTATCAGACTTTTACACCATTTATATGCTGGTGGTCAAAATTATAAATTTATTTAAATTTGAGGTCAGTTTCGTCTTTTCACACATCCAACAACTGTAAGTACAAAATAGGCATTTTCAAAAAAATTACAAGATGATGTTAGCTGCTTCCAGAAGGGAGGTGTTTGCACATAAACATAAACCTTAGGGGGGGGGGGGGTGGGCATTTTTTGAATCCTAGGGGAGGTTCCTGTAATTATGTCAAACCTCACGGGAGGTAATTGCCAATAACACTAAGGGCAAATTTGGCATTTTTAGAAATTTTATGGCTGATGTCGGCAATTTTTGTTAATTTTCGTTAATTTTTGACGGAAAATGTAACGGAAGGGAGGTATTTGCACATAAACATAAACCTCAAGGGGTCATTGGAATTTTTCAAAACTTAGGGGAGGTTCCTACAATTACGTCAAACCTCAGGGGAGGTCAATGCATTTTACCCTAAAACAAATAAACAAAGTTGCTGTGCAATAAAACAAATAACGATTGCAACAGGAGCTAGGTGGGGGGGTCCAATGGAGTGCAACAGAGTCTGGTTTTTCAATTAGGTAAATAACGAGATAGACTTCAATAAAGGACAAATAATAGGGTCAAATAGAGAAATAGCAAAGGGTCAAACTGGAAATTAGTCAAATAGAAGGACAAATAAGTGAAATACTGCTAAGGTAAAAAGCCAAGTAGGAAGCTGGCTTGCTAGGACTTGCGACTGGGTTAGATCATGCAACCGAGGAAGTACGATTGAGAGAGAACTTGCAATAGATTGCTGAAATGTTACTGAGATAGGGTCCTGAGGTAGTGGAAAGCTGTAGTGCATAAGTCTAGGCAATTGAGAAGAGAGTTTAGAGGGTGCAATTGGGGAGAGAAGGATCATACGTAATGCAAAAGTGCTATGTGGAGATTCACAAGTGGTTCGATTAAGGCTATTTTGATGGTGTGTGGTAGTGCAGGGGTTCAACTTGTGCAGAAAAAAGGTCACGACTGCTGCTTGGTTTGACTGGCAGGAATTGCAACAATTAAAGAAGAAGATGCAAGAAGGAATGCAACAAAAGGAATAAGTTACCTTCACTAATAAAATATAATTACTAATACATCTCACAACTTCGACTTCTCTTACTCTTTGTATTTGACATTTTTTTTTCATCAGAAAACTATTGTTACTTAGGTAAAGCCCAAAGATTTCCAGTGAATTCTAAATTAGCGAACTAATCAAATTTTAAGATATCGAATTGTATGAGTTTTTCTTCTCATTGTTGATCGGCCCTAAATTTCCATTACGGATTTGGCTTTCTATATCCATTTTGAAATGTTTTTTGTATTTCTTTGGATATTCTTTTAAAGGTTCAATTTTATCCCATTGTTTTAAATTTTCTCCCCAAAACTTTCTACAGTCAAAACTCCTGTAATATTCCGTATTTCCATTACATATTTTATTTTAGAAGGTGTTAAATTTTTAGTAATTGAAATTTAGATTCCTGGCACTGAATTTTAAAATGCATTTTATTTAATGTGCAGTGCCCCTTCCTCATTTGAGTGTTACTTCAGGAAAGAACTTCCGCTGTTGTATGAATATCTTCAGGAAGCTCCTGCTGACAAGGTGAGTTCTGAAGATTTAGTAGAAATTTCATGAAAGTTGTTTCTGCAAATGGTTCATGATGCTTCCTTTTGTATGGTACAGTGTGGAACAACATAACTAAGGTTTTCTTAATATTAGTGGTTGTTTACAATGTAAATATAATATCTGTTCATATATATATATATGCGCTTATGTTGTTAAATCTATAATATGAAAAAAAAAACATGCACTTCCCTTTATCAAGGCACGGTCCCTCACCTCTTGATAAGGATGCCTATGCTCATAATGAATGACATGGATGCTTGCTCGTTGCAAGTAAATGCCCTTGTAAAGAGAAAACAAAGTGTTTTCTCCTAAGGATTCCCACTCCAAAAGTGGAAGATAGGGTAGCGAGACTTGGGTATGACCCTTGCTCCCTCTAAGCATAGGCATCGTTATCAAGAGGTGAGGACCGTGCCTTGATAAAGGGAAGTGCATGTTATATTTTCATATTATGGATTTAATAACATATATATATATATATATATATATATATATATATATATATATATATATATATATACAGAAATTCTCTTATGAGGATCACCTTACTTTAAGCTAAAGTAAGCATCTAACAGTAGAGCCGCCTGTGATGAAATTTTGGAAAACTGACCGTTGGATTAGATACCCCTATAATGTATGTCATGCCTGCCAAAAATCGCAGTGATCCAACGGTTAGTTTATGGGAAAACTGACTGCCAAAAAATGATAACATTTTAAAGAACAAAAAAATCATAGTTTTTCACAGTCAGTTTTCTCATAAACTAACCGTTGGATCACTGTGATTTTTGGCAG
>JAESVK010000153.1:1257837-1269107 GCA_017140935.1 Hamamelis virginiana | reverse complement strand
TATGTTATTTGATATAATGAATACAGCAGTGTAGTTTCTGTTTCTCTCCTAAACCTGCGTTCATAACACATAATACATATGGTATAAGAATGCAGTAAAAAATGCAACAACAACCTTAAGATCTGACCAACAACCCTTAGCGAAGGATTCAGCTGAGCCAGGAATGCAAACCCAAGGTAAACCTGCAATATACTGCAATAAGCAGGGGTGAGCTGTTACGTACTCAGTAAGGGATAATATAACCTCTACGAATCAATAACAATACATTGATACATAGAATATTTATGTAAAATAGTTATTTATAGAGTTCAACGGATTAAGAAAACAATTAGAAGTCAAGTTAAAAAGAAGTGTGGACTTTCATTGAAAAACTAGATCCTCCAGCACAACTCCTGTAGTCAGTAACCAGTAACCAAGCATATGTCACGCATGCGGAAAGCCCTGTCGCATGTAGACAATAGCCAAATAACGTCCTCAATCCATAGCATGGTAATATCGCCATACAAGGGCTCGACATATTCCATCAGTATGGACCTCGGCCTGATTGGCATTTGCGTCGCCTCAACGGGTCCCTAGCATATCCAATCATGGACTGAATCATATTATAGGGTTGTTGATTCTAGGCTAACAAGCCTTTAGCTCAACTGGGCTACTAACCAAATCCAAAGGACGGAGACCGTAGTCATGCAGCCTGTAATATCAAGAAGGGCCATGGGCCCAAACCCCCAATGATATTATTTAGTCCACATACATATATATACATGCATGTCCTGAAATATGATAACTATCATGCAATGCCCACCGGGTGAAGAGACGATGAGTGAACTCGATACATTGTCAATTCAGCCATGCGTGGTAAAGATCCAATAATCATCGTATAACGTCCACTAGGATTGAAAAGGCGAGGAGTGAACTCTATACATTGTCAATTCATCCTTCCGTGGTATAAATCACAATAACCAAAGTCCATCAGGCATGGAAGCCAATATCCAGTAACCGGAGCCTCAGCTCAGTTAATATAAAAACATGTTTTCAAAAGATGGGAATGGTTCAAGTATAAAAGAATCCGCTTTCGCTATCTATAAATCTGTTTGAAAGGCAGGACATATTTGAATACTAACATCGCACGTCATTTCATAAACAATCGAGTTCCTAGCCCAAACAGCCTTATTCATAAAGCATTTAGTAGAAAGAACCCATTCCCATAATTATAAACAGTACATCATTTGTAAAGTATTTCAATGGAAAACTTTTCATATATTTCATAAACATGCCACACAAGTTTTACAGTTCATAAACAAGTGTATTCCATGTATCTAGTTAACAGTTCAAATATAAAACAGGGTTCATAGTTCATATCATTTTCATAACAGTTATAAAATAAGGATTAAGTTTCGCAATCATTTATAAATCATAATATTCAGTAAGTGTTTGGAAATACGCATTGTTCTCATAACAGTTGTAAAACAGATATATCGTTACCAACGGTAAAAGGTTATTTATCCCTACCTTAATGCAATAGTGTTTCCAACCCCTTGCGGCTTCACAAGCTTCCGAATGCAATGCTCAATGCACCCCAATGCAAATGGTTCTCCAAAGAACCTTTCAACTAGAAACAACAAATAAAGCAAGCAAAGTGTCACAAGAAAGCACAAAAGGTTCATAACTTAAAAGCAACACGATTCAGTTCCCAAGACTGCTCGCTTGAGACCCCAAAGACTCAAAACCCCAAAATAACAAATTAAAGACCTTAAAACTTCCAAGACGTATTCCCAAGAATAATTTGATGCTACACAACGAATTTCGTGGCCAAATGCCAAAATGTTTGAAAGTTACAAGTCAAAGAAGATAGAATGTTCACGGAAGGGCAAAATCTGGTATTTTACAAAATATTTCTCTTTCCAAAAATAATTTGACTTCAAAACCGAAATATTTAGAAACTAGACTTCATAAGCTTTCCGTACATATAAAGTACGCTCAAAACGGAGTCCGGATGAAGAAATAGAGTGAAATGAAGAAAGACGAACTCAACCTCATAAAATCACCAAAACAGGGTGTCTTAGTCGACTAACCAAAGGATTAGTCGACTAAGCTATCGATTAGTCGACTAGTCACAAAGTCTTAGTCGACTAACCGCAAGGCAGAACCCACCCGACCAAATGCAGATGAACTAGTGGACTAACCACCTTCGCTTAGTCGACTAGCTCCCTGCAGAATCGCCATTAACGGCCTGCAATTAAGCTTTAATCTTAACCAAACACAACCACAACCTCCCAAACTCCAAAATACATCAAAATAAACTCCAACCAAGCTTGATCTACCATAAAACCCAAAAATGAGCAACATATAACAAAGAGTCCTCAAGTTTCAAACTTAAAAACCCATAAACTTTACAAAACCCACTTTCAAACTACCAAAACTCAAATCCAACACAAATCCATCATTACAAACACAAATCCAACCCCAAAACGCCCTCTAATCATCAATACATATACAAAAACCCAACACTAAGCTTACAAACCCCTCAAATCCAAAAATACACAAACAAAAAGGAACGAAACCATGTTAAACGAACTTAGAAGCTTACCTTCTCCAGCGACAGCGACTCTCCGGCGTGCTCCTCTTTCTTTCCTTCTCTCTCGGTCTCTCTCTCTCTCTTTCAAGAATTGAAAAAGAAAAAGAAAGGGGTGGTTTGGCTATATATATAGATAGGAAAACCCTAAATTTAAATTTTTTTTTTTTTTTTTGAAAATTATTAAAATATTTTTATAAAAAGGAAATAAAAATTTGGATTATTACAATCTCACCCCCTTAAAATAATTTCGTTCTCGAAATTAAAATTTAGAAAAACACAGTTTGAAAAACAAGAAGTGCGTTCTCACACGTCTAACTTTAACTTTCCACGATGCTTCTAGCTAATCATCTTCATCATCATAAGTAGAAATCCTTTACCACTTCCGTACTTTTTCTTACGAGCTTATCAAGTATCACCGTTGCAGTCTGAAGCCCTTGCACTGCAACTGTAACTCTGACCGTTCGCCTTCTGGTACAATATCGAATCCTTTAAATAGATGTCGCTACACGTTCAAGCTGCGCATACGCAATAAATTTCGAATACCTGATTGACTGGGAAACTACTAAGTCTTGACCTTCTGCGTAAATCACCATCATTTTTGTGATCTTTTCTGACAAAGTTCTAGGTCTTGAAGATTTGAAGACGCTAAACTTCTATAAAAGAACTAGATCAACGCTGGCAATGAGCTGCAGCTCTTATTTCATTCCCCGAGTGCTTCAAATCGCCCAATCATGATGAAACTTCAATTCTCATGCCTCTTCGAGGTGCACAACTTCCAATTTGATCAATTCTCTTCTTAAAATGCTCATGCTGCTAAGACCTTTACCAGCTTTTCCCTCCAAATCGCTTCTGATCTTGCACTAGCTTTCCTTGATCTCCTCATCAGTTACAAAGGTAGAAAACAAGGCTCTTAAAAATAATCGCCTTCTTTGTCCCGTATTTGATGTAGAAATATGCATTGCCGCAAGTAGAACATATCCTTGTTGCTTAACAATTCATTTTTTTTCCGAAATCATAATTTAAGTCTTCCACTTCGCTTGCTTCCTTCTCTACCATTTCTATCCCAACTTGATCTCAAACGCAGACATTCATCTCTCGTTCAAACTTAAATCAATAAACTTCATTCTCATAAAAGAAAATCCTCAACCTCACAGATACTTGTCTTTACTTCAACAAATCCATTCTGATCACTCTCAAAGCAACTCCTCAACAAAATCTTTCAAATAAGACTACGACTACTTAATGAAAACAAAACTTGACCAAATACATACCCTGGCATACATCAAACCTTGAAAAACAAGACTCTCGAACAATCAGAAAACAAGACTCAACCTTCCAAGATAAGAGATAAAGAGAAATTTATCCAAACCAACATGTAAACAAATTTCTCAATTCCAATGCATCCACACACATTAACCACTTTCCAAGCCTGAACAAACTTGTTCCCACGAATTATGAGCTCTAGTAATGTCTCTCCCTCAACCTCAACCTCAACCTCATCCTCACTCATCACCAGGGCCTATTGGAACTGTTGGTCCTATTGGGTCAGAGCATCACTGTTACACTAATTCAAAGCAAACTCTTATTAACATAGAAGGAATACCACAAAAACTCAAATTTCCAAAATCCATATCTCCAGATATTACACTAGCCAGACTCACAACCATTCCCAAAACATCCACCAATTCTAAGGAGCAGATACTAATATAACTAGAATAGTACTACAAGTCAACAAACATCAAACAATCTCAAAACATCACACAAAGTTCACAACATTCCAGTTCACAACACTACAAGGCAACACAAAACAAATCCTATCCTTAAACACGAATCTTTAATAGAGAAAACAAAATTTGGATTTGCGAAAGAGTGACTAAGAACAACAGCTCCTTCTTCTCATCTTGCGACACTAGATGCTAACGAAACTGAACGTCAACGATAAGGGCAAGTCGAACGGATATGCCCTGGATACCCGCAACCAAAACATACAACCACTCCAACAGTATTCACACCATTTCTTCCTCTAGATTGTGCAACACGTACATACGGAGAGTCCCCTTGCCTTCCACCGGATGAGCTTGAACTACCACTAACACTACTACCTGCACGACCTTTTCCATGATTATGCACCATTCGTAAGCTCGTTGCCTCTCGTCCTCTCGATCCTTGTGCATCACTTGAAGTTCTGGTACGAGGATATGTTCTTAAGCAGAAAGTGCCTTAGAAATAATCCAGTGAATCTGTCCCAAGATATACCAGCGATTGACCAAGTACGAACAACAACTTGCCACCAATCATAAGACTCGTCTCGAAATTGGGAAGATGCTAGGTCCACTCTATGCTCCTCTGGTACGTCGGCTCTTTCTAAAAATCTACGAATACCACTCAACCATCTTCTTGCACCACGATAGTCCGAACTTTCATGAAAAACTGGCGGGTTAAGTTGTTGAAAATTCTCATAAGCTGTAGTTCTGATCCTTTTAGTTGTCATAGTCGAAACGTGAGTCGCAGTTTGCTGGATAGATTCTGATTGCGGTTGTAGCAGTACGCATATCCAATCATGGACTAAATCATATTATAGGACTGTTGATTCTAGGCTAACAAGCCTTTAGCTCAACCGAGCTACTAACCAAATCCCAAGGACAGAGATAGTAGTCATGCCGCCAGTAATATCAAGAAGGGCCATGGGCCCAAACCCCCAATGATACTATTCAGTCCACATACATATATATACATGCATGTCCTGAAATATGATAACTATCATGCAATGCCCACCGGGTGAAGAAACAAGGAGTGAACTCGATACATCGTCAATTCAGCCACGCGTGGTAAAGATCCAATAATCATCGTATAACGTCCCTCTTATTTATAAGCCAAGAACTCAAAACTTTAATTACTGCATGTCCATTCAAGCTCAAAATTAATGATGTGCGAGCTTAATTACTATCTTTTCATGTTCAGAGTAGTCAGAGTGAAAGACATGCCTAGATAGTTCTTATCCGTTCGCTGCATCTTCCCAAATCTTCTATTACAACCAGAAGCTAGTACAAAATCATCATGGAGTGGCACGACGGGAAAGGGAACTTAAATAAGGCATTCTACCGAATGCCTTGTATGCATTCTTGGTATGATTTCATGGCATGGATGCCGAGACACAAAGCCAAGTGGCTTGGGTTTTGGATGCTAAAAAAATAATAAATATCTTCCCAAATGTGATTTGGTAAAGTCGTTTTTCCACCTTCAAAATGAGACCCAGCCAAGTGTAACGAGGTTTGGATGGCACCTTACATATGGAGTGATGGCTTCAAATTAGATGATGGAAATGAAAAGTGAAGATGATCTTACTCTGCTGGCGGTGAGATGAACAAGCTAGTTGCATAACGCAAAAGTGATAGCATAACACAAAAGTGATAGCATACGACAAGCGAAAGTGGCATTATATGCTCAGGTAATTCTGCAAGACCAGTTGGGCCTTTCGTCAAACACCTTGAGTGCAAGTGCTGCAATATTAATTGGTGGCGATCAATTGAAAAACAAGAGGTAGGTAAAAAAAAAGAAATGCGAATTGAAATTTATTGGTGTTACTTTGTTAAGGTATCAGATGGTACCAATGCACGGGGACTTGATAAGGAGGCCTGAATAGCTGCAAAAAACCAATGTGACCTTTTGTCGAACGGTTGAGGGGCACTTAATGCCAACAAATGGATGTGCGAATTAAGGTGTCCTGACTTTCTCAAGTTAGTTAATGATGTTGGAAGGCCCGAAGTTGCCAAAGTGCAGTAAAAAAAAAGGGAAAAGAGAGAAGATCAGGTGACGTGGGTGTGTCTGGATATTATGGAGGACCAATCCCACTAAGGCATTGGGTCTGTGGGAGACACCATCATGGAAGACACCAAGTGCCTGAATCTTTTAGGCTTCCTTCGATGCTGGATGACAAATTTATTTGGGAAGAAAAGTGGGTGCCGCAAAACAGAGAGAGACAAACTCACGAAAAGCATTAAAATAGTGTCGAGTGGCTTTTTCACACCCTCTAAATAGGACGACAATGGAACTGGCAATTTGAAAGGTCGAGTGACATGTTGAGTTGCTTTAGAGTGGCGTTATTTTCATTCCTTGGAGCGGCCACGCAAAAGTTAAACAGCCATTCCAAATACTAGGGGGTGCTATGGACCTCTCTCAAATTTAAAGTAGCACAATAGTCCCCTCTGGAATCCCAAGATAGTAAACGATGATTTTTGGCAGCGTGTTAAAGAAGGTAGTTCCAGCTATGCGGCTCCCTCTTCTCCCAACTTTATCTTCAAGCTAAAAATAGCACCAACGCTTGCCAAGAATGGTGTTACCGTTATTCCTAATGCCATATTGCGATTCCCTATCGAAAAAGGGGATCTTCCACAGAGCCGTGTGGAGTTTTCTTCTTTTGTTGCCCCTACCTCATGTTGGGATGAGTGGGTGAAGGACATCTCTCCTAATCCGAGCTACCGAGCACTGTTGGCAAAGGCTGGTGTGGACGCCGCCATCTAAGTAAGTACACAGTTGAAATTGCCTCGAGATAAGAAAGCTATGAGGTTGCTTGTGTCTCCCTGGTGCATAGAGATGCACACCTTCATTACTGCTTGGGGAGAGTTTACCCCTACTTTAGAGGATGTTGGGGTTTTCATGTGCCTTGAAGTGCTAGGTGACAATAATCTCTCTTTCTACTAAATTCCCAGGATAAAGAAACAGAGGCGCTCTTGAAGCTTGCACTATCTTCTTCTACACTTGCCAAAACTAATCTTGACACTATTGACCGGCCGCGCAAAGAGTCTACTAAATCAACCTTTGCAAGTTGGCTGTGGTATTTTTTATTTAGAGAAGAATGGCAATGAGTATGTGAGCGGTCCTGGGAGTAAAACTTCTTCCTTAGAAGCTTGATGTCCAAGTAGGCTCTCGATGGCTATGTATTTTGTGGCAAAACCAGTGATGACCAACTTAAGGATCTCTTTGTTATATGTAAAAGTCCTCATTAGATTCACAAGGGCATCACTATTGAATATGAGGGTTATAATCTTACGCATCAGTAATCATAGATTTCACAGAATCACAGTCAATAACTGACCATTATCCTCCATAGCTCCATCATCAAGTCAATACATCAGCTTCATACAGAGCTTGATACAAAATCTTACTGTCCACAATATGCATGCACAAGGGATATTATAAAAAAGAATCAAAGAGAAATTTCATTAAAATTAAAGAACAATGCTGGAAAATGTAAATATAGTAGTAAGGGAGGGCAAATGCTCTTTTATAGATCTTTCTAAATTTGAAAATCAACAAAGATAATCTAAAAACTGATTTCTCTAACTGCTAGACAAGTGTTTATAGAGATTCTAATAATCTAACAATTCCAAACAACTTGTAAGTTGTAATTGACTCTCTAACAATTAGTATGATAAATAGAAAAGTCACACGGCTGTTATAAGAAGTAAATGATACACACTAAAAACTTCTTTAAATTTAGTTCTATAAGGTTGCATCAGGGAGTCCTAGGAATTATACAAACCTAGATGCCACAAATACCCTATTTGAAACTATCTATTTGCAGGAGTACTGTATTATTGAATAAGTTTTATTGTAGAAAAATAGTAATTGAACTAAATGTTGTTGCTAAGAATATTGATTAAATGCACAAAAAAGAAAGGAAAAGAAAAGGAGAACTCAATCATCACAATCTATATCTATACTACTTGTAAAAGTCTCAATTTTGGAAAAAACTTTTGACTCACTAAGATACCCTCATAATAAATACTACTGACACCTCTACCCTCTTAAAATTTTAGTTACTTAAAATACCTTTAATTTCTTTCTTAAGAATTATTTTCTTAATAATTCTTGCTAATCAGAATGACTTTTTCTACCCCATTACAATTTTAGTTAGCTAAATATCTTTAATAACTTCTTTCTTAAAAATTCTTTTCTCAATTAATTTCTTTCTGATCTAAATAACATTATTACTGATCCCATTAGTACATACCAAGTGAAATTTTATTATAGAGAAGGAAAATGGAAAAATGCAAAAAAAAAAAAAAAAAAAAAAAATGAAAAAAAGGAAATACTAGCAACATACCTGATGAGAAGTATGAAAAATTTCTTTCTTGCATGAACAGTTACTTTTATTTAGAGATATAGAGAGAGAGGGATAGATGGTGTCAGGAAGTTTGTAGCTAATGTAAAGAGAGGTGCGCTCTGTTTAATAGTCCGTAGTAACAGGAAGTAATGGGTGGCTTGAAAATTACACAAGCATCCTTTCTAACAATGTTAGTTACTATTTCTATAGAGTGAAATTTTGGGAAAAAATATGAGCACACTAACTAACTCACTAACACTCCTATTCTCCTTATATTTCAGTATAGATAATGTTATCGAAGAATTCAAATTATTTCACTTAATATAGTTTCTTACTTTGATGTACGAATAGGTTTGTTGGAAGGATGTAATTCACTGGATGTGGCCACTTTTCACTGAAGATTGGGGATTATGGAGAAGTGGTGATTTGAATCTTAGCCTTTGGCCTTTTACGGTTAGTCCTTCTACCACATTAAAATTCACTTGATGTATTCAATAAATAATAGAGCCACATTTTAATTTTTCATTGCATATACGCTGCTGTGAGGCTGTCTGTTTAAACCTATGAAATTGCTTCTTTATTGGATGTAGGATCCTGTGACTGGTCTTCCCATATGGCATGATAGGCCTCCTTCTCCCTTGCTATTGTAAGATTAAAGCATTCATCATAGAAAGGGTATTTGTCGACTTTTTCCAAGGTTAAACAAGAATAGGGTAATTTTGTTCATGGGTGATTCTATTGCCACCACATAAATTGCTAGTAGCACCCTCCAATTAATAAATGTTTTATTACTATTGTACCAAGCTGTAAAATTACTATTAGGGACAATATTAGATAAATAAACAAAATAAAGAAAATCAAATTACTTCCTGCACCAAATATCTCCTTCCAACATTCATATCTCTTCTATAAACCCTAGTCTCACAAATCCTTATACTCTGGGATAATCGCTTTCTAAAAACTTTAACCAAAGGTGTTCGGTGATTAATGGACAATCAATTGGTTATGTGGGAGGATTGTAACAATGAAAAGATGCATTTTTTCAAATATGATGTACATTTTTAAGGGTTTATTTATTTTATTTCTTTATTTTTATTTATCTTTAGTTCGTGCTTTGTTAGAAGTAGTACTACTGATCGGTCAATGTTCAGATAGGACTAATTAAATATCTCAGTATGTTCAGTCCTCCTAACCAAACATGTTCAACAAGGATTAACGAACATCATAGAATGTTCATTAGGCGTTAGTAGAATATCATCATATCATCTTATGTTCAATAGGAGTCAACCGAACAGAGTCCTGATCTAGTAAGCAAATGCTAACTTTCGTGAAAATCAGCATGAAGCTCATAGGAAATTGTGGGATGCATATTTTGAAAAACAGATAGTTGGATTAGATACCCTTGCTATGGATGTCACGTTTACCAAAAATCACAGTGATCTGATTTAAGTATCTCAAAATACAGATTGTGAAAAATTCTAACCGCTGAAAACTATCACAGTTTTTCTCAGTAGTCACATCTGAGAAACCGACCGTTGGATCACTGTGATTTTCGGCATGCCTGACATACATATGCATAGTAGCTAATCTAACGGTCAGTTTTTCAAAATATGCATCCCACAATCACCTATGAGCTTTATGTTGACTTTCGCGAAAGTCAGCATGTGCTGATAGGATCATATCTGCAACCGAACATATTAGAATATTTAGATATGGGTTAGTAAAGATGGCATTAGAGGCAAGAAACGGAATGGTTACTTCTTTCCCTTTGTGAGTTCATGCAGTGAAGAAAAAAGTACACTTTTAGGGGTTTTTTGACATATGTGGGAGTAAGAAGTGTTTTAGGAATAACAGATCTGAGGTTGATTTGGGTATTATGTGGGTGTAGGTAGTAAAAAATATATTTTTAAATTTTAATGGTGGGTGTAGGTAGCAAGTGGATGCCACTAGCAATTTATCTGGGTGGGAATAGAAGCATCCTTTATTCATACATCTTCGAAATCTGCTGATGGTTTTTGAGAAGAGAACGAGGGAGGGGATACTATCTTAGGTTTCGCTATAGCATATGATCTTGAAATCATTATCTCTTGTTTTAAAAAGAGAGAGAATCACCTAATAACATTTAAAAGCAGATATAATTTTAGTAAGACTTTTTCTTATTAAGCTATATCTGGAGAAGGTTTAATCATGCAACAACGATTAGTAATTTAGTTGTGTAGATGTATGTCTTAGGAGACGGAGGAGAAAGAATAGGCACACAATAACTCGGGCGGTGGAATTTGAAAAGAGAAAAACAAATACTATATAAATATAAAATTTTAAAAGAATGAAAGTGGAAATTAGGCGAAGAGACTATTATTATGTGGATTGAAATGGCTAGTTGCATTTTTGAGAGTCGCAAAAGAAGTTCTACAGAATCTTAATGGAGGAATGAAGAGGTTCAAACAATTGTTTGGGAAAAAGTCAAAACAATCATGTTATAAGAGTCTAAATAAAATTAGGAAAGAGGAAATTATCTGAAAGGGTAGTAAGCGAGGTTAAATTAAGGCATATGGTGTTTTGTATCATAAGTTGGGTACAAAAGATGGG
>JAESVK010000153.1:1236325-1249330 GCA_017140935.1 Hamamelis virginiana | reverse complement strand
TCTATCCAAGGAAGAGACCAAACCTAAGAGGTAGGATCTAAACTTATATAAAGAGTAAACTACTGCCAATAACTCTTTCTTTGTAGTAGTGTAATTAATTGGAGCATCGGAGAGAATTTTACTAGCATAGTAAATGACTTGAGGGACCTTGTTTACTATTTGCCCTAATACAACCCCTATAGAATAGTTAGAAGCATCCATGGTTCCTAATCTCGAACGATATCGAGTTGACTCGTTCATGTCGACCAGGTATCAGAGGGTACCTAGACAATATCTAGGGGCGATACAAATTTCTTGGTGAGAGGCATCAAATTGTTTATCTTGGCTAAGATCTCGGCATCTCGTCTCATTTCGGCCGAGATGACCGAGACAATAACCCACAATCCAGAAATTTTGCTTTTTTTGTTTTTAAAAAGGAGGAGAAGCAGCAGCGGCTGTGTTGCTGGCAAAGCTGCAGCAACACACCAAGTGCCAACCAACTGAAGGCAGAGGAAAAATGAAAAAAAAACATAAAAGAATGGAAGGAGAAGATGAAGCAACAACAACTGTTAAAAAAAAAAACAACAGAAAGAAGCAGCAGAAACCCTGCGGCTGCTGCCCTGTTGCTACTGGTTGATGCTGCTTAGCCGGTTCTTCTTTCTTTCTTTTTTTCTTTATTCTTTCTCCTTTTCTCTCTCTCTTTCTCTCCCTTCTCTGTTGGGCCTTATATGTCCACTTGTCCAGACTTATTAAAGAAATTAGAAATAGTTTTGTTTAAAAAAAAAAAAAAAAAAGGAAGTGGGAAGTTTTTGGATAGACATAACACATGCATATTTACCAATTTACCCCTTTTTATACTTATTATTAAAAAGATATTATCTTTACTAGGGTTATTTATAAACCTTCCCAACACTAATACGTTTTATATTATAAAATAATTATACATATTTTATTGACAATTATACCCTTTTTAAAATGTACCCCTTTTAAAAAAATATAATTTAATAATTTTTTTATACAAATTATTCCTATCTTTGATTACATTTATCAGCAATACTATACCTAGATGCCCCTAAAAAGTGTCCCTAATCAATCCAAGCCTTCTACTTTTTTGAAGGGTTCATTTTGGTTAAAAATAAAAATTGGTTAGATCAATGGCCGCATCATTAGGGACACCTTTTTTGGGGACATTTAGCACCTTCATACATTTATTAAGCTAAATTGGAAAAAAAAAATTATAGACATTAAATCATAGTAAAAAATGAATAAAAAATAACATGCATCCATCTAATATATTTACTTGTATGTCTATCATTTAAATGTTGTATATTTTAATGGTACAGAAACGCGCCAGCTCCTATTTTGATATTTTTTATAATATTATGTATCCTAAATGATTTATTTTGCTTATTTGATGGTTCCAATGTGATTGTCTTATTTTTTTCTGATTTTTCTATGATTTTTTTGAATTTTTTTTAAACATTATTTCATATCTAAAGTTGTGTCTCACTCGAGACGCGACGAGATATCCGCGACTGAGACTTTGAACCATGGAAGCATCACATATAGTCTCAAAAGGTAAAGACCAATCAGGGGGCTGCATAAGATAGAGTGACTCGAGAGGATGTCGCCGACAAAATTAGAGAGATTTCATGTGGGAAGGTTGGGGTAGGGGAAATTAACAAAAGGGCCTGGGTAAAATGAGGATTATATTGTTTTTTGTCTGGGTAAGACCGTAAGACTTCGTAATACTTTTTCGTCTTATTAATTGACATAGACCCAAGTGATCTAGTAAAATGAGGATGATATTGTATTTAGAGCTAGGAAGAAAGGAGGTTTTGGGGTAGGGGAAATTAACATAAGGAACATTACTCTAATTGAGTATATGTGGAGAGCGAATCTTTATTCCACAAGGTGGTTTAAAGCAAGTAAGGATTGCAAAGAAATGGGTAGGATACTAATGTGGGGATTTTAGTCTCTGATCATTGCTCTTAGAAAACAATTTTTGAGGTTTTACCAATCCTTCATTCTCATATTGATAGATTTTGAGAGAGAAACGAAGAAAATGCTACTATTCCATTCAATAATAGAAAAGAAAAGTTATAAGTGATTAAATTATATGATTTTACATTAGAGAAAAGATGAAACTACCCCTACTAATGTAAAATACATCTCACACCCCTCAAACTCATGATGTAAGTCCAAAGTGCATCAAGAGTTTGCTAAGAAGAAATCGAAATCAAGTTGTTGTGTGAGTCTTGGTGAAAAAGATAACAACTTGAAGAGAGGACGAAATAAAAGGAAGCTGATTAGTTCGTGAGTGAAGGTGCTGACAAACAAAGTAGTAGTCGA
Organism: Hamamelis virginiana; assembly: GCA_017140935.1. NCBI lineage: Eukaryota > Viridiplantae > Streptophyta > Magnoliopsida > Saxifragales > Hamamelidaceae > Hamamelis > Hamamelis virginiana. The sequence continues at coordinate 1,246,999 of JAESVK010000153.1, read as the reverse complement.
TCTCAATATGCTTGGTACGCTCGTGAAAAATTGAGTTGTGAGCAATCTAGATGGCATCTTGACTGTCATAGTAGAGAGGAGTCGAAGAGATGATGGATATATTCGGATTAGAAAGAAGCCAGCGAAGCCAAATGGCCTCTGCAATAGCTTAAGCCACAGCGTGATATTCACTCTCAGCACTAGACCGAGCAATAGTGGTTTGCTTCTTGCTTTTCCAAGAGTTGAGTCACCCAAAAAAATGCAGAAGTCCGTGTCGGTGGTAGATATGTGATCATTGTCATCCACAATCAGAATCAATATAGGCATGTAAAGAGAGATTAGAGCTAAAGGATAAAAACAAGCTCTGAAAGTTAGTACCTCGAGTATAGGCCAAAACTTCTAAGAATGTAGCCCAATGTGTAATACAAGGAGCCGAGACAAAGTGACTAAGAACATGGACAACATATACTACATTAGGATGGGTCACAATGATATAAACTAAGCAACCAACTGGCTTATGATATAAAATTGGATCATCTAAAGGAACACCATTTGAAGCAGAAAACCTAGCATGTAGCTCAAGAGGAGTATTCACCACTTTAGTATCAGTAAGTTGTGCCCTTTGAATCAAGTCATTAGCATACTTTTCTTGAGACAAAAGAAGACCATGAGGAGAGAAGGTGACTTCATGACTAAGAAGTAATGGAGCCAAATCCTTCATTTGAAATCGGAGAAATGAATGGTGCTTCATGTCATTGATAGCTTTAGAATCAGAACCAGTGATGGCCATATCATCCACCTATGGGAGAAGACTGCGCAAGTAGTCTATGAGAGGTGTGGTGAAGAAGCAAAGCAGAATCATAGGAATTAGGCTGAAACCAATATGTGAGATAGTAGACTGAAAGCACTCATACTGGCACGAGGGGATTGCTTCAAACCATTAAGGGCTCATCAAAGATGACAGGCGTGGCATGGAGGGTGAGTAAGATCTGGTGGACGTCACATGTACACCTCCTCTGAAAGACGCCCATTAAAAAAGCATTTTTGATGTCAAGATGAAACAAATTCCTATGACGAACAGTAGCCATTGAGAGAAGGTTGTGGACAGAAGTTATTTTGTTGACTGGGTTCAAAGGCTCTTCATAATCAACACCATCTTCCTGTGTGAACCCTTTAGCCACAAGACGGGCTTTGCAGCGTTTAAAGGAACCATCTGAATTAGCCTTTACCTTATAGACCCACTTACAACCAATGAGATTTTTATGTGTAGGTAAAGGAACCATTTCCCAAATACCAGTTTTATAGTAGTGAGTTCATCTTACATAACGTAATCCAATGAGGGCCAGTACAGGTTTCTTTATAAGAACGGTGTTCAAAGTATGAATGACTAAATGTGAGAAAACTATGAAATGAAGAATAAAAACAGGTGTTAGAAAAACCAAGTCTTATTGGGGGACAACGAACATGTAAGGGGTAGTGATGTTTTAGGGCGGATATCACCAAAATAGGCAGAGGATGGAGTTGTAGAATTGGCAGCATCTGAAGTTGAGAGCAGTGTTGGCCTGTTAGAATACACAATAGGAATAGAAGGAAACTCAGGTGGAACACTAGCAAATGGGGGGGAGAGAAGACAAGTCAAGATCAAAAAGAAATTCTTTTTTAGGAACATCAACAGCATAGGGACCAATGTGAATCAACTCTTCCATACAAATTTTGGAGGGATATGATAGTATGGGAGATGTTCAAGAAAGACAAAATGTCAAGACATATAATCTTTTAGCCACAGGATCATAACATTTGTATTGTTTTTGTCCAACACTATAGCCCAAGAAGACACAATACATAACAAGTACTAAGCTAGTTCCATTCCCTCTTAGGGAGGAGAACAAAACAAGTAAAACCAAAAAGAAGTAATAGTTGGGAGACTAACTAAACAACTTGGGAGAGACATTTGAAAAAGAACCAGGATACTGAAGAACTAGGAGCATTGGCAGCCTGGTAGGAGTGGTAGATGTGGCAAGAGCTGCACGTGGGCGAAAAGATGAAGTAGTTGTCTGAGGAGTATACTAAGCAAGAGATCAACGAGGCTGATAAACCAATCAAGGAAAGACAGATTTCTATGACCTTTCTGATGGCGGAAAGGAAACTCATCAACTATAACCCGAGACTTGGTTTTGCCAGTATTTTGTGTGAGAGAATCAGACGATGTAGGCAATAGTCATGCCTGTAAAGAAAACAACAAAGACTAACTAAGTAGGTGATGTAGAAAGAGACATCTTCAGTTGTGTTTCCTTAATAATAAGTTCACGGACAGCAGCATCAACATTTGGCAAAGGAACACGATGAGGAATGGCTCTTGAAGTGACTTAAATTGATCCCGAGAGCCATGAGAAATTGCACAAAGTCTTTGATCCTCCCTTTATTCAATATAACTCTTCATAAATTGCAAATCAAAGGGCTCCATAAGTGCCAATTGGTCCCAATAACCAATCATCTCATTATAAAATTCTTGAATGGATTTGTCATTTCCAATTCATATTTCTTAGCAAAGTTGGATTCCAAATAAAGGCCTTTCAGATAATCCAAAATCTTTTTCACTGTATAGAACGTAGAAAAATTTTGTTCAATGCTTGGTTCCACAGAGTTGTGGAGCCAAGTAAGTACTTGGCCATTCTCTATTTCCCATTTATCAAGAGCAACATTATGTCCCTCAGATTTAGAGTTCGAAGGTTTGAGACCAGTACTAGTGGCGAATTCCCATCGCTCACAACCAAGCAAAAAATTCTTTATGACATTGGACCACTAGGTATAGTTATTATCCCCACTCAAATGAATGTTAATAGACTGGAGTTCCTCTTTTGTCATGCCTACGATTTATAGCTTCGAACAATATTCGGAGAAAGGTAGGTAGAGATGGACCACCAAGAGAAGGCTAGTTGTTAAGGATAAGAGATAAGGCTTGTTGTTGAGAATAGGAGATAACTGCTAGTTTATTGGTGGTGCCGAGAAAAAGGAAGAAATCTAAAGGAAAAAGCCAAGAGGGAGAGGGAGACAGTGCCAAGAGAGAGAGTTCCAATGTCGAGAGAGAGAGAGAGAGCGCAGTGCCGTGGTGGAGAGAGAAGTCTAGTCAAGAGGGAAAGAGAGCAATGCCGAGAGAGATGAAGGTCGAGCTGAGAGGGAGAGAGCTATAGTTGTGAGAGATGTCCAGTGGCGAGAGTGGGAGAGAGAGAGAGGTCCTATCCCAAGAACCCCTAGAGATTTGATAAATGATAGATTTTGAGAGAAAAACAAATAAAAGGCTGCTATTCCATGTAATAATAAAAAAGAAGAGCTACAAGTCATTAAATAATAAAACCCTACATTAGAGGAATGACTAAATTACCCCTACTAATGTAAAATACACAAAATACGTCTCACACATTTTTTGTTGGGTATGAGGTGAAAGGATTAGGTTTTGAGATAATGTTTGGAGGTGAGATTGTGCATTCTCTGAGTTGTTTCCTAGATTATTTTCTTTTTCTTGTGCTCATATTGTTCCCATTGCATCTTTAATTACGAATTTTTCTTCATTTTTTGGGGTGGGATCTTTATTTTATCTTGAACTCTTAGTGATAGTGAGGCTCTTGAGTTTTCCTTTGTCTTCTCTCTTGAATGGAGTGGCTATTAGATGTAATAATTCCTTGATAGGAGGAGATGGTTACTGCATTCTTCGAGGACTTTTTATATAGTTCATTCTTTATCACTTTGATCAATGATCCTTCTATTTTGGTCTTTGTTATTGTTAAGTTTATTTGGAAAGTTAGATTGCTTATTAAGATGTAGGTTTTTGCTTGGTCTTTGGCTTATAAAAAGGTTAATTTTATCGATATAATTTAGAGAAGGAGGCATGGGATGTATTTGTGTCCTCTGTGGTGTGTTATATGTCAAAGGATGGAGGATAGTGTGGATCATTTATCTTTACGCGTCCTGTTTGCACTTGCATTATGGCAATGCCTTTGGTTAGTGGATATGTCATGGGTCCCTCCTGGTTCGTATAAAGATGCTAGAGATTGATTTTTAGGGATTAGGCAAGAGTAAGAGAGCTTTGTTACTGTGGAGATGTGCGATTTTGGTTATTTTTTGGGCGCTTGGTTGGAGAGGAATTGTAAAGTGTTAGAGGATAGATTTTAGAGTTTGGATTTTTTGTGGGATAGGGTCTCACATTTGTCCTCTTTATGGGCTTCAATTGCGAAGGAATTTTCTAGGGTGCCTTTATTTGTTATTTGGGGAAATTGGACTGTGTATGCAATTTGAGTTGTACTTTTGCTTTTTTGTTATTTTTTCTTCTTCTAGGACATCTTGTCCTCATTTATATTTTTTTCTGTTTCTTTAATAAAATCTTTTTGTCGCTTATCAACAATAAAATTAGAGGAGAGTGGATGAAGTGGAGAATTGCTTTTGGAATATTATGTGGCTGTAGAATACCTATCAAGTTAAGAAGAAAATTTTACGAGACGGTAATAAGACTAATTATGCTTTATGGTATCGAATGCTGGGCAATTAAGAAACAAAATACGTAGAAAATGAGTGTAGCTGAAATGAGGATGTTAAGATGAACAAGTAATAAGAGAAAGAAAGATATATTAAGAAATGAATGGTTTGGTCATGTGAAGGTAGGAGTGGCTCCAATTGAGGATAAGATATGGAAAGTCATTTAAGATGGTTTGGTTATGTGCAATGAAAACCTAGGAATGCATTGGTGTGAAAGGGTGGCTTGATTCAAATGGAAGGTTTGAAAAGGAGAAAAGGAAGCCCGGACATGAAGTGGTTAGAGGTAGTGGGAAAGGACATGTGTTAGGGATCTAAAAGATGATATAAACCTTGAAAGAGTTGAATGGTGAAAAAGGATTCTTGTAGCCAACCCTGTGTACTTGGGAGGAAGGATTTGTTGAATTGAGTTGAGGTGAGTTTAGTTGCATTTGTCCCTAAAATTAGTTGATCTTATCAAGCTATGTTGCTTAAGCATTCTATGATTGCTTGTTTGTTGGTGTCTCAACCAAGTTCATAATTCTATGTGGAAATCTGAAATCGGTTGTTAATGATTTCTAGGTCCATATGGACATAAAGCTCATTTTCTGTATCTGAGCATTGGGAAAAAGAAATAAAAGATGCAATATAATCCCAACAGAGAGTACTGTTGAACAAGTTAGCATGTCCTTCAAAGATGGCAAGTCTTTTCTCTTTTGATGGTATGTTTTGTTAGGTGTCTGTTGCATGTAATATCTACATAATTATATCATATTTATCTCTTTGAAAAATATATATCTACATAATTATATCATATTTATCTCTTTGAAATATATATATATATATATATATATATATATATATATATATATATATATATATTCTGATATCTCATTATTTTGTCATAACAGGTACGGATTTAGCAAAGATGTTGTTGAATGCCCTGGTATGCTGATTTGATTCTACCTTGAACAATGTTAATAATTCCATCAAGCTTGTGTTTGTACAATTAGATATTTTGTTTCTTTGCAAAGGCTGATGACTCATGATAAAATTTCACGTAATTATGAAAAAGTATTGGGAATAGCTAGAAGCTATCATTCAGACATTCAGGCACTTTAGCACTTGGACTGTTACGTCATGCAAAGAATCATCCAAAAATCCTTAAATTTAATTATAGGAGGAACACATATGTGGTGCCCATGCATCATATTGTAATGTCATTAGACCATTCATTTCAACAGGTTGTTTTGATACCCCAATAACAGGGGGTTGCTAAAAGCAAAAATCATCATCTTATTGAAGTAGCCAAATCCTGCATCTCTTTCATGCATATTCAAATACATTATTGAGGTGGTGTTGTTCTTATTGCTGCATATTGTAAACTCCCTGCTTTTAAGGGTAGTAAATGGGGCCTATTTAGTTCAGGAATGATAGGCCACTGAGAAGACTTTTTGCAAAATACAACGAAACAATGCAATTTCCATGGGACATCAAAACATGCATTTGTTGAGTTCTACCACTGTAACCATTGCCATATGTAAAGGGGAAAGTATGACCTCCCTCAATTTATGAAGAAAACCCACATCCATTTCTCATTTAAAATAATTTTAAATGCATTGCACATATATCTTATTTTGAAGTTAATATGGGCGGCGATCATATTTTATTGAGTATATTTGTTAATATGAATATTGAACATCATTATAAGCTCTTGATTATTGAAAATGTCCACGTGCAAGTGTGCAACACATGTGGGCAACACCTAATGAACTTGAAAGTTTTAAGTTTTCCCTAGAAATACCTACCAAAAAATGAAATTGTTATCCTGTTATTTCTCAAATTCTATTACCTTAATTAAATTTTGTATAACAGGTTATTGGCCTCCAAATGTTCGCATTTGTGGCTTTTGGTTTCTTCCTATGGAATGGCAGTTTTCATGTAGCAAATGTAGAGAAATGTCAGCTATGATATCTTCAGGGCATTTGAACACAAAGAATGAAATGTGTTCAGCTCATGCTGGCTTACAATCATTTCTGAAGACTCCAACATCAAAGCCACCTGTTTTCATAGGGCTGAGTTCTATTGGAAGGCAAGTTATGTTCTTTGTTGCTTGTTCCAGTAATTATCACTAAAGTTTTACTAGGTTAATATTAGTTGATAATTTACATTTTAAGCAAAAGTGCTTTGTATTAGTACAGGTATTGGTGGAGTAGTTGTGCTGAATTAAAAAAATATATATATATGTAGAAAAACTAAATTGTTTCTTGTTGAAGAAGTGTTGTAGTAGTTGTGAATGTATTTTATGTATTTTATTGTAACTAGTCTTGTGTTTATTTGAGTAAGGCTAGTTTAGTCTTTTAGTGTAGTAGGGTTCTCTTATTTTTCTTATTTAAAACTCTCTTAGTGTATTTGTTTCATTTATGCTTGAATAATAGTTTTGCAACCTCCAAGGCTTTTATCAAGAAAGCTATCATTGTATTAGAGCCTTAGGCTTCGATTAGGGTTTGATTGCATCAAAGAATCGGATTATTCTTCTTGGCCAGTATCTCTCTCTCTCTCTCTCTCGGTGATCTCTCCATCTTCTAGGTTTATCTCCGTCTCGGCAAGTCTCTCTCTCTCGAACTTCTCTCCTTATCGATATCTCTCTCTTCTCGGGATCTCCCTCTCTCTTGGTTTTCTCTCCCCTGTCTCTTTTGGCATTCTCTCTTCTCTAGGTCTATCTCTTTCTTCTCATGGTTAAGGTTTTTCTCTCTCCTCACAGGTTAGGGTTCTCTCTCTCATTACAGGTTGGGGTTAGTTTACTCTACTCTTTGTTGCTGTCCTCACTGGTTTACCATTAAAAACCGGTTTTTTGATTGTTAACTCATCATCTTCTTTTTTTCTATAGTGTCCGATATTTTGTGGGTTGGTTTTTATAAATTTCTTGCCTCTTTAATATGTTAATCAATTGTTTCTTGATGGCAGACGATAAAATTAAAGCTATTAGCATTCGGTTGATGGGGGATAATTTTACTTACTGATCCAAGGTTATGAAGAATTTTCTGTTAGGTCGAGAACGATGGGGTTATGTTGATGGCACCACTGCAAAACCCACAAATCCTAAAGCTGAAGGATATAAGCCTGCTTTAGCAACATGGGAGATGGAGAATACACAGGTCCTCACTTGGCTTAACTCTGTGGAACCAAGTATTGGATAGAATCTCTCTAAATTTGACACGGTTGTTTAGATTTTGGAGGACCTTCAAAAGATTTACCTTGAAATGAACATAACGATAAGACCATTCAAGAATTTTGTAATGAGATGACAGTAATCTGGGATCAGTTAGCTCTTATATATTCTCCAGAATTATTGAGTCTTCAGGCATACATTTAGAATCGGGATCGATAATGTCTTATTTAGTTTATGATGGCTCTACGTGAGTAGTTTGAACTACTTCGTGGGGCTATTCTGCATCGTGTTCCTTTACCCTTTCTGAATGCTTCAGTCCGGGAACTTATGGCTGAAGAGACTCATCTCAAAATGTGTATGCCCACTTTGTTAGTAGAATCAATATTTGTTGCATCCTCTTCACGGGCCTCTTTAATAGCTAGGATCAACGGTTGTTGGTGCATTCCATCTCTTTTTTGGGTACAGGGGACCTAGGCCCTTGGGTCATGGGCAGGGTCGACCTCGGTCTGCCTCTTGGATGCTCCACTCTCCCCACTCCACAGTCTACTCTCACTATCTCGTCATCTTGCGTGGCTAACCTCAAGGTCAACGAACCTCCCCAATTTACTACTCGTAAACAAAAATTTCAAACAAAACTTTTGTGCTTGTAACTTAGGATACAGCCGCTTGCTCCCCACATGGTTGTGGTCGGTTACAAGGGTCAGAGTCCAATGGCCTACCAGTTTGCAAAAGAGTGGCAGAAGAATGTTGAAGTTGCTCGAACCTACCTTAAGAAGGCATCTCGGCGGATAAATAATTGGGTAGACATGCGGAAGACCAGATTCGTTCATATGAATAAGTAATGTGGCTTAGCACTAGGATACTTTAGGGTGGATAGGTATTTGTATGGATAAGATGCTTTTAGAATAGTGGGTTGCATTAGTGGTTTAATGATTCACTTCTTGTTTGGTTTATGATGTCTTGAACTTATGGTAAGTAGGGTTATTAAGTAGAAAAATGTTTGCAAGTCAAACTTGCATTGAGGTTCTGACCGGTAGGATATATACGCAATGCCAGAAGAGGGGAGATGTACAGTAAAAGTAGGAGAAGCAGGAAAATAACCTGAGGTCCCAAAGACAATGATTAACGATTGTCTTTCTCCTATGCGAAGTCCCCTCTATACTTCTCCAAAAGAAGAGTAGAAAGAGCCTTTTCCAAGTACCAAACCTTTTCTTTGCTCTTAATATAAATCAGTTGGAAAGCCTTACCTTTCGTTAGGGGTGGCAATGTACACCTTTTTAAGATATACAGTATGTATACAAAATGATTATTTTATTAAAAGAAAAGAGTAACTTACATAACTTCTTTCGGCGTACCGCCTTATACACAGACTCAATGTACTCTTCTTTACAAGTGCTTCAAACATACATACTCTTTTTTACAAACTCTCAAACAAACTCAAAACTCAAAACTAAAGTTCTCAAAGAAAGCTTAGACAAAACACAGACACTCTTTCACTCAGCCAAAGAACTAGCAAAAAGGCCTCCCTTTATCTTCCACTATTCTCTTTATATATGAGACAACTAACAAACATAGCTTCCATCTCCCTAGAGTTGTTCCACGTGATAACCATAGTAACTAGACAAGCATGGTAGTTCCAATATACTTTGTCTTATATTTTTTTGTCCTTTAGCTAAAGCCTTTTGTTAAGTGTTCCAGCCTACTCTTTGTCTCTTTATTTTATATCTAAGTAGTAACAATCCACTAGTCCACTATGTGTAGCTTCTCAGTACTAGAGTCTGATTAGGGGGCATCATTCCTTTATTTGAGAAAACTTATGAGCATGTGTCTTGGATAAAATTTGAGCCGAATAAACCAAAAAAAATCTTCAATCCTTATCTTTTTGTAGAAACTTAACCTTCCATTGAATTGTCTAGGTTGGCCAGTGCAATATCATCTAGGGAATTGAGAAAATCTTCTTCATAAAATTTATCCCCTGGGTCCACCATGTCTTCTGCTTCCATTATTAGATCAGTTGGACCGTCAATTTCTCCAACTTTAATATTAAAGAGGAACTCAATAACTGCTTCTTGTTGTTCCTTTGTAATTTCATAGGAGCTTTGAAGATTGGTACAAAATAGTCTTCTCCAATCAGTAATTTTATAAGTATAAAAATCATTTTTTATACTCCTTATCGCTTCTTTCTGTAAAGCAAGCCATGCTCCAAATGGTGGGGGTAATTTATGGTAAAATTGCCCTAACTAGAACTTTGTTAGTTCCCATGGTAATTTTTGATAATGATGTTGGAAGATTTTAGCAAAGGGATCAAATTCACAAATATTGCAAAGTCTTAGTTTTGATAACATTTACTCTACATGTTCAACTTCTTGAACCTAATCTATCATTCCTCAAAATTCCATCCTTGTGTTATCTGTGATAACGTTGAGTATTTCATGCAGTGTTCTAAAACTATTTAAAAGTTGTTCTTTTCCTTGTTTACCTATATCAGATTCTTCCCATCTCCTTATAAATTGCAAATAGTTTCCTTGGAGAGTAGCACATATATAGTCTAAGAACTTTTCTTTAGACAATGTTACTTTATATTAAGTTATAATTATGGACATGAATTGTGCCCATTCTTGCAGGGCTTGATCATAATCCTTAAACTCAACATTTTTTACGTCTAAGTAAGTTCCTCCTTCTGCTACAGTCATTTTATGTAGATCAGATCTAGTTGTTGTAGGAGTAGGTTATGATGTAGATCCTTCTTCTCCTTTATTTATTATTTCTATATTTTCAGAATTATGAGAAACTTCATCTTCTTCTTTATCTAGTAGTCTAAATTTTCGACTACTAGATTCTGGTTCATCTTCAATACTGTCTTCTTTTACACTGGTTATGTTAAAAGATACTTCTGATTCAATATCAAAATTTTCTTCTGATTCATTATCAGAATTCTCTTCTAGTTGAAGAGTTAATTCATATTCATATTCAGTCGTTAGATCTTCATTGGCTGAATATAATTCTTGCATTTGTTT
>JAESVK010000153.1:1203716-1226991 GCA_017140935.1 Hamamelis virginiana | reverse complement strand
TATATATATATATATATATATATATATATATATATATATATATATATTGGGATATATCGAAACCATCTGTAAATATCTGAAAAAAATAAAACTATATATGGTCGCGATATGTTGGTAAATTAAATATCGATAAATATCGAATATATCTGAATATATCAATGGTGGAGATTCCTTTGTATACAAGATTATTTATTTATTCATTTGTTATTGTGTAATTGATGTATATTTAAATTTTTTTAATGTTATGTGACATTTTAATGTAGAGTTCATAGAAATTTGAAGTTTATTTTCCCCAACGCGGCACACTTTATTGTACTCTATGCAACACAAACTTGTCTTAAATATACTCAATTTTCAAGGTTTTGATTCTAAATTGTGTAGTTTAGTCTAATTCGTTGTTTTCGGAGTTTCGTTGAAAGTTTCGTGTTTAGCTAATAATATGCATCATATCTTTAAATCGATTTTGATATTTTCTCAAGGGACAATCATCAAATTCGAATTTGTCCCGTGGATAAATGGAAGACCGTTTTCAACACACCAAATGTGCTATTTTAGTGGTTAGTCATGCCATTCGGCCTTACTAATGCTCCTAGAACTTCTATGAGGGTGATTACCCAAATTTACAACCGTTTTTTGGGAGTGTGTGGTGGTCTATTTTCATGATAGTTTGGTGTATAATAGTTGCTTGGAAGAGCACCTGGTTCATTTGCAACAAGTGTTTGAGATTTTGAGAATAGACAAAAGATATGGAAATTTGAAGAAATGTTGCTTTGGAGTTGATAAAGTTGTTTTCTTGGGTTATGTGGTGTCTTCAAATGAGGTACTAATGGATGAAAGCGAGGTCCAAGCAATAGTTGAATGACTACACCTTCTAGTATGCAAGAAGGGAAGGAGTTTTTATGGTCTTGCTATGTTCTATTGAATGTTTCTTCGAAATTTCAGTACTGTTACAATCGCTCTCACCGATTGTTTGAAGAAGGAAGCCTTTGAGTGGACCAAAGAAGCTTAAGAGAGCTTCCAACTCTTCAAGAAAATGTTGACTCAAGCTTCAATTCTAGATTTGGTTAACTTTGACAAAGTTTTTGAGCTAGATTGTGATGCATCGGGGTTGGGATTGGTGGTGTTCTAAGTCAAGAAGGACAACTAATTACCTTCTTTAGTTGGAAGTTGAATGGTGCAAAGCTCAATTATTCTACTTATGACTTGGATTTCTAGGCTGTTGTCCCAGCCATCAAACACTGGAGCTACTAGTTGGCCTATAAAGAATTCATTATCAACACTGATCATGAAGATCTCAAGTATATCACTAGTCAACATCTCAATAAGAGGCATGCTAAATGGGTGAGCAACTTGCATCAATTTAGTTTCTCTTTGAACACAAGTAAGGAGTTCTTAAAGCAACTGATGGCTTGAGCAAAAGAGCCAATCTTTTGCTGGGAAACATGTTGGCTAGTTTTAATGAGTTCAAGAAGCATTACCTTAAAGATCCTTACTTTGATGAGATTCTCCACTCTCTAAAATGTGGACCGCAAACGGGTTTCCAGAATTTGTTTAAAGATGGTTACCTCTTCAAAGGATTGAAGATGCGTGTGCCTAAATGTTTTTTATGAGAAGTTACTTGTTAAGCAATATATTTTGGGTCATTTCGTCTAGGAAAAGACCTTGGCATTGCTCCAACTTGACAACTTTTGATCAAGAATGAATAGAGATGTGGAAAGACATGTCCAACGGTGCCATGTGTGCCAAAAAAGGAAGGGAACAACCAATAATGCAGGATTTTATTTAACTCTTCCCATATCAACCATCTCTTGGAAGTGCATTTTCCGACCAAGCCATAGGAGCTTGTTTGAGACCATATAAAGCTTTCCACAGTTTACTTGCTTGAACGGGCAGAATGAAGGAGGCTTGGAGGATGAATCATATATACTGCTTTGGATAATTATTATTCATAAATACATTCTTAACATCCATTTGTGAGAGGTAATGTTGTAAAACAACAGGAACAACAATCAGAGTACGAATTGTCGTCATTTTAGCAATAGGTGCAAAGTCTTTTCGTAGTCAATGTTATACACTTGTGCAAAGCCCTTTGCAACCAAGCAAGCTTAAAGATTGCAAAGTCTTTTCACAGTCAATGTTATACTCCTGTGCAAAGCCCTTAGCAACCAAGCAAGCTTTATATCTTTAAGTAGTCTGCCAGCCTTTGTTTTATTTTCATACACACAATGACAACCAATGTGCTTACCAGGAGGTAAATCAACAAGATCCTCCATATGTTAGTTTGATGCAATGCAGAAAATTCTTTATTCATAGCCTATTTCCAAAGAGGATAGAGGTTGGGCTCAAAAAGAGTATGAATAGACGATAAGAAAGAACAAAAATCATAAGAATAACATATATTTGAAAAACCAAATTGATAAAGACACTTACAAATTCGTGAGGGATACCAAGAAGGAGCATGATCCACATTACTAGAAAGCGAAGGAAATTCAGGTGAATAGGGGGAGCGATATTGCAATTAAATCACTTTTATTCCTGCGAGAATAGGTATGAATAATTGGAAAATGAGTACTAGGTAAAGAACACTGAGATGGAGGATCAAAGAAAACAAGATTATCGGTATAAGAATCATAAAGAACGTAAGAAGGAAAACGGTCAAGCTAAATATGATCAAATTTGGAAAAAAGAGTAGGAGCAGAAGGAATAGAAAAGAAAGGGAATATATTTAAGAAAAACATACAATTTCTTAGAAATGGGATCATAACAACAATAGCCCTTTTGACCATCAGCATACTAAGAAAAACACACATAGAGGAACAAGTAGATAACTTAGTACATGCAACCTTAGGCAAGAGAATAAAACAGGTACATCCAAAGACACATTGCTTGATTCATGGAGTTGTATGTGATTCCAAGTGTAGGATTTATGTGTCAAGCAAAGTACACGGGAGTCCCATGGTCATTTCCACATAGACTTGCAAATGCCAGTTCAAAATGAATCCTTATGGGCTGCTCCCCAAAGAATGTATAGCAATGTAAAACCGATGGTTGGTGAGTTGTAAGAATGTTTGGTGCTCAAAACAATGCAGTTGATATTTATAAAACAATGTAAACGAAGAGGTTGAGATCTAGGGTTTTATCCCACCCATATCTCAGGTTCTAACTTCTTACAAGTGTAACTCAATCAAAATCCACCAATGAATGGTTTGATTGGAAGATTTAGCATTGAAAGCTTGAAAACAATGAAGCTATAGTGGATTGATGATAAATGCTCTAAGAGGCATTTATGCAAACACTTGGAGTGCTTGAATGTCCAAGCACCATTTGTGCCAAGCAAAGCTTGTCGACAAATGGTCAGGATATGCAAAACCAAGTGGATCTGGAAATGGAAGAGTATTTAACATCAATCCATAGGCATTAACTGTATAAAAATGGTGAGAAATCATTTATCTTTTATATGGATCAAGAATCCACCGTAGAACTCAACCAAGAATCCTTAGCAATCGATGAAAGCAATGAAAACTAACAAGAGTAGGAGAGAGAAAGTAGATCTAGGATTAAAGGATTGCAAAACAAACTACTTTTGCATTAAATGTAAAGAAACTTGAAAGTTTAGCTAGATACAATAGTAGATCAGAGCAAAATAGAGAATATATCAAACTTAGAATGAAAGACAACTTAAATCTAACCTAAGCTACCCAAAATCCTAGAAAGAAGGAGAAAAGATGAAGAGGAAAGGAAATGGTATGCAAGATATAAACCCTAGCTTCCATAAGGGTGCTTATATAGCCCATGGTGAGAAAAGACCAAAAACCAAAATGCCCCTTGGAAATGATTAAATCCCAAAGCTTGGTGAAGTTCTCAGATGGCAACTATCGATAATGGTAGTGGCCACTATTGGTAATGCTCCCAATCGTGATGCAAGAGTGACCCATTACCCATAATGGGTGATGGCATTATCGATAGCGTCTCTATTTTACTACGTGTATCTGCCACTAGAAATGCCCACTACTGATAATCGTAGGGTCCATTATCAGTAGTGCTTGTTCTCTGGCTTGTTAATTGGTGCTGCAGGGACCTCACTACCGATAATGGGGGTTCCCATTATTGCTAATGACTGCTCTCTGTGCTGAACACTTTTGCAGTTCTACTTCTCATCAATTCCAACGCTGCTTCTTTCCTTCTTAGACCTTCATGGCATCTTGTGACCTTGCATCTTCGACAAAAGGAGCTCCCAAGCAACCTTGAAGCTTTCAAAACCTATGAAAGTCATGAAAAATGAAAATTCAACACTTCAACTAAATGTGCAAAAATTAAGCATAACTAAGCTACATTTGAATACCAAAATGGGGCACAAAGTCAAGTATATGGGACATGATTGCAGGGAAATCACATATAAGGGAAAATAATCTAGACATGTACCATACAATCGTTTAAAAGGTGAAAGACTAGAATTAAGGATGGAAGGAATGCAATTGATAAGATAGAAAGCAATGAAAAGAAACTAGGGATAGATGTAGAGACTAAAAGAAAATGAGCAGTTTTCATGATGTGCCTGTACTTACACTCAAAAACACCATTTTTTTCAACAGTGTCATTGCATGAAGATTGTTGAATGATTAGATTCCAACATGTTAAGAAAATTAGTATATTCCCCACCCTTGTCACATTGAAAACATTTAATAACAACAAAAAATTTAGTATAATAAATCAAATCAAGAAATGCATCAAAAATATAAAGAGATTCATACCAATGTTTCATATGACACACTCAAGAATAACGAGAATAATCATCAATGAAAAAAACATAATATCGAGATTCCCTTTTTGTAGCAATAAGAGTAGGTCCCCACACATCAGAATACACAAGATCAAAAGACTGCAATCTGAAATATCGTGACAATGCAAATTTCCTATAACACCAATAGAAACTAAATGCTTTAAATAAGAACAAATGTGTCCAATATGAGAATGTCACAAATAAAAATTAAATGATTTAGGACTAAATGAAAGAAGATAAATCAATTTTAGAGACAACAACAGCAGGAACAGGCAACTTTTCTAGCACATATTTATGCCCTACCCTACAATTGGTCCCATCACCTATTTGGAATGAGATCCTGCACAGTACAAATAAAGAGGAGAAATGAACAACATATCCAATTTCAGAAAGTTTACTAATAGAAATCAACTTCAAAGATAATAGAAGAATTCAATAAACATTAGAGAGATCGACAAGGAGTGGTAACAGACCCAACACCTACCAAGCGCATCGAAGTGTCGTTGGCAATCACAATAGGAATAGAAGATAAAAGAGAAATAGTAGAAATAAATATGGAAGGATCATGAGTCGTGTGTAAAGAGCCTAAATAAAAAATCCAAGTATGCCGAGAAATATGCAGAGGAGAAGAAGAAAAGCCTACAGAAGGAGTGGCAGATAATACATTAGCCTTTTATGAAGAAAGAAGTTTTTGCTATTGTTCTGTAATCATAGTCAAGGAGGAGCAAACTTTTCAACTACTAAAGGTGTAATAGCAGCTTTATGCATATTACCATTTTTCTTCCAAAGCTGGTTAGAACCAGATACCTACCTGCTTATTTGTTTAGGACTCTAAGCCTTTTAGTGACCCTTTTGGTTACATTTATCAATTGTGATTTTTGTTCTGGGTTTGGACTGAGTACTATGCTGAGGCTTGAGAGGGACTGCAAATACTTATGAATTAGGCAATGGAAGCAACCCTTACATATGGTAGTTTTGAAATCGATATCTTCTACCAAGAACTCATTCACCATTGAATCAACTGAAAGAAGAGGAGTTCAATGAAGTATAGCCCCTCAAATACTCTCAAAATCACTCCTACGGGCCAAAAGAATTTGAACAAGTAGCTGCTCCTTCATAAAAGTACAATAAACAGAATCTGGACTTAGTTCCTTAGGTTCAGTAAAAACCGACGCATACCAAAGCATAAACTCATGAATGCTCCTGTCTCCCTAAGTGGTTGCTGAGATGTCATGTTCCAACTGATACCTCTTTGTAAAATTTGATTGGAGATACAACTTAGAAAAATGGTCCTAAATTTCCTTTGCGATAGAGAACATAGCCAACTGAATTCCAATAGACTGCCTAACTAAATTATTAATCCAAGTAATAATTTTTGCATTATCTGATGTAACCATAAGTAGTACTATAGTTAGATTAATTTTAGTATGTTTGTCATTTGTTTCTTGTGACAGTCATGTAACTTTAGTATGTCTCGTATTAGTTGTTAGGGAGTTAGTTACAAGTTGTTAATGTGTTTGTCATTTATTAGTTGTAACAGTCATGTAACTTTTGTATCTCTCTTATTAGTTGTTAGGGAGTTTGTTACAGGTTGTTATGAGCTGTAGAATGTTAGAATCTCTATAAATACTTGTCTAGTAGTTAGAGAAATCAGTTTTAGATGATATTTTCTTGATTTTTAGATCTGGACAGATCTGTAGAAGAGCATTTGCTTTACTTGCTGTTTTTACAGCATTTTCTTGTAATTCCAGCACTGTTCTTCAATTTTAAAGAGATTTCTCTTTGATTCTTGTTAGTTTGTTTTTGAAATTACATCATTAAGTTAGTTTTTAGATGATATTTGTTAGTTTTTAGATCTGGACAGATGTGTAGAGAGCATTTGTACTTGCTGTTTTACAGCATTCTTTTTGTAATTACTGCATTGTTCCTTAGATTTTAATGCAAATTCTTCATTCTTCTTGATCATATGATATTGATTTACATCATTTGGTATCAGAGCTTTAGTTTCAGATCCATTTTCACATTGATTTTGATCATTTGTGCCTTAAATTCCTTGATTTGATTTTTGATCATTTGAGCCTTTAATTTTAATAAGATTTCTCTTTGATTCTTGTTGATTTGATTTTTGATTTACATCATTTGGTATCAGATCCGTTTTCCCATTGATTTTGATCATTTGAGCCTTAAATTCCTTGTTTCCTCTTCAGCCAAAACCGTAGAAATGAGTTTTAAGGTGTTGGCACCTCAAATTCGACTCTTCTCTGATGAAATTTTGCACCGAAGCTTCACAACAGATCTGGAAGTGATTGAAGTTTCTACAGGAGGTTTGATCGCAGCCAATCTATGTTGAAACTCTTGCATTCCCGACTTCGGTTCATCTATAGCAGCTTTTACTGTGTGCGACTCCTACTGGAAGATCCATCACAACCCTTGTTTGGTGAAGTTGATGATTGATTCTCATTAATTAAGGTTCGATATTCCTTGGAGAACATATCCCAGCAGTGAACTCTCAGATTTGAGTGATTAAAAGCTTTCGATTAGTTTCAGCAGCAGTGACACTTCAAGTAAGTGTAAATAGCAGCTTTCTTGGTGATTATTCTTGCTTTAAATCAGCTCCGCAGTGATTGATTCCCTTGGAACACTTGAATTGCAGTTTCAATTGTTTAAATCTTGCTTTGATTTCAGTAGTAAAATGATCAAAGCTTCAGATCTAAGTGTTGCGACTACAATCGTAGCAGTTTTGATGATTGTATTGCAATTATAAACCATGATTCAGTCAAGGCAGTACTCTACTTAAAAGATTATTCACAGCTATTCAATCGATCAGCTAATCAGTGAAGATCAAGTGCGGCTGCTAGACTTTATTGATCGATTGGTGATTCCTTTGGAGCTTAATTGATTTAAAGAATTAAAGTGTGGGAAATTTGAACTCCTTCTAGAAGCTTGCTGTTGTCTGCCTGAGTGGTTGATTGAATCTTGGTGAATCACTTGGTGATTCTACCAGCATAATCAACATTTGTTACTGTGTGTTGCTGCTGCTGAGTGTTTTGCTTTAATTGATTATTGACTTGCTGCTGGGAATGATTTTATGGTCTGTTGAGTGATAACTGATCTGCCGCTGCTGTAGTTGTGTTGATTGGAGCTTTAATGTTTGCTGAAATGTCACAAAAAGGGTTAGAAAGAAGAGGTAGAGGTTGGGAATAGCAAGATAACCTTGGGAAAGGTGTTGAAACTCAATCTTTGGTGGAAAGATATTCTGATGTCGGCTGGCATTTCATGTGAATTTCCTGTTCCTCTAGAATAATGATTGTGCCCCTTAATGTGTAATTAGGATTTCTTTATACAGTAAATCGAGTGTGAGAGCCTTAAAGAGAATAGGGTTTACCATCATTTCACATGTTGAAAACATGTATACGACCTTTCAGTTTTATAGGAATCTATTTAGTTACCGCTTCTATACTATGTCTTCTGATGATCTTTGTGTTCTCCAGGCTCTAGCTTAATGGCTATTTAACCATAAACTGCTCCGATCATGATCTCTAAAGCAACAAAAACAATGGTTTTTGTGGAACATCTTGCTCAATTGTTGGAGTGTTCACTGAGAGACTGAGGGATGAGTAATTTGACTCATTCAATTCTAGATCATATATGTTTGGGCAAATTGGATGCCCTTCAAGAGGTCAGGTTTTAGTTGCCATCTTCTGTACCCCTTTCCTTATTAATATACTAGTAGGTTACATACCGAGCATCTCATGAAAAACCAGGGTAAATTGTTTTTTGGAAGGGGGATTTAAAGAAAAAACAATTTAAAAAAATGCCCATTTGCTTTATTTTATTGATTGATGATATAAATTGGTCTTCCAGAATCATATCTCTAGTATTCATCATGTTATGTGAAATTCTTTTTATAGACTCTTTAAAATTATATGCAGTCAATCTGTGACCTCTTTTCTTTCTTTTTTCTTTTTTCTTTTTTCTTTTTCATACCTGTTGTTTCTCTAGAGATTGATATGGCTTCTTATCATGTAACTTAGTACGATTCCATACAACTGGCTATTTCCAAGATGTGAGGCTGCAATTCATCATGGGGGCAGGTGGGAGTTTTCCTTTCATCTTTTTTACCCTTTAAATTGATCTGTTTGAAGGACTGTTGGAGTAATGTATACTTTGCATGACTTTGAATGTGGTACCAGTGGATCCACTGCTGCAGCGCTATGTGCAGGAATCCCACAGGTCCGTTATGTGAATAACTTCTTTGTTTTTCAATCTTAACATTTTTTTTTTCCCTGTTGTAAAGTTTTCAGTGGTTTTTACTTAAAAAAGTTCATTTCCTGGCTGTTTTGATTGGAATCATTGACATAGTGAACTCAAGGTTGTGTTATACCTCTGTGGTGAGACACATGCCTTTAATCAGTTGAGAATGAATGATAAGCTAACTTTCTAAGAGCAAGTAGAAGAAATAAGAGAAATTAAAAGAGAATGAGCATTATGTATGATCTGATGAACAATTATCCTTGATATTAAGACTAACTTTTAATAATAGTCCAACTACAGTCAGTATTGGATAAGACTAGAGGTTAATAAATGTTGATTAAATGTAACCCCTCCCTGTAGTCTTCTGAAAATGATGCAACAGAATATATATATATCCTAGTTTGCTCTGGATATTGCGTAAGATTTTTTTTTCCCCTATTTTGTTGATGAAAAATGAAGAATTGATTAGATAAATAAATAAATAAACAAGGAAGGAGAGGAAGTGGATTCCTCAAACAAAGAACTGCATGATCTTTAGCTAACTCCTAATTGAAAATATCTGAGAGAAGTTGACAAGTTGAAGAAAAGGAGTGAGAAATTGACCGACATTTTCACAATTCAATATGTTTGGTTCAATCAAGATAACCATGACATGTTAATTGCTGGTGGCTGCATTCTTATCACACAAGTCCAATGGACCTTGAATGCTGACTTCAGACTCCTGAGAAGTACGTCAAACAAGCATCTCTCAGTCTCTCTCTCCCTCTCTCAAAACTAATTAATATAATGTGACAGGTACTATGTCCCTTTATGCTGGATCAGTTCTATTGGGCAGAGAGGATGTTCTGGCTAGGAGTTGCCCCAGAACCACTTAAGAGAAACCACTTGCTTCCAGATGAAAACGATGACTCTAGCATCTGTGAAGCTGCAAGGGCACTATCAAGTGCCATAAATTATGCATTGTCTACTAAAGTGAAAGCATGTGCATCAGAAATTGCTGCAAGAATTTCACTCGAGGTAATACCGTAATACTTATTCTTGGAATCTATAATTGCATTGGTTCTAACATGTTCTGTCTGAAAGACACAACTTGTTTGCCCATGATGCTCAATACACATAAATTGATCTAGATTATTTTACTCTTTCTGTGTTTGCCCTTTACTTTTTCAATTGATAGTTAATATTGCAAGCTGTTGCCATATTGAGACTTGCAGATAATGATCACTCCATTGATGATAAGTTAGTCTTTTTTTTTTTTTTTGTGGGGTGGTGGTGGAGGGTTGAGGAGGGGGACAGAGTTGGTTCTCTTGCAACAAAGCTGAATCTACACATTTTGCTTGGAACTTCCTCTCCATTTGCATGGAAGTTTCTTCCTTATTTTTACTTCTAAGTAGCTTTATTGGCTCTGGCGAGTTCAGACTTCAGTCGATTATTGTGGCTGTGTTTCAATTTTGATTTTGTAGAGGTCCGAAACAATTCACTTTAAGCTTTAGATTTTGTTCTGAATAAGTACAAAACTGTCAGACTCGTGTGCTGATGTCCTTTCAGATAAATTTTGATTACATTCAAGGTTCTTTGGTTTTTGAAAAGCATTGGAATTACATTCACCATAGTGATACGTCTTCTAAGTAGTGGGATTTCAGACAATCCCTTTAGCAAGAGAGATCCTCTGTATTGATATGTTGCTTTTCATTCCACCCTGTGGATTAGGTATTTGAGCACATCAAACATCTATCTTTTTTTCTTTTCTTTTTCTTGAGAAACATCAAACATCAATCTATACTAGCTGTTTGCGTACCCCTGCTTGCTTGGCATGCTTTAGGAGCCCATATGTTGCTTCTAAGTTACTCAAAATTTCCATTATTTGGATGAGAATGAATCTTTTCTGAACTGAAGGTGAAGTCTTGAAAACTTGAATTACTCGAAGCGTTGAAACTGCTATAAATGTCTGCCAATCATTATATACTTTTGGAGTGATTGGAAGTTTAAAAATGCTGCAAGTAAGTGTAAGGTGAAAACTATCCGAATTGTCTATTTTGTTGCCAAAATGTTGGAGAGAAAAAAACAAAGATAGAACTCTTGAAGTCACCATTCACAAGTATTTGAAGCTTGGAATGGATGTTCTGAAATTCCAAATTCCTTCACGTTATCTATCGGTTCTCAGCTACAAAGTTCAGCATTAAGTCTTTTAAGTGGCCATCAAAGTTTACGATTGGCCATCTGAATCTGACTTCTCGGGTGTAATTGATTAATGACTGATTGGCCATCTGATTATGCCTGTGATTCTGTCTATGCACAGAGTTCAGCCGTTTGCTCCAAATCATAAATTTAGATTTAAAGTTGTTTTGACTAATGTTACCGATTTAAGTACTATGGGTTAGTGTTCTTTTCCAATAGTTGGTGTTATTTTCCCAATATAACAAGGTCATGGAAGATCCTTTTATCCATGTATTGTTGTAATTTTCAGGATGGAGTTGGTGAAGCAGTGAAGATCCTCAAGGAAGAGCTGAGTTGTCCTAATTTCGATAATTGACACTTTTTATTCTAATGTTCATTAATTTGTCAATCTTTTCTCGGGATACAACCAATGAATTCTATTTAAACTTTTTTTTTTATTTTCCTTGTTCCATGTATTTATATCCCTGCCACTCTATTATTCCCAACACTGCAACTGATGTTTCTGGGTTTGGGTTTGGGTTTAGGGATTCACTTATATTATTGTATGTTTGTAAATGGATTGGCTTCGATTTATCTAACAGATCACTGTAATAGGCTTCTTTAGTTCTTTGTAATATTTTTGTAATAAATATATCTTTTTTGTAAATTATTTCTACATATTTGTCATGTTTAAGAATATAATGATATTATGATGTTATTTATTTGATAATTAAAACTAAAGCGTTAATTTTTTCCAGCTGTACATAGTTTGGTTCTAGAACCCACTCAAAAGCAGCTAATTACACATCTCCAATGTGATTTGTAAGTGGTTTGGGCTAATAATGTGATGCCGGAATTAAGCTAGAAGCGACTGCACTTAATAATATTGTGGGATTCTTCGTGTTTTGAGGCTATTTATTTGCTTTGTTGCTATTACAAGAGCCCGTAGAAAGGGGAAGGATTAAGCAAGATTCAAGAAATATTATTAATAAATAAAGAAAGAAAATAATTGGTTGATGGTTTATAGGTTACTATATGATATTGGAGTATTAGGTTATATTTTGCATTTTTAAGTAACGCAACCTGTGTCCTATGCTCAATTAATAAAATTAGCAAAGCAAATATATAGATGTTGGAAAGCTAAAAAGTTCTTACAAAATATTACATGGGAGTGATGGTCAATGCATAAATTATTGGGGAGATGTGTTTTTTTAGGAAAATGCTAAAGTTCTTGTTTAAGGTTTCCGTTTGATGTGGTATTTGCCGCATCATAAAAGATGGATAAAGATAAGATAAAAACGGTGAAGCGTGAGAGAGGAGAGACAGAGGAGATAAAAAGAGAGAAATTGTAACCATGCCGACTTCTAGCCACGATAATTTTCTTCGACAACGGTACGTCGATGCCAATCATCTTCACGTACACTAATGACTATAGCTGATGAATCATAGGTGCACCGGCGCCAATCTTCTTCATTTTCTTTTTCTCCTTTTTTTAATCGTTTTTTACTTTGTTTTCTTCTTTCTTCTTCTTCTTCTTCTTCCAACATTTTTACTGTGTTTATTCTGATTTTCATTGTGTTTTTAGGTTTTCACTGTTTTTTTTTTTCACATAAAAATACAATAAAAACACAATGAAAACCCCGTGAAAACACAATGGAAACAAAAAATTACAATGAAATCCCATAAAAACATAGTGAAAAGCTGGAAAAACATAATGAAAACCTGAAAAATACAGTGAAAACACAATAGAAATACAATATATATATATATAGTAAAACCTAAAAAAAAACTATTTAGTTGTGTTAAGGATGTTTTCACTGTCTTTGGATGTTTTCACTGTACTAGGGTAGTTTCATGATGCTGACATGGCATTTTAGCTGTGTTAGGGATGCTTTCACTGTCTTGGGATGTTTTTATTGTGTTGGGTTAGTTTTAAGTTGCAGACGTGGCATCTTAATGTGTCAAACGGGAGTATAATACAGGAAAAGTGGACATGACCACTAGCATTGCTCGTTTTTTAACCAAAAACACATGGGTAAGCCGGTTTGGACGGATTTGGATTCTATGCCATCTTGATATATATATTAGATTTGGGTCATAAGCAAATCATTGTTAGGCCTTATTGCTTTGAAATTTTCCCTCGCTTTTTAACAGTTCTCCCCCCTCCCTCTCTCACTTTCTCTCTCTCATTCACTCACTCAATTTATTTGTCTCTCTAACCATTTTGCTGCACGTCCTCAAAACCCATGAAACTAATTTATAATATTTATTCCTTCTTTCCCAAGTTTATTTCTCCCTAAGTCTCTCCTTTCCCAAGTCTCTTCCTCTCCAAGAATCCTCCTCCCTTATTTTTTGTACGGGACCGTTATTAAAACCCCCCAAGTACTAAGGCAACAAGCCCCAAACCTTTGTGTAAATTTACCTTGAAGGACATATTAGTTTTCAAAATACCAACTCACACCAAATTCATGGGCTTGTTTTAATAACCAGAACAAAACATTTTAGAAATGTTTTGAGTTCTTATTTATAACATTTTGGAAATGTTCTAAGTTCTTTCGCAGAACATTTCTGTAAAGTCCCAATCTAACGTATGTACCGACCGTCCCCGGTAGGTCAACATGTGTCAAAATGGAGATACAATCTGATATACTCATAAATATTTCCATACTTAGGCATAAAGAATGATAAATATAACAAGCATGACATGAAATGAGAATACATACATACGTCCCTATTCGCATTATGCATAAATGTAATTATATCAAGTATGTAGTAATGTGCTAACATTCTTGGCACCTAGGTTAAGCATAGATGAAAGTACCATACACTATTGTTCAACTATCTAAAAGTAACTACCTATTCCGATAAATTAATGCCCAAAACACCACCCAACCTATCACCACGGGAAAAACACTTCTCATTGGAGATCCTGCCCTAGAGCTCTGAGAATCTGCTATATGAAAGATAGCTGTGAGCATTGAATGCTCAGTATGAATAAAGTTATCAACCAACAATGATAATAAAGATGTATATAATCATTCATAAAGAAGTTCATAAGCATTTGTGTGGTTTTCAAAATATACAAGTGTTATGCCAAACGTTCTCAATAAACAACCTCTGATCTCATGAGTCAACCAATACACTTTTCAATATGTTGGTAAGGGAGTAGTCTCAACCTATACCTGTAGAGGAGTAGTCTCAACTCAATACCATTCATCACATAATCCAATAACAACTATTCCAATCGCAATATATCCATTTACATTTCAAGGCACAATAAGTATCATGATGTGAGGCAATATTGCATTCTCATCATTTTAGCATAAAGATTTCTACATGAAGTTTAAGAAAATAATATGATAAGAATGCTATCCCTCTTGCTTAATCAAACCACACAGTTAATCAATATAACAATATGATTTATGCATCGAAGGGTTTATAAACAATATTCCTTAAAGTTTATGATATGGGTATCAACCCCAAATAATCATTATAAGCATTAGTAGGAATAGATATATTCCTACCTCAAGGTTAAGTCTCCTCCCAAACCTAAATGCAAGAATATTGAGCTAAGAGGTGTAATGGTCCTCCCACAGACCCTCCTGATCTCCACCGGCGATGGTGGCTTCCTGGCGCCTCCCCTCCACGGCAGCCTTCCTCTCTCACTCTCTTGCGCGACATTCTCTCTCTCTCCTCTATGCCTTTGCTCAAAAATGAAAATAGAATAGGAGGTTTGGGTGTTTTAAGAATTTTGGGGACATGTGTGGTATTTCCAAAATTATTTAATGAAATTTTTATTTTTATTTATTATTATTATTATTATTATTATTATTATTATTTTGTGTGTGTGTGTGTAAAAACACCAATAAAATATTCATATAAAGGAAAAATAAAGTATGGGTCTTCACAATCTCACCCCCTTTATTCCTACTGAGCATTCAACACTCACAGCTGTCTTTCATACAGCAGATTCCCAATCCTAAAGTAGGATCTTCGGTGCAAAGTGCTTTCCCTACGGTTCTAGGCTGGGTGGTTTTATGGATTTTGCTGTTGCAGAATAGGTAGCTTTTGGCAGACTTTGAGACAATAGTATATGATATTTTTATATATACACTTAACCTAGGTGCCAGGGGTGTTGGCACTTTGCTATGCATTATATATATTTATAGTTATTGCATAATGCGAATTAGGGACATATGTATGAATTCTCATTTCATATCATGTTTGTTATATCTTTCTTTATGCTTGAGTATGGGAATATTTATGAGTACAACATATTGTATCTTCATTTTGACACTTGACCTACCGGGACGGTCAGTACAAACGTTAGGTTGGGGCATTACAACTCTCCCGCGTGACACACACACTCTCTCTCTCTTCAATGCCTTTGCCCGAAAATGAGAAAAGAATGGGAGGTTTGGGTGTTTTAAGAATTTTGGGGACATGGGTGGTATTTCCAAAATTATTTAATGATATATATATATATATATAGATATTGTAAAAACACCATTAAAATATTCATATAAAGGAAAAATATATGGATTTTCACAATTTTCAAAATGTTTTGTTCTGGTTCTCAAAACATGCCCGCAATTTTGTTAAAAATAATAATAAAAAAATGCTAAGAATTTTATAGAGAGGGGGGGAGGATGGGAGGGTACTTACCGAAGTCGACAAGTTTCAGAGATGGTGAATCGGCGAGTTTTAGAGAGAGAGGGAGGGAAGACAATGGGAGGGAACCTACTTGGATTTGTCACCGCCGGAGATGGTGCCGATGAAGGCTTGTTAACAGAAAGTCGTTGCCTAGGCATCGTGGGGTGCGTTTGTGCCCTAAGTTATGCCGTCATCCTTGAATGGGGATGTGAAGATGTGGTTAATGGGGTGCACATGCATACAAATTTGTTATGAGTGAAATGGGGATAGGGTTATTTTTGTAAGTATGTGGGGTTTACTTAGTACTATTTGAGATTTACTTATAATTGGGGTTGCCTTAGTACTTGAAGGGGTTGCAATAACGACTCCCTTTTTGTATTGGTATTGGGCCTTACCCACTGCTTTTATTATAATTCACTTGGATCTTTCAAATTCAAACGGGAGCCGTTATTACAACCCCTCAATGTGTTAAGCAAACTTCATTGTTAAATAAACCCCAATTTTTAGTAAGTAACCCCCACACATTTCCAAAAATACCCCCATTCCTATTTTAATCCTAAAAATTTGTATGTACACCCCTCAATGTTCTGATTTTATTAGTACAACATTTACTAAATGTTCTAAATTTATTGATATAACATTTTTTAATTGTTCTGACTTTATTCATAGAACATTTGCTAAATGTTATGATGTTGTTGATAAAACAATTTCTAAATGTTCCGAATTTATTGAACGAACATTTTTGAAAATGTTATACTATTAAAGTTTGAACATTGTAAAAATGTTATTTCATTAAAGTTCAAACATTTAGAAAATGTTTTTTCCCTACCAATCGAACAGAGATAAAAATGATTTTTATCAACTTTGTTAATTCAGGCAGAACTAATAGTTTACTAACTTCGACACTAATAGTTTACTCCAACAATTAAATAAATTATAGGAAACATATATAAAGTTGCAAAATAGATAATGGTCTTAATAGTAGAGTTACATTCCACAAGTTAAAAAAAATGCCTAATCAAGATCTATGGGTGTCCACACTTTTTGGTTCTAGTCCTTCGCCTTTTTTTTAACTTCTTCAAGTTCTGATATGTTGTCTACCTTCCTATTTATATAATAATGGCCACCCCTCTCACAGTCAAATATAAGTCTAGTTGTAGATTTACATTTGCTAAAAACATCGAATTTTGATATCACAATTACAAAACCATTTCCTTTTCACTTCCCGAGGCCAATTACATAATGTTTCTCTACTTTTGAAGATTTGTATGCATTAGAAATTGATATAAGTAAACGCATTTGAATATAAAGCAAAACATACTAATATAAACTTAAAAATTATAGTGCTTTTACTTTATAGGTAGTGAATTCACTGGTGTAATCCAAAACCATATGTGACTCAACCTCATCATCAACGTTACTGCATCTAGTTGAAGGCTCGCCTTAAAAAAATTGATATGGGTTGATAAAATGAAATTGGATATGTTCTATGGAATCCAATAGAACATATTAAAAATTTTCTATTGAAATAACACGGAACATATTGGAAATGTTCTCCAATATGTTTTGTGTTATTTCCATAGAACATTTGGATATGTTCTATGTTCTTCCACAAAACAAGGACACAAAACATATCCAAAATGTTCTGTAGAAGAATAGAAAACATATCTAAAATGTTTTGTTATGGTTCTTAGAACAAGCTGCAATTTTGTGAAAAAAAAAAAAAAAAAAAATTAACAGCTCAAAAACATCTTAAAAACACTTATCTTTTCACTCCCATTACCCTTTAGGATGTCCATTATGATTTCCAAAGTTTCTAAACCATCCAAAGGTTGCAAAAATACCACAGCTTAGTACAAATATATGAGAGTGGATGTTAGTGGATGATTAGGGTTTAGAGGGAATGTGAAATGAGAAGATGGAAATTACATCATAAACTATCATCTATTTACACTTTGTACCTCTATAGTTTAACTTGAATTCATTAAACTCCTATAGTTTTGATTTATCACACTTTTCACCATTTTGTCAATTAGCTATTTGATTTCTTGTATAAAAAAATTGTGTTAGGCTTATTATTTTTTCTCATGATGCTTTTCTCCTAAATTTCTATGTATCTACAAGCATATTGATGAAAGTTTCATGAATTTTCTCAATATATTTTATTTTTTTATGAATTATTTGGCAATAATGTAAATAAAATTGTCAATAAATAAAACATATCGAAGAAAATCATGAAACTTCACCGGTATGCTTGTAGATACGTAAGAAATATAGGAGAAATTCTGCATGAAAAGACAAACCTAATACTACTTACCGAAGAAAAAAAACAAAAAAACAAACAAACAAACCAACCAACCTAATACTAATTTTTAGTCAAATAATCAAATGGCTAACTAATAGAAGGATGAAAATTGTTACAAATCAAAAACTATAGGGGTCAATGTGTTAAAATTAAAACTACAGAAGTGCAAAGTGTAAATGGGTGATAGTTAAGGGGGTCAAACTGTTATTTCCCCTAGATTTTATAAAATTGAAGTTGATATTATTATTGATTTCTTAATTGGCCCCATAAAGGAAAAATCCTATCTCCGTCCCTATTCATGGAATTTTGGTTACAAGTTTTAGCCCGATAAATGCGAGGTAATCATGCTTTATCTCAAAAGATTGAATTTGTGGAGCGGAATAAAAATTGTTCTGCAAATTGAAGATCTGATACCATAGTGGGAAAAAATTAAAAAGAGATTAATGTCTCATTAGCTCCATCAATTTGTATTTAAACAGTGGGGCTGGGGCTGCATATTGATCAAGACCATTGAAATAAATCGAAAAAATTAGAATATATAGTTTCACTAGGATCGGTGGTACAAATTACCATTATGTATCTTTAACTTTATTTGAACAAATCTTTAAAATTTAAAATTTACTTCCTCAGAGCATCTCCAACAGCTTCGTTATTGCCAAATTTGGGAGCCATGGCAGAAAAGGTTACTCCAAGGACTGCCATCTATGGCTTCCAAATTTGGCAATGACACCAAAGATTCCCATATTTTGAAATTTGGCAATGACACCAATGAGTTGTAAACAATGATTATTATGTACCAAGGCGTCCACAATTCGCATGCATAGATTCATAATATTAATCCTTTCTCCCCATATGACTTAATCAAGAACCATTCAAAAGGTGGCCTCAATCGAAAGTTAAAATTTTGATTGCACCAAAATATTATCATAAAGTATATTCTCTAGTTGATTGCTCAAGACCTTGCAAAGCACATTCTCTTATTCACAATAAAACCTCAAGCAATCAACTAGAGAATATACTTTATGATAATATTTCTCTAGGAGTTATTTCTTTTAAGCATGATTGTTTGAATTATAAACTATGGATGAGGGAGCGATTGCTTGAGGTAAGTCTCTTCCCTTGTGAAATTACATGGTTGATAACATGATTTTGATGCCTTGATGTTAGCATGTTGATAGCATATTAGATAGTTGCATATAGTTTACATTTTTCATTTTATATAAATTTTTAGCATGGTTAAAGTCAGTTTAGAATGCTGTCCGAAATTTTAAATTGACTTTAAAGCATATTTTAAATTGATATTTAGGTCATTTTAACATATAAACTTCCTCTAGGTAATTCACACAGAAACCATTAGGTCTGCATCTTCATCATTTTTAGTCATTATTGCCTGGTTTGAATATAATTCTTCTTTTAGAGTTATATTTCAAATAGGATGTTATGATAAAGAGTCCTTTTCAAAATCAAATTGTTTTCAAAAGAGTTATTATTCAAAACAAAGTCTCTCGAGGATAGAGTCTTAAATGAGTTAAGATTATCAATTGAAAGAGTTGTTTTGTTTTTATGATTCTTCAAGAGATGAGCCTTTTAGATAAAGTTTGGCATGAATGTAGTTACCAACAATAGGATAGTTCGAATTAAATGGAATTTAAAGCTTACTAGGAAACTAGTAAGATATGACAAACTATCTCTTGTTTTAAATAATGTGAACACTTGATATATGGAATATAGTTGATTTTTTGAAATGTGGATTACATGTGGCTTGTTATAAATGCGGTACAAGGAATGTTTTTTGAAATGTTTTGCATCCATGGAAATGCTTTCATACGATGATGTATACTATTGTTTGAAATTTATGTATTGCTTATGAAATGGTTTATGTTTTATTGTATCGTCATTGCCATAAGGGTGACCACTGATTTAGATTGTATTGGTTTAATTTTATGAAACCCTGAGATGTTGAAATGATGTTTATTCATAATACTCTATGTATTTGTATAATTATTGTTAGTTGAGATCACACTATTCCTACTGGGTTTTACCGCTCATTCCTGTCTTTTATGCAGACTCACAATTTGACATTGAGGATTCGCAGGTAGCGAGTGCCTCCTCTTATATTTTGGGAATCATGGTCTGCTAGGCTTGGCTAGGTATATCTCACTAGCATCTAGTGGACATATTTTGTATTTTCTTTTGTAGGATATTTTATTTATTTTTAGTCCTATACTATATGCCAAGGATGTTGGCATTATTACTATTTACTTATGGTTATGTATTATTCTAGGACATAATGTATGCACATTTCATTTCACTTTGTTAGACATTTCTTTACCCTTCTATGGATATGCAAATGAGCAGAACGGGTTGTCACCTCCAGCATGACACGTGTCGACCTACTCAAGATGGTCGGTATAGAGCCAAGTTAGGTCATTACATGTTATGTTTAGTCGTTAAGGTGTTTGCGTGTATGCACTCAATTGTTTGTCTCCTTATTATCATTGTGTTTGATTAAGGTGTTTGCGTGCATGCACTCAATTGTAAGCCAAAATAAAAAAAATAAAGATGGATCTTGTTTGGGCACGCTCTGTTATTTTTCCCATATGTTTTTTCGTGCTTGGTTTTTGGCTTGTTAAATGTGAAGCAAGTACACCTTGTGTTATGTGGAGATTTGGGATTATGTATTTGACAAGATCAATTTGTATATAAACGGTGGGGCTGCATATTGATCAAGACCATTGAAATAAATCGAAAAATTTAGAATATATAGTTTCACTAGGATCGGTGGTACAAATTACCGTTATGTATCTTTAACTTTATTTGAACAAATCTTTAAAATTTAAAATTTACTTCCTCAGAGTATCTCCAACAGTTTCCATTTGGGATTGTTATTGCCAAATTTGTGTGCCATGGCAAAAACGTTATTCCAAGGAGTGCCATCTATGGCAATGACACGAATGACTTCCATATTTTGAAATTTTTTTGGCAATGGCCATCTCCTTCCAAATAGGTCACATCATATTTTCATAATAGTACTCCCAAATATGGAAATGTCACATCATTTTTGGTAATGACCATCAATTTTGATGGGACGTTACCCCGTTATGGATTTTCTAAATGAGTGTTTTTCCCATTGCATATTCGCAAAATTTTCTCCAAATTGGATAAAATTAAATGATAGATTCATCATTGTTTTTTAGTGGATTTGATGTAGTAAATGAGATATATTTTCAATCTTTTCCTTCATATACATGGGTCTCAGCTCATATCTATAAATAGTCTGCTTTCTTGGTTGGATAGTCACATCAATTGCTAATTCTTAACTGTGTATTCCCTTCTCACTTTCCCATTGTTCTTTTTGTTAGTGCAATTTGCTAGCATAATGGCACATGTAAGAGGCATTGCAACTGTTGGGACACTGCTATTATTGTCCATGACTCTGCTTCATTGCAAGATTGCTCATGCAGCCACATATAAGGTTGGAGATGCTGATGGTTGGACTTTCAATAAGGAGAATTGGCCTGAAAGGAAGAAATTTGTGACTGGCGATGTTCTTCGTAAGTATGGAACCATTTGCTTATGTCAACTTTTGAAAGACTATGATCTCTTACAACATTTAAAGGGCTCAGATTGAGCCTTCAGTATATTATTTTGCCTGTAATATATATATTCGCCAGGACTAGCTAGGTATACAATTTAATACACAATTTCTTACCTTATGTTTAATAACTTTTTGTGGCATATATCTTATGAAGTCCATTGGCTGGATTACATGTCTTCTTACACATGTCATGCTTGCCAAATATCATGTTAATCTTTTTAAAAACCTCTTCATCCCGGAATGAAAGATTTTTTGTTAGTAAAAAATAGAAGTTTATGGATCGAGAAGCTATAAATATCATATCAATATGATATTTGGCATGTACAAGCATAGGACATCTTATTCAATGATTGTTTGAATAAAAGTTGTACCATGCGCACAAACGATTATTAAAAATGGTGTAAAAATTGTGTGCCCTAGTCCTAACCTATATGTATTTATATATTGATCCATACAGGCCTTCTACTATAAGGTACACTTGATGCAAAGTTGCATAAGGTGACTTCTATAAGGCCAAATATAGAGCATATTTTGAAAAATTGACCGTTGGATTAGATGAACTGCTTATGAATTTCATGTTTACCAAAATTCACAGTGATCCAACAGTTAGATCCTTAAAAAATGTCATAGTGAAACTATGTGACCTTTTTATTCTTTAAAATGTCACCCTTTTTTCTAAGTTGGTTTTTTCAGAAATTGGCCGTTGGATCACTTTGATTTTTTGTGAACATAAAATTTATAAATAATTCATTTAATCCAATGGTCAGTATTTCAAAATATGCTCAGCATTTGACCCTATAGACATCACCTTGCATAAGGTGCACTTTATAATGAAAGGTTTTTGAAAAATGTCGCTTTGAAAAACTATTATATTTTTTTATTAATTAAACATCACAGTTTTTTATAATGACATTTTTTAAACTTGACTGTTGCATCACTATGATTAATTTTTGGCATGAATGATATGCCAAAGAAGGTTATCTACTATAATACTTGGTTATATTTACGTGGCTTTACTTGTGTTTATGATGCAGTGTTCAGTTATGGTATAGATGAGCACGATGTGGTAGTTGTAAACAAGGAGGGTTATGACGCATGCAGTGCCCCAGATGGCTCTAAGGTGTATAGATCAGGAGATGACCATATTACCCTTGTGAAAGGAGATAACTACTTCATATGCGATTTTCCTGGGCACTGCACGTCTGGAATGAAGATAGCTGTCACTGCAGCGTAATATGATATTAAATTATTGCAGATTGGTAGACTTTGTGTAAGTGGGAAGGAGTATGCAGTAGCAACACAATAAAAATTAATAAAATAATAAAGTCTATGAATTGGTTCATTTTTTTCTTTTTTTTTTTTTTTTTTTTTTTTCTAACAAAGCAAAAATCAACACTAATGAAGATTGGACCTTCCAATCAAATCTTCCCAAACAACAGACAATATTTTTTCCATAATTGGCATCATTATATTTCAATGGACTTTAAATTGGAAGAAAATCTGACATATACTATATGGGAGGAAATGG
>JAESVK010000153.1:1168470-1189282 GCA_017140935.1 Hamamelis virginiana | reverse complement strand
ATATATATATATATATATATATATATATATATATATATATAGGCTTAGATTATTGATTTTAAATTATTTGATGCAGAAGCATATGATATGATGATACAGCTTCATTTCTTTTTTTATAATGTACAAACGTAAATATTTTATTTGTTCGCCTTAGAAATCTTCAGGTTGGCAATTCACACGTGTGATGTTATTGCGGGCGTACCAGAAAGGTTGACGATGCACCTTTTCAAGTGTTATAATTGGCTCGAAGCTAGGGAATCAAGCCAAAAAATTATCAAGCAATTGTTTCAGGTTCGCTTTTGCCTCAATGAAGAGGACTTTAATTATTTTTCAAGACAATAAAATAACTATGAAAAGTGAAATAAAACGCCTAAATAACAAGTAATTAACTTGATTCGAAAACACCACAAAAATGCTTCATTACCTCCATGATTGGTACAACAATCAACAATCTGTTAAAGTCCTTTGAACCCATGATCCTATTAGAGAGAGAGAGGGGGGGGGGAGAAAAGAAACCCAAAAGAGTTTGGGATGAGAAAAGAATCCTAAGAAATGTGGGATGCATCAGAGAAAAAATTATAAGTTACAACTCAAAAGTAAGATAAATTGAAATGAAGTGTTGATTAGTGTGGTTGTGCATGGAACCCTTTGCTGGAGACTTCCTTTTCTATTTATAGATTTGAAAAGTGACTACATTCAACTTGTGTCCAATGAATTACTGACAAGTGTCAAGTGCTCCTGCATTATGTTTGGAGTCTATATGTCTTGCTGTGAAGCAGTTTTGCAGCAAAATGACCGGTCAAAGCTTCTAACTGTACTTATTCAAACCAATCTAGAACTTTCACCTGGCTTCCAGATAAAACATGTTTTCTAACTTGGAGAACTATTCTGGTTTATTCTAGGTTTCTCTCTCTAAAACTGATTGATTTGAACATGTTCCTCTCTTAATTGTAAGCCATTTAGCCATTTAAGTTGGCCACTTGACTGGCCACGTGGCTACTTTTCATTGGCTTGGTGTTTTTAATGTAAACATACTCCCGGTATAAAGAGAAACTCGTTAGATTTTTGAATTGATGTAATTAAAACAATATGCTATTTCTTTTATTTTGCATTTGAATACCACATCTTCTATAGCATTCATATTTTTCTAGTACCATTATGCTGTCACTTGGTTAATTTTTTAATGGCTTCTTAAGTTTTTAGTTGTATAGTTTTCCACATTGTGGGAAAATACTCCTTAAGATATATGCCATTAATTATCTCAAAACTAGGTAGAAAAATGGGTTAGGCAGGTCAGGGACACGACTTGGCGTGGATCCGATCTCTTACATCGGTGTGGTGCTCCACCTACAAAGCTCCGGTGGCAAAGTCAATGTTTAGAGAATGTAAAGAATGTTTTAATGACTGGGTGATGTTACGTACCTTGTATGGGATGTGACTCTTCCCTTTTTATAGGGTCGTCACATGGAGGAGCACTCGAGTGCTATTTTCCCTCTCTGGTGACCGTACGGGGTCAGGTCGGAAATATCCTTTATGATATTTTATAACTGTATATCAGATCATAATGGGCTGTCACTATTCGGTGTTAGAGGACTGCATGACATGCTTGCAGGTTGTACGGATCGGATAGTGAAGATTCCTTTTGTATAGCTGGCTCTACACGATCTTGATGAGGCAGTTAGTTGGGATCAGCCTACCTGATAAGGATCGGGTTGCATATAACAGATCGGATAGAATACCCTATGATCACATCAGGTTTACTCTTGTCCACATGTCAACAGGGGATCGATCGTCAGTTTTTACCCTCTTCAGTTGCCCCATACTTTCAGAATGTTATCGTAGATGATGTTCATGGAAGTACAACAGATCGGTAAATCAGACGTCAAAGGATTGGCTCAACTGATCAATGAGTTAGCGGTAGGTCGGTGGAGCTTTCATAACTTTAATTTTGAGAAGAGGAACAGTCTTGGAAGTTTGATCGGTAAGAGCTTTTAAAGCCATTACTGACCAGGTTGGAGGGTGAAAGCACGTCGGCTCACACATTTCTTAATTGGATCGGCATTTGTGGCCGTTAAATTCTCACATTTGTAGGGGACTTCATCGGTGGACAAGTTTTTAGTTTGGATATTGATTGGTGATCATGATTTGACACGTAGCTTGCTTTGTAGATGGAATGGACAGCTTCGCTATTGGTGACGTTTCATCGTTCAAGGCGTCAGCCTCCACATTGGGTGTCGTGTTCGAGGTGACGGTTGGCAGGCGTCATTATTACTCTGATGGCCCGCTTTAATCAACACCGTTGGTTGAGGCCATGTGTCGTCCATCCGGGAATAGCTTGTGGGACAAGCTATATAAGGTAAGGGGAAAGGTTTTCCCTCCCACTTTGTCTCTTTTCTATTTCTAATTGTTGCCGGAGTATTTCGAGAGCTTGCCGGAGTTGAATTGTGATCCAGTGCCTCCCTCGCTTTGATTCGTCAAACTTTTGATTTTCCAAACCGTTTAAAGGTATTTTCAGATCCTTCTCTAGTAGCTTACTGTTTTTTTTCGCTCTTTTGAGTCCTCATTTAGCATATTTTGGTACTGTACTCATTTTTCTTGAGTTTTTCCGCGTACTTTCCAGTTTTCCAACAAATTTTCTCGAGTTTTCCGGCTACTTTTCCTGTGAACCAAACAATTGAAAAACTATGTCTGGTCAGGCTCCCCCTGTTGACCGATCTCATACTGAGAATCGTGGTGGTTCGGGAGCTGGCACGTCGGGGTCATCTCATGAGACTCTTGATGTGGACCCGATCCAATCCCTTCCGCCTAATCCTATCCTTAATCGACTGGTCGGGGAACCTCTTCCCAATCCTCCCTTTCATTTAGTTCATATTAATCTTATGTGAGATGAGAGAGAATCGGAGATCAAGAGGCAATACCATATCCCGAACACGGTTAGTATTAAAATCCCTGGCCCAGAGATTCGTGCCACCGATATCCTTTCTGGCAAGGTTTGCTTTTACGAATAGACTTTAAGATCGAGTTTAGGTTCCTGTTGCAACCCTTCATCAGGGAAGTTCTTCACCGCTTAGGAGTTTGCCAAGTGATGTTGACGCCGAACTCATAGAGAGTGCTCATTGGGTTTATGGTGTTGTGGAGATCTCGTGGATTGGCACCAAACTTCACTGATCTGAAGTTCATATGTTTCGTCAAAGAGAACGCTCGGGCTTCTCCCGGATTGTGGTATCTGGGTAACCGGACAAAGAGGCCGGGTATCGACGATCTTTCCTCTTCGATTAAGGGATGGAAGAATAAGTATTTTTTGTCAGTGGTCTCGGATGGGAGTTCGGGGTAGATAAAGAACATTTATTCCCCGTCCCGAGGGAATGGATTCCCCGACCAGGTTTAGTTGACAAACTTTTTGATTTAGATTATCCCTCTTTGCTCTCTTTCGTCTAACATTATTATTTATCTAATAACTTCTTTTTTTGGTGCAGTCGATAAGATCACTTGTTGTCCAACTTTGACCGAGCGTATCATTGGTCAGATTGATCGATTGTGGAGAGAAGAGCGTGGATTCAACGCTATGCGCGAGATAGGACTTGGGGTCCTTATTACTTAGCACACCAGCGTGAAATTGTGCCGACCGATCTCGTTCCTCGTGTTTATCGAGAGTGTATGATAGTGTAAGACCCCGAAATTTTCAATAGTAAATTTTCTTAATTATTATTATTTTATTTTATTTATTACACACATGGCGCTTTGTCATTGGCCATAGAATGTGCCATGTGGCCACTTTTTTGATAAGGGTGCATGAGAGCATTATGAATGCATTATAATTGAAATGCATTATTGTGTCGGCAAGTGGTGGATGATCACCATATTATATTTTATGATTAGAAAATAATATATATATATCATTGATTCTGTGTGTGTGTGTGTGTGTGTGTGTGTGTGTGTAGATATATATATATATAGTGTGGGGCAAGGGGGACAGAAGTGAAAGAGGAGAGAAAGAGAAAAAATAATTGAAGGTTGTCGGCCAATTTGATATTGTATATCAAAAACAGGTGAAAGGCTTTAATAGTATGTGGGAAAGAAATTAAAGTTGTGGGGTCCACAATGAATTATTTATGAAAAGTAAATATATGAATCGACATATATATATAAAAGGGGGGAGTTCGGCAAGAAGGAGGGAGAAGGAAGAAAGAAAGAAAGAGAGGAGAAGAGAGAGAGAAGAAAAAGAAAAGAAAGATAACGAGGGAAAAAGGAGAAGCTAAGGGGAAGATGGAGCTGCACAAACGCAAAATAATTGGTAATTTTATTTCATAAGTCAAAAATTAGTGAGGTGAGATACTATTTTTATTTTAATTATATTTCAATTTTTGGATTGAATATGGTATGATTTAATGATGAAATAATGACTTACATATATATATATGGGGATTTCAAATCTTGGATTTTTATTTTATATGAAAATGAAAAACTAAAACTTTGGGACTATTTTTCCCATCAACTATATCAACTCAGAATCATGTGTACAAAATTTGGGAATTTTTCGATGAGTAGATTAATTTCTATAATTTTTTTGAAGTTTAGAAATACTGAAACTTTGAAAATTTGTAGTATATTATGTATATGTCCGAAAATTCTGAAATTTGAGTATATTGTAAAGCTTGAATTTATGGATTTTTAGAGACAAGAATCATGGAAAAAGATCTATGGGTGAAGGAGAATTTCTAGAGAGAGAAAGCTTCCATGAAGCTTTAATAGTAGGCACAAGGTGTATTTTCATAGTTTATCGAAAAATTATGATTTTTACATATATGGTATAGATTGATTTTATATGAATTTAGAACTTTGAATCACTTCAATTGGATGTGAATTGTGAGAGAAATTGAGAAACGAAGTTGCCGAAGAATCTGAAATTTTATTAACTAGCCTACTTTGGCATCATTTTTAAATATGTTCGAATGGGAGGTGTTATACACCACCATTATATTTTGAAAGCCTGTATCACATAGATTCTGTAACATCTTGAATCACCCAAATCGGATGAGAAACGAAGGAGATATAAGTGTGCAAAGTTGGCCAAAAAGATGAAAAA
Source organism: Hamamelis virginiana (assembly GCA_017140935.1). Taxonomy (NCBI): domain Eukaryota; kingdom Viridiplantae; phylum Streptophyta; class Magnoliopsida; order Saxifragales; family Hamamelidaceae; genus Hamamelis; species Hamamelis virginiana. The sequence goes on along the minus strand of JAESVK010000153.1, from coordinate 1,184,196 downwards.
TAAGGACGTATCATGTACGTGAGTGTGCATGTATGATCCTGTACTATGAAGATGCATAGTAGACCATACACCCTCAATTGCAAATTAGTGCTTGTGAATATCATTTTGACTTGGAATTATTTTTAAAAATACTATTAAATTAAGTTGATATTAATGGGTATAAAAGTTGCTGTTTGGGAGGCATGAAAGAGCCTAGAAAATTATGGAGCATAGTGAAGGTGCACCATAAGGCTTACCATTTGACCTCATTGTATTTTGACTATTCTAGTATGATTTTTCAATCTAACAAAATTTGATAAATTCTACAAAAATCAGACAAGTGTCCTAGAATGGATTATTTTGTAGAAAAATTCATGTGGATAGAAAATTAACTATCTTCCAAATTGTGAGTCTTTGGAAAATAGTTAAAAATCATGAATAATTAATTTTTATAAAATCATGATGATTAGTGAAAAATCTTGGAAATACAAGTTATGGAAATCATATTGGCATATATATAAACTGTTAATATATGCATGTGATATTTGTAAAGTTTATAACATGCTGTTATTATTATGAATAAAATGATGAAGCATGTTAATTGTTATGTATAAAATACATACACGTGATATATTGCCATAATTATTGCACATAAAATTGGCATATGGCATGTGGTGATGATGTTATGAGAAAGTGACTGGGCTTATCAGTACATTCCATACATCTCATAGTAACAATGCGTTTTAAGAAAATAAAACTGTGCACTTGTCATGTGAATATGTGTGTATGGGCGTGCATGTTACGCGTGCAAGCAAATCGGACAATATTGTTACTTGAAGAAGTACGGGGTGTTACAGTGGCACAGTTACATGGTGTGGCTCAAATTAAGTGAGCAGAATGATTTATTTGTATATCACTGATATAACTGTTGATATGAGATATATGTTGAGTTGATATACTATGAAATGTATGCACGAATTGACATACATGAATTGTTGATATGAGATGTATGCCATATGTATTATATGTAATAATTGCATGAGACACAGTTACATGTGAAATATATTGCATAGAAAATCATATGCATTTATGATTATTTTTGTAACTGCGGATACGAGGAGTTGAGATACCACCGATGGACAAAAGATCCTGGAAACAGTTAGTGCATTAATATATCACCCTTGCTAAAAACAGTATGTAAATCCTCTTGTCAATGAGTGACAATCGCGGTAGGTCCTAAAAAGGCGGGGACTGAGTGATATACATCCTAAAAAGGCGGGGATGCTGTTGTGGTAAGATGGTTAAAATGAGGTAGCCATCTATTGTGGTGAAATGGTGAATCCTAAAATAAGGTTACCATCAGTGTGAATGGTTGATGTTTTGCCGGAAAAGCAGAACAGAGAAAATGACAGGTATGACTGCATGAGCATTGCATCGTATATCTGTCATATGCATAAAGCATGCATGTAGTGGAAAATTATTTATTGTGAAAAAGTGATGGATATATTCTGTAATATATATAAATGAATTATAGATATGATAATTTATTTATGTGATATTTGGCTGATGATAAAATTTGTTGACAGATATGAGAATGTGGAAGGATGTGAATATTTCTGAATGTATTGAGACAAGAAGATATTGTATTCTTGTAATATGATTTACAATAATAAAAATGACTCACCGTGGACGTAGGCAATTTTGCCGAACCACGTAAATCCTGGTGTTTGTTTATTTTTCTGTTATGTGTTTTCTTTAAGATGATGACACATTATCAGCATGAGACTCTATCCAACTCAGTAAACTAAATGGATGTTTCGAGAATTCGGGTACATTACGGGACTGTACTCATGATACAAACTAGTACTCAGCGCTATCTTTAATTTTTGAGATGTTGAAAAAAATATTTAAAGACTTCCGCACGAGTATTTTGAAAAACTGTTTTAAACTGTGTTAATTTTAAAAAGAAATTACTCAAAAGATAAGCGCTTGGTGTTTTATGTCACTGTGGCATTTCCGCATAGGGGTTACCCTGTGTGGAGTGTCACAGATAGACGGACGATCGATCGAGCAGATCCTTCAACAATATCACAATTTTGAGATCAGAGCGCCTGATCGTGAAGACTAGCATCGGATTTTGCAAGTGATCAGGAATCGAAGATAAAGACAAAGAGATCGAAGGAGGCAAGCGAACCAATCCAAGGGAGGTATCCCGAACTGATTGTCTTGGATCCTTTTATTTTATTTTGATTCATCTTTTAAATCGGGTCTTAGATTTTCCAGCCATGAATATCAACATAGACGATGTGCTCGCTGGGGTTATTCGTAGGTCTTCTACTAGTCCGGATATTGCGGCTCGGACTGAGTCGTAAGTTGCTCAAAAAAAGAAGCATCGGGTTGAGGAGGAAGCTTCTTCCGCAGTTCCGGTTGTGAGTGAGGTAGGAGTTGGATCGGCCGCGGGCTCTTGTCCCGGGGTTCGCCCTTCACGTGGCTCAACGGGGGATTGGTTAAGCACTGGGTTATCAACGCCTCTCACGCTCTCTGGCCTAAAGGTGGGGAGCTCCTTCCTGAACAGCCCGACCTCAAGTCCTAAAGACCTTGAAGGTCTTATAGGACTGACTGATCAGGAGGCGCTCTCTCAGAAGACTTCAACTAAGATTTCCGAGCAGCTCGCCCATTCTGCAATAAAGGTAGTATATTTGATAGTTCAGCCTTTTTATTTTTATGTGTTTTTTCGATTTGATTCATGAAATATTTTTTGTAGAGCGCGTTTCTTGGGCTTCACTCTCTTCGGGCAGCTCGGGATGAGAGAAGCTCTAAAAGCTCGACAGAAATAATAAATCGGAAGTTGAGGAAAGAAGCTGATCAGAAGTCTGAAGAGGTTTAGGAGGCCAAAAAATTGCTGGAGGAGGAGAGGGCCAAGCATAGAGATTGGGAAGACGAATTTATCATGAAAATCGATGCTCTGAGGGCCGATCTGGAGAAAGCCCGAGAGGCTGAGAAAGAGATTGCTGAGAAGGCCGTTGCTGATTACCGATCTTCAGCGGAGTTGAAAGCCCTCGTAACGAAGGAGGCTAGATCGTTCCTGGTCCAGGGCTTTGATTTGGCAAGGGGCTGGTCCCCAAACTTCTTCCCGATGCTAATCTTTTGTGGATTACTTTGGAAGAGGTTAGGGCTCAGCGCCGGGCCGCCAAAGCTCCTGCAGATCTGGAGGACATAGATAAAGATGATAAATAGATCATTGGTGATCAGGAAGGCACTCATCAGAATGCCCCCATTTCTGCCGACCCATCAGTTCCAGCTGAACGATCAAATACCCCGACCTTTCATAATCAGACCATCGCTATAGACTAGGTCTTTCTTCTTCTGAATGAACAATCTTGTGTATGGACAATTTTTTTGGAATGAAAGTATGTTTTTTTGTTTCTCCTTTTTCTTATTTGAACAAGTTATTCTCGTCTGGTTGAATATTTTTGCTTCTTATGGTAATGTAGTATTTTTAGACTGATCTCGTACTTGCCCCTAGTTTGGGGTTACGGTAATATAATTGCATCAATACCGTACACCGAACTTGCTATATAGGTGATAGAGATCGGTAACATATTAAGGTGGATACCGTAGTATCTGGGGGTAACATTGGGATGTTTATGCCCCCTTATCAGTCTCATTGATCGGTGTGAGCAAAATATCATTTTTGCTCGCCCAAGATCAGTTGGGACTTTTATGTCGAATACAAGTAGGGAACCGATGAGCAAACAACCAATCAACAAAACATTTGACATAGAGTAAAAAAAAAATTAGAAATTTAGACAAGGTAATGAGATCGAGAAGAAAAGGAACATGTAACAAAAAAAAACAATAAAAAAGCATGGCAAGGGGATTTGGAAACAAAGAGACATAAATTCAAAGTAACAATTATAAACAAGATAATCAGATCAGGAAGCAAAGAGATGCGTAACAAGGAAGCAACTAAAAAATAAGACAAAGAGATCAGGAATCAAAAAAGTAAATTATAAAGAAGTGAGAAAATATACACAAAAAGATTCACTCAGTGGAAGTGATCGAGTAGCAATATATGGTTGGCTACGTTCCACGTACAAAAGATTGGGAATGAGTTCCCTATTGATATTACTTTTTGAGGTGAGCGGCGTTCCAAGGGCGTTTGATCAGTTTTCTTTCCAGATCGGTGATCCAATATTTCCCAATTCGATTATAGTACCGAATCTTATACTGCCCTTCCCAGTTGGGCTTGAGTTTGTTGGGACTGGGGACTTTTTTGAGAACGAGGTCGCCAGGTCGGAAATGCCTTGCTTTGATGTTCTTGTTGTACGCCCGAGCCATGTTTCGCTTGTTGGAAGCAATACGGAGTCGGGTTGTTTCTCGCTTATCTTCTAGCATGTCAAGATTGAAGCGAAGCTCACGATCATTCTCGTCGGGGTTGAATGTTTCAATCGGATAAGAAGGCATACCGATCTCAACGAGGATGGCGGCTTCGGTGCCATAAGTGAGAGAGAATAGGGTTTCGCCCGTTGAAACCCGACTTGTTGTATGATATGCCCATAGGACCAAAGGGAGGTCGTCGACCCATAATCCTTTGGTTTTCTCCAACCTTTTTTCTGAGGAGTGGATAATCGTTCAATTGGTGACCTCGACCTGTCCATTGGCCTGTGGATGACCTGGTAATGAGAAATTATTTTGAATACCGAGGTCTTGGCATAGTTTGCGCAGTCCAGTATTGTTGAATTGGGTTCCATTATCGACAATCAGCACACGAGGTATATCAAAGCGACATATGATATTTTCCTATAAAAAGCTTCTAATGTTGCTTTCTGTTATCTGAGATACTGGTCGGGCTTCAACCTATTTAGTGAAGTAGGCAATTGCAACCACTAGAAATTTCTTTTACTCTCTTGAGTTCGGAAGGGGGCCAACAATATCAATTCCCCACTGCACGAACGGCCAAGGGCTAGAGATCGATGTGAGCTCATTTGGTTGTTGATAAGGGATAGAGGCGAAACGTTGGCATTTATCGCATTTACGGACTAGGTCGATTGCATTTTTCTCCAAATGGGGCCACTAGTATCCTTGTCGAACTGCTTTCTGCGCGAGTGATCTGCCCCCAGCATGATTTCCATAAATCCTTTCGTGGATTTCGCATAAGAAGTAGTTGGCTTCGTCGGGGAGAACACATCGCAAGCAAAGTCCGTAGAATAATCATCGGTAGAGACTATCATTGATAATGTAATATCGAGCTGCTTTGCTTTTTATACGTCGGGCTTCCGCTTTATCTGTTAGAAAGGTTCCCGATCTAATGTAGTCTTTGATCGGGTCAATCCGGATCAGAGACTGAATGACGAAGACAAGTTTATTCAACATGTCGATGGGAGGGTGCTTGGCTAACTTAACAACTATTGACCTTGGGAGATCAGTGCGAACTGCTGAGGCTATGTTGGCTAAGGCATTGGCATGACAATTTTCCTATCGTGGAACCTAGCTAATGGAGATCGAAGTGAATTTATCGAAGGCCTCCTTGGCTTTGGTAAGATATTTTTGCATTGCTGGTTTTTTCACCAAGTAGACTTCGTTGATTTGATTGACGACCAACTGGGAGTCGCTGAATACGTGAACATGTTGGATGGAGAGGTCTGCCGCCATGTAGCCAGCAATGCTTCGTATTCTGCTTCGTTGTTTGTAGCTTGAAAACAGAGTCTCAAAGCTAATTCAACATTTTCTCCCTGAGGGGACACTAGCACAACCCCGACACCCGATCCCTTGCAGTTGAAGATCAGTCGATGAAAAGGTGCCAGGCTGGTTGAGGTTGTAGTTCTTCGGTTGCTTCAGAGGACGTTGTAATTGGGATGGTCGTTGTGTCTGCTCTAGTCTCAGGTGTGAATTCAGCAATGAAATCGGCTAGCGCCTGCCCCTTGATGGCAAGTCGGGGTCGGTAATCGATGTCAAATTCTCCCAGTTCGACTGCCCATTGTACCATTCTTCTCGACGTATCAGGCCGATGAAGAATGTGTCTCAAAGGTTGGTTGGTGAGCACGACAATTGGATGAGCTTGAAAATATTGCCTTAATTTTCTAGCGGAAATAACAACAGAAAAAGCCAACTTCTCCGGATAGGGGAACCTATTTTTTGCACCGATTAAGGCTTTACTTACATAATAGATCGATCTTTGGACTTCTTTGTCTTCTCGAACGAGCACTGAACTTACGGCAGTCGGGGAGACCCCTAAGTAGAGAAATAGTGTTTCGTCTTGATTGGGCTTCGAAAGGAGCGGCGGTGATCCCAGATAAGTCTTCAGTTGTTGGAAAGCCTCCTCGGTTTCGGGAGTCCACTGAAATCTTTTATTTCCCTTTAAAACTTTGAAAAAGTGGGCACCCTTCTCAGAATATTTGAAAATGAACCTATTCAGAGTGGTCATTCGACCCGTCAGCTGCTGGATTTCTTTGATATTCGTCGGGGATTCCACATTGAGTAGGGCTTGGATCTAATCAGGATTAGCTTCAATTCCCCGCTCAGTGACAAGAAATCCTAAGAATTTACCTGATGATATACCCCGAGCGAACATTTGGTCGGGTTCAGACGCATTTCGAACTTTCGTATGATCTTAAAATTTTTATCCAAGTGTTGGATGTGATCAGGGGCCCTTAAGCTTTTAACGAGCATATCGTCTATGTAGAATTCCATTGTAGATCCTAAGAGGGACCTGAACATTCTGGTCACTATTCGTTGATAGGCAGATCCGGCGTTCATTAATCTGAAGGGCATTCGGATAAAACAGAACATGCCTAGAGCCGTTATGAACGAGGTCTTCTCTTGATCGATCGGATGCATCATGATTTGATTACAGCTGGAGTACGCATCCATAAAACTCAAGAGTTCGTGCCCGGCAGTGGCATTAACCATCTAATCAGTACGCGGTAGTGGAAAATTGTCTTTCGGACAAGCTTGGTTGAGGTCGGTAAAATCGATACAAACTCTCCATTTTCCAGTCTTCTTCTTAACCACCAGGCAATTGGAGAGCCAATCGGGGTAGAAAATCTCCCGAATAAAGCAAGACTTTAGGAGCTTCTGGACCTCTTCCTGAATTGCTTTAACTTTTCTTTGGAGGAGACCCTCTTCTTTTGTCGGATAGGTTTGGAGGTCGGGTCGACATGTAACTTGTGTACCGCAATAGAGGGATCAATCATTGGCATTTCATCGTGCCCCCATGCAAATATATCCCAGTTATTTTTCAAGAAGGCCATCAGGTCGGCTTTCATTTGATCCGGAAGATAAGATCCGATCTTTGTAGTTCTGCTTAGGTCGGTAGGATTCACTTGAAATTCGCTCAGGCCCTCTAGAGGGGCTGTCCTGGAACTGTTTTCATCCCAAAGGTCCTCCATTCTGGGTTCGGTCTCCTGTAATTGCTATAGAAGGCGATCGGGTTAAGGATCGATTGGCTCATTGTCGTACATAGTACTGCTTGAAGGGTCGATAATATCCTTTTTAGGTGAAAGTGTTGGAAAGTTCCCTTGTTTGGTAGTTCTTCCTCGTGAGTTAGGGAGATATTGAAACACGATCGGGCTAAGGTCTGATCTCCTCTGACCTCCCATGTCCCATGGGAGGTCGGGAATTTCAAACAGAGGTGGAGGGTGGAAGTGACTGCTCCGAAATCATTCAAAGTTGGTTTACCGATAATCACGTTGTAGGCCGACGGACAGTCCACGACCATAAACGTCGCGTCTCTAGTCGCCTGAGTAGGTGGGTCACCAATAGTGATCGGTAGGCATGTCCACCTGAGTGATTGTAGTGAGGAACCATTAAACCCGATGAGGGGGGTGTTGATCGGTGAGAGATCACTGATTTTTCTCCCCATTCTTTCATAAGCGGTTATGAAGAGAATGTCAGCCGAACTGCCGGTGTCAACCAAGATTTTGCCCACTGCATAGTTAGCGACAATTGCTTTGATAACCAGGGCGTCGTTATGAGGCTGATGTACTCCCTTCAGGTCTTCTTGGGAAAAAGTCAAGAGTCCATATTGGTTAGGCACTTGGTGGGAGAGACTGTACACCTGATCCGTTACGGATGTGTGGGCTGATCTCGCATAGGCTTTTCTTACCGACCTATTTTCCCCCGCAAAGGTGAAACCCCTTGAATTGTATGACTCCCGCCAAACGCTGCCATTGATTGGGTTGCCGTACGTTTTGGTCGAGACTTGGTTGCTGGGTGTTGTCGACCTTAGTCTGATCGACAAACTCCTTTAGGAATCCTCTTTTAATGAGACTTTCGCCCTTATTCTTTAGATCGAAACATTCTTCGGTGAGGTGGCCATGATCTCTATGGAAGGCACACCATTTATTTTTATCTTTTTTCTTTGGATCAGATCTTATTCGTTAAGGCCATTTAACGAATGGTTGAGTCTCGATTTGACTCAAGATGGTGTTGATCGGCAGACGTAATGGAGTGAAATATGAAAATTGTCATCCATCAACAGCATTGCTCTTTTGCCTCTTATCATGTTGCTTCTTCTCGTCAGGCTCCCGATCTTTTCTCTTCTGGGTTGATTCTCGACCCGTTTTGTCTGAGTCAAATATGTCGTCGACCCCGATGTATTTTCTCGTTCTCTCCAAAAGTTCGGTCAACGATTTTGGTTCTCTCTTTGCGAAGGAGACTCTGAGGCTCTTGGTTTTGAGGCCCTTCATTATTGCAGCAATGGCTACTCCTTCGTTCATCACGTCGACTTCAAGAAGGGCCGAGCTGAAACGTTGTACGTATGACTTCATGTTCTATTCCTTTTCCTTATTAAGGTTCATGAGATGGGTGGCTGGTCTCTTGGGTCGGTGGCTACTGACAAAATGGGCTATAAGTGCCGAGCTTAGGCTCTAGAAAAAGCTGATGGAAGAGGGGGCCAACCTTTGGAACCAGGTTCGGGCTGATCCTTTAAGAGTCATGGGGAAGGCCCGGCACATTATGGGATCAAATATACCCTTCAGGTATATGTGATCCTTAAAAGTAAGAACATGCTCTCTTGCATTGGTAGTTCCATCATACGAATCAATGGATGGCAGTTTGAATTTATCGGGCAGTGATTCGTGGAGAATCCTGGACACGAATGGGGAAGTGTGGTCCGTGCTTTGAGGATCTGGTCGGTTATCGCGAGTTGGCTCATTCCTCCTTGGATACGGAGTGAATCGAGTCGATTCAGCTCGTGTACGTCGTAATGCCGTCCCCTGCGTTCCATGCGATCTTTCTGCTGCATGGTCTCCGGCCTGAAGTGGTCGCTCATGGTTGGTTGGTCTCCTTCGAGATCCGACCTCCGAACTGCTTCATTCTTCCTCTTGACGTCTATTTCTTTCTTCTCCAAGCGCCGATCGCCTGCTCTTGACTGCTGCCCGTCTTGGTAGAAGAGGCCGGATTGTCTCCTGCGCTCCGACCTGTGGAGAAAAGTTTGTGATCGGAGCTGGGTACTGGGGGGAGTTATTATGGGCCTCATGGGACAGGAATATCTCCTGTTGACGAGTCAATATTTGAATGATGAGGGTCATGTTCTCCATCTGCTTCTGCATACTGAGAAACTAGAGCTGGTAGGGATTGTTTGACGATGACCATATTTCGTTCCGAGGAGGGAGAACCGCCAGGGACTCGTGTGAAGGACGTGGTGGTGCGTTTTGCGAGGACGGTCTCACTGTTGGCTCAGGGAGCTTTTCCTCGGATGGGTTACTGATCTGAGGCAACACAGGAGGGTTGTTTGTTATATTAGTGATGTTGTGATCGTCATCTTTTAGATCTCCTTATCGTGTGATCACCATTTTATATGGAGATTTTTGGTTATAGGGAAGAGTACCGAAAAAATAATGTTTCGAGCCCCACGGTGGGCGCCAAACTGATTATGTCAAAAGTAAGTAAAGGAACGGGTTAGGCAGATCGGGGACACGGCTTGGCGTGGATCCGATCTCTTACACCGGTGTGGTGCTCCACCTACAAAGCTCCGATGGCAAGGTCAATGTTCAGAGAATGTAAAGAATGTTTTTATGACGGGGTGATGTTACGTACCTTGTATGGGATGTGACTCTTCCCTTTTTATAGGGTTGTCACATGGAGGAGCACTTGAGTGCTATTTTCCCTCTCTGGTGACCGTAGGAGGTCAGGTCCGAAATATCCTTTATGATATTTTATAACTGTATATCAGATCATAATGGACTGTCACTATTCGGTATCAGAGGACTGCACGACATGCCTGCAAGTTGTACGGATCGGATAGTGAAGATTCCTTATGTATAGCTGGCTCTGCACGATCTTCATGAGGTGGTTAGTTGGGATTGGCCTACCTGATAAGGATCGGGTTGCATATAACAGATCGGATAGAATACCCAATGATCACATCGGGTTTACTCTTATCCACGTGTCAACAGGGGATCGGTCGTCAATTTTTACCCTCTTCAGTTTAATTTTTCTTGGATGGACATAATCATTTAAATTTCTTAAATGATTAGCACCACATACCCTTCAACGTTCTATGAATTTGAAATGATTTTTCCAATTTGGTGACCATTTACCAAATTTATTGTCCTTTGATCCAACTAGCAGTATGATCTCCCATAATTATAAGATATGATTCTAAGGAATAAAGAGGGAGACAAAGTAGATCTCACAAAAGATTAAAAAAAAAAAACCATTTGAACCAACAGGACAACAGTGAAAAATTATATTATAATTAAATATTAGCTAGAATCATTAAATTACGTTAATAATTATTGTTTTATGTGATTTACTAAATAAAATTAATCATATTGAACGTTTTAATATTTTCTGTCATGTTCACATAGTATGTATGTCGATCTAGCTAGAAATGGAACAAGCAATGAAAGCATCAATCTCTAGTCATTTTAACTAGTCATTTATATTTTAATATTTTTTTGAATTCGAGTTATATATTGAATAGAAAGATTTGTAGAAAATTGATGAAGTGGTAAGAATGTGTAAATTTTTTTCTTTCATGTCTTGCTAAATTTGCTTTCCTATATGCCGAATAAACAAAATGTCTAAAATTAATTTTGCCTTCTCTATTGGATGCACTATTTTTAAATTTAGCTATATAAAATGCCTAATATAAAGCTTACATAAACTTATATAAGCATGAAACTAGTAGATAATTGTGAGATACATGTTTCGGAAAACTAACCATTGGACTAGATATTATATTTATGTACGTATGTCATGCATACCAAAAATCACAGTGATTCAATAGTCCGTTTCTTAGAAAAATCAATGAGAAAAACTTTGACAGGATTCGGCGACCGCAGTGTTTTCGATCTATATTTTGAGATGTTTATATTGGAATATCGTGATTTTTGGCATACATAACATTCCTAAGAAAAATATCAAATTCAACATCAATATCCCTAAAAAAATATCAAATCCAACTTTAATTATTCAAATTATATATATATCTCACAATTATTTATTGACTTCATGCTTACCTAAAATATAAAAGCATATGCATACTAGATCAGGATTGAACATAAAGCTTTGGCCCCTCGATCAACTAACTCCATAATCTAAGACTCCCATTGGACATGCATTATCATGACTGGGCAGACCCATTTCTTTTGGAGTCATAATGTTCAACCAGATGGGCCCCATATTGCATGATTCACACCAGCTAGAACATCTCCTTTAAAGCTCCAACCACCTTGCTCAGGTCCTCACATAACTTCCCTGCTCTCTATCTCTTCTTCCTCTTTACCTTTTTCCCATCACCATTGTTATTCTCTCTCATTTGCTAAGAAAGAAATCCTCTTGACTAAGATGTATCAGGGAAGAGGCAGTGCAATTGTTGCCACAGCTCTGCTACTATACATGCTGTTGCTTCACTGCGAGATCGCTCGTGCAGCTACCTATACCGTAGGAGGGGCCGGTGGTTGGACCTTCAACGTGGCTGGCTGGCCTAAAGGGAAGAGTTTCAAGGCTGGTGATGTACTTGGTGAGTATATATATATATATGAACCATCTATACAAACAGGAATAGTAAGGTGAAGTGAACCTGATGCGAGTTGTATAAGGTGATCTCAATTACAACTATTTGCATAATATATTTTGAAAAATCAAGATTGGATTCGATACCCTTTTGTGTATGTCATGTCTTCCAAAAATCATAGTGATTCATATATTTGTTTCAGAAAAAAAACAGACAGTAAAAAAATGGTGATATTTTGAAAAACAAAAATATCACAGTTTTTCACACTTTACATTTTTCAAAAATACGGTTGAATTGCTGTAATTTTGACAGATATGACATACATAAATGGTCTGATATCAAATCCAATAGGTGTTTTTTCTATATATATATATAATTGTAATTGAGGTAACTTCAGAGAAATTGCGTCACGTGGACTTGACCTTGGCATTCCTGTGGATACTAATAATCCTAATGTGGTTTGCTCATTTCCATAGAGCATGCTTCTTTTTTATAAATGGAAAATTCTATTCTTTTTCCCTTTTTTTCCTCGTTCTTTGTTCTCTCTAGTGCATCTGACTAACTTGAAATAGATATTTTGAGAAATCGACCGTTTGATTTGATGTTCCACTTATACTTATCATGAATGCAAAAAATCACATTGATCTGATGGTTGGTTTTTGCAATTTTGAAAAAATTTTGAAAAACTGTCACAGTCTATTTTTTGAAAAACCGACCATTGGATCAATGTGATTTTTTGCATTCATGATAAGTATAAGTTAAACATCAAATCCAACTGGTTTCTCAAAATAGCTGTTCCATGTCATGTTTAAAATGTTTTATTGATTTTTTTTTTCCCCTTTTTTAATGGGCTAACCGGCTAAGTTAATTGGGGCACGACTACGAGCAACATCCGACTATTGCACCCTCATAAACTATTTTCACGAGATATCTAAGAAAATCCATGTTTTCTGTGACCCATATATATCTTAATTATTTCACCATTCTTATTCATTATTTATTTCAAAATTGTATTATTTAATAGTTGGGACTTTTTGGTGATCTGGTAGAGGATGCCTAGCTAGCTGCTCTCTGTATTATCACTTTTAATTAATTTTTATAGAATTATTTTTTCACATCTTTCTTTAGGATTACATTCAAATCATGTGTTTACCTATCAAAATTTTAACAATACAAGGGTTTAATTTATATAAAAAATCAGACCTCCCTATTAAAAGGCTATTTTTCAAATTAGTTTGATTTAGTTTTATAAATTTTAAATAGAATTTTAAAACTTTATTATTTCACTATGTGAAGTACTTAATATATTTGTAGTGAGTGTTAGAAATTAAAAGTGACGAGTACTAATCTTGCAACGTGGTGAGCATTTGTTTAATTATTTAATGTTAGATTTTGATCCACGAATCCTGTATTAATAATTAAAGATGAGTCTCTTTTACCTAATATATTTTGTGACTGTTTTTTTTTATGCATATGAGAGCTTATTTTATTATGCATGGGTACCACATGGTTTTCGAAACGGACCCACATAGAAATGTATTCATGCTTTTTAAAAAAAACTTCATTCATACTCCCTTTTTGTCTACCCTCTTTGTTTTTTCTAGTGCATCTAACCAACTTGGAATAGCTATTTCGATAAACCGACCGTTAAATTTGATGTTCCACTTATACTTATCATGAATGCAAAAAATCACATTAATTCGATGGCCGGTTTTTGCAATTTTTAAAAAAAATTGTAAACAATAATAAAAAATTGTGAAAAACCGTCACAATCTTTTTTTTTTTTTTTTAAATCGACCATTGGATTAATATGATTTTTTGCATTCATGATACGTATAAGTGAAGTATTAAATCCAACGGTTGGTTTCTCGAAATAGCTGTTTCAAGTTGGTCAAATGCACTAGAAATAATAAAGAGCGATGACAAAAAGGAAAGACGAATAGAATTGTCCTATAATTAAAATGATAAAATTTGAATGAAAAATTATCACTCAAACTTAATCTATTGAAGTTGGTTGAAGATGATAATAACCTTTGTCCCACATTGATCATAGGGAACAGTTAGCTGTAGTGTAAAAAAGATTAGCATGAACATTTGGGTTGAGTCCCGAGTGCTGTGGGGTCACTATTTTGTGTATACCTTTCCAAATTCTCAATATGATTGGTATGTTACTATGCACAATATTATCCAATCATTATTTTTTTGACGAGGACATCTTTGGCCTTAAAAATAATAATAATAATAATAATAATAATAAAAAGGGTAAATAAATTAATAGGAGAAGTGTTAATTAAATAATGAAGGTTTTGGGAAATTTGGTGATGCAGTATTCAACTACGCCTCAGCTGTGCACAACGTGGTTGCTGTAAACAAGGCGGGTTATGACGGGTGCAGCACCCCGCGAGGTGCCAAAGTGTATCGGACGGGGAAAGATCAGATTAAACTTGTGAAGGGACAGAACTTCTTCATCTGCAGTATTGCTGGCCACTGTCAATCTGGTATGAAGATTGCCGTCACCGCAGCATAATGCGTCTCTCATCTCTCTCTCTTTCTCTCTCTCCATTACAAGTATTAATATGATGATGCCAGTTATTACTACTTACTACCGTATGGGAGAAAAGTTTTTCCACTTTGTGTGATCGAGTGGAAAAGAGCGAGCAATATATATTATAATAATATTATAAATAAAAAGAAGTTGGTGGATGTTTTATGGGTCATGATTTGCTTTGAGTGTTGTTTTACCTATAAATGTGTTGTGCATGGGGAAAAAGCCAAAAAGGTGAAAGATTATCCAATTTTTAATAATGTAAAAGAATAAAGCAGTCTAGTTACAATTTACATATATTCTCATGCACGCATTCTATAATATATTTAATAAAAAAAAACTGACACTTAAAAAATAATAAAATATCAGTTTTTTTCACAGTCAATTATCTCAGAAACTAATTATTGGATCACTGTGATTTTTGTCAGACATGACATACATAACAGGAGTATCTAATCCAACGGTCGATTTTTCAATATATCTGTCCCAACTATCCTAATGATGAGTGGACCGTATTTATCCAAATGGGGTCTGGACCCCAATGGATCATTTCTGTATATATATATATATATATATATATAGTTTCCGTGCACACGTGATGCGTGGCAACGAAATGTCTTTTAAAATTAAAAATCGTCTTTTAAAAATACTATTATTTTTTCATGAAAAATTAAATTGTTTTAGTGAAAGCATGTAGAAATAAATTGTTGAATTAGGAGCCAAAGCTAATGTTTGTTTAAAAGATTATTTGTTCAACTTCAAAATTGTTTGTGACATATATAGCAATTTTATTTTTAGTTTTTAAAAACTAAAGAGCAAGAGATACTTAAAGAAGTATTACTTTACAGTTTCACGGTATAAGGGATTATTTGTTCAATATTAATATAGGCCCAAAAAGGTATTACAAATAAAGATTTAACTTCTAAAAATAAGTACGTGTTCATGTTCTATTTCATTTGGGATACACTTTTGAGCCAATCAAAAATTGCCATGCTGGAATGAAAGTTTGGGTCAACACCCACTCATATGATCATGCCATATGGTTTTTTTTTTTTTTTTTTTTTTTTTTTTAAATAAGAAAGAGGAAAATGTCGTATGACTAAAAAACAATTATCCTAAAAATATATTTCAAATGATGTGGTAGATGAAATTGTCAAATTATCAAGAAAGTTTATAGTTGATATTGGGCGTTGATAAAGAGTGATTACATTTTTTTTTTTTTTTTTTTTTTTTTTTT
>JAESVK010000153.1:1048944-1088786 GCA_017140935.1 Hamamelis virginiana | reverse complement strand
GGTTATAGGTTGGTTGCAAGTATGGAGATTCTGAAATTTCTGATTTCTGATGGAGTGTTTTGAATATGTTGCCTTTTTTTTAATATGTTGCTCTCTAATTTTTGAAATTTCTGATTTCTAATTTCCGAAATTCTGATTTCCGATGGAGATTCTGAAATTCCTATTACACCTTATTTTGAACCTATGTTTACACCTCATTTTCAAAATACTAGTTATGGTAAATATTTTGACGATTCGATGGTTGGGTTCGATACCTTTCTTATGCATGTCATATATGTCAAAAAACATAGTGATCCAACGGTTAGATTTGAAGAAATATCATTATAAAAAATTGTGATGGTTTTTAATTAGTAAAGAAATATAATAGTTCTTCACAATGATGTTTTTTCAAAAACTAACCATTGGATCACTCCAATTTTTTTCATACATGACAAACATAAGAAAAGTATCTAATCTAACGGTCGGTTTCTCAAAATATTCGACCTAAACTGGAATTTTGAAAATGAGATGTCTAAATAAGGTGTAAGGGGAATGTGACCCTATAATCTGCTGGTTTGTTTAGACAATTATCAGTAGCTTGGCTATTGGGGGCAGAGGAAGGATAATAACATATGATGCATTATGTGGAATGCCCATTAATCGATTCCTGCCCGATTCCTTGTCCAATTATATAAGGGAAAGAAGAGAGAAGATAAGAAATTGAGTTCGATAGAATTGTGAATACATGTATTGTTTTATATATATATATATATATATATATATATATATATATATATAAATATTTTTTTTTGTGGTAATGAGACGAATAACATTGAACTAAGAAATTGAAATACATCTAGGATAGTTTGTGTTCAAGGCATCAATGTCCGTGTTGCTTCGAGGTTTGTTGAAAGACCACCATATTTGAATTTTATTTTGGATATGCCATTGCTCTTCTATCCTAAAACCCTTGAACATCTACAAATAATCTAATGTGAATCTTAGTGTGGCGCTATTGGACTTCATACTGCTTAAGAGAGCAAAGAAAAGTTTTATGTTTAGCCCATTGTAGGCAAATGATGAATTTTTATAGAAGACTCATTATATATATATATATATATTATTTTGGTTACTTATTTTTTTGTTTTCGGACCAACTTTTTATTATTATATCAGATTCTTGGATTTATAGATGGTGAACTTAATGGTGCAAAATTCCATTCATGATGGATATGTTAGTCTAGTCCTTGGTTTCTACTTTCAAGTTGGATTTAAAAATATACAAAGCATGTCACACTTTGATGTTTTCTCATGACGTGACATGCTTGATTTGAGAAAAATATGTGATGGTTAAATCATATCAGACGTGAGTGCTTGACTAGGTTAGTAGCTTTGTAATTTCTACATCTTGCCCTGTACTTGGTTAACTTTCTAAGGACTCTACAGTGTATATTTGAGTGAATTTGATTCATTGAGAATAATTTTCTTTCCCGTTCTGTAAGCAATCAGATAATTAGAAAACTCAAATAAGTATCGTAGTCGGAACTTGGAAGTGTTTGCTTACAAATTCCATCGCTGTGTGAAATAATGTCTCGGTAAGAGATTACTTAAAATATGAAAAATTCTTTTCATATCACTACCTTATCATGTGCTCTGCTATAGTTTTTCGCATAGGTCCAATTAATGCTTGCGAGTAAATAATATACTTTATTATGAATCTCATATGTAGTTCTCTAGTAAGGTGCCCCATATTGTTAAGAATGGACTGCAAGTGCATTTCCGTATTAATAATGGAATTCTCTCTTCTAGTAGTGAGCTGATCAGAAAAATCAGTTATCTTACTTGGAAGTTTTTTATTTCGCTAGCATTAGGATATGTATGTAGTAATTCATAATTGTCTTGGCTAAGGATTGGGCCCAAGTCCTTTGGAAGGGGGCACTTGAGAGGTTTAATAGCTCCATGTACAAGAAACTTGGTGCGGCACTTTTTATATAAAAAATCCTAGATTTTCAAATTGAGAGATAAAAATTATGAGTATTTCATCCATTTATGGACCTTATTCAACTTGAGAAGTGCTGCTCCTATCATATATGGTACTCAACTTCATGTGTTTTTCTGTAATTTGGCAGTGGCAGATAGAGGCTAAAATCTGTACTAGAGTGAGAAAATTGCAGTGTCCCCTCCCTTCCTTTGTCTGTGCACATGCTGGGCAATATAGATTTTATACTCAAGTACAGATTTGAACCTTTATGGCCAATGAAGGTGTTTATGATGCATAATATACGTGGAAACTTCAAATTTAATTGGGCCCATAATTCATACAAGATGCAGTAGAGAAACTACTCAGTTAGTTTTGTAGTTGAAATCATCGTGTTTCGTTCTCTAAGTTATTGTTGTTGTATTATTGCATCACTAATTTTTTATTACCTCGATACCATTCTGGTTTATGGCTTCCAGCACTGTAGCATTGGATAACCACTAGGTGGCAATTAAAGATTGAGGGGACCAATTTAGTAATCTATCTCGTTAAAAAAAAAAAAAAAAAATTGGTCTGAAATTTCAACCATTATGTGAAAGTTTGTATGCTTACTCCATATCATTTCTTTTATGCTTAGTCTTTGATTGTGGAGTAATCAGGGAAAAGAAAAAGAATTGGTATCTTACAACAGCTGCTCCTATTCCCAGCTGTTATAGGACTCCAAGTTTTCATCTCTTCCCATACTTGCTCAACTATCAAAATAGAGCATAAGGTCAGTATAGTTTCATTTCCCGAGCTAGAAGTCTATGATTGGTGGACTAAAAGCTAGATGGGTGGCATTTGGCTTTACCCTAGTTTTTTATCATGTTATTTTATCTTATGCTAAATTTATTTTATCATACATTTTTTGAAAAACTAATGTGCTAAATTTGTTTCTTACCAGCCACAGACAAAGGATGGCGTCAACAGCTTTGGTGGGCTTGGAGCAACTTTAATCGATTCTCTTGATACATTATTTATAATGGGTCTAGATGAGAAATTCCAAAGAGCTAGAGAGTGAGTTCTAGCTTTCTATTTTGCCCCAATGATTTCAAATACATGGGCCTTGTTTCTTTTAAGCACCAATGGCATCATTCTCCATTTTTACTGCAGAACCAGCAAACACAATGAATTGCCTAGTTTTCCCAGTTATTTCTTTGGAGGGTTCCATAAAATCAAAGTGGACATTGCTACAGTCTCTTCTCGGAATAAATTTCCTGTTGATAATATATATTCATCTACCAGACCTATATATATATATATAGATATATATATAAAATGATAACATTTTAAAGAACAAAAAAGTCATAGTTTTTTAGCGGTCAGTTTTCTCGGAAACCAACCGTTGGATCACTTTGATTTTTGACAGACATGACATACATTATAGGGGTATCTAATCCAACGGTCAGTTTTTAAAAATTTTCATCACAGGTGGCTATAGAGGAGGGCACCTGATGCAAGTTGCATCAAGTGCACCTTATATTAGCACCTCTGTATATCAGATATATATATATATATATATATGTTCATCTTATCTTTTTAAGCGAAGTAGCAATTTGATCTGTTTCCAATGAAATTTCCTAACAATACTAAAAGAAAAAAAGAAATTCCTAAACTATTCCCGCACTTTAAGTTTGATTGCCGGTAATAGGGTTTAATATTGTGAAAAAAATGTTAGAGAATTTCCTTTTCTAACTACAACTCCTCTCCCTATATCTTCCCTGCTCTTTTTCTCTGCCACTTATGGAAGTAAACACCTTGCAGTCTCTCTTATAGGTACCCTCATAAGAGGGAGTTTTATATTTATTAAAAAGAAAGATATCCAACTCTATGTTGTATGGCTTTCCCTTGTTTAGTTATAACAATGACTGAGTCTGCCTCAGGATATTTCTTTTCAATCCTTGCAATTCAGATGAAGACCATTTCTAGGAGTCATCCATTCTAGCTAATTTGAACTTTTTTTTGGGTAAAGTAAAACTGTAGTAAAGAAAAATGGAAAAAGCCACAGTGCAAAGGTCTTGTGATTTACTACCCAACTTCTCTCACTAGCCTTCCTCCATGGTGGTTTTTACAAATTTTTTCAGATGCTTCTCTACCTTTGAAAGCCCTCTACCAGGTCGTTTCTAGTTGGTTTAGTGAGACGTTCTTTAATATCCCCATGAACCCCTAGATGTATTCCTTGTGTTTGGACTCAATTCACAACTTCCTTTTGGGGAGGATAAATCTGTACCAACTTTGGCTTTTACCTGCCGTCGTGGCTGGCCAAATTGGATAGCTGTGCTTGTATGAGAGCATTCATCTTTGTCTACAATTTTAAATTTTGGTATCGGTTGTGGTTTTGAAATCATGCTATCTGGAGGACAACAAGAATCAGAGACCTCGTTTATTTAATTTAATTTTAATTTTAATTTTAATTTTTTTTGGAATTGTTTGTCTTGTAAGCTTCTATCAACCTATAGGCATGCACATTTTGCCTCCGCTTTCCCACATACCATAAGTTCTTTACTCATTATGATCTATTGTAAATTTTTTTCTGACCTTTACATATTATTTACCGTATGTATTGAATTTGATAGTACTAGTATACTCAATATTGGCAAAAAATACATTCTATTATTGGGTTGTTGTTCGGAAATATTTTATTGGTTATTATTTGCTGTTGACTTCTTATTTGATGTCCCATGTATTGTTCATGGCAGGTGGGTTGCAAACTCCTTGGATTTCAACCAGAATTATGAGGCTAGCGTTTTTGAGACAACCATAAGGTTGCATTATAAGATTTAACATGTAGTTTAATTGAATTTGTCTTCCTCATGTTCAAAAGAACTGTTATGGCCTATGATCGTTTGCAGCCATTAAAGTCTACAAAGGGTGTGAAACAGTTACAAATTGCTGATATATCATGCTCATTTTCATTGAAATACAGAGTTGTTGGTGGACTTCTTAGTGCATATGATCTCTCAGGGGACAAAGTTTTCCTAGAAAAGGCAAGGGATATTGCAGATAGATTGCTGCCAGCATGGAATATGGCTTCTGGGATGTTATAACATTATTAACTTGGCACATGGAAATGCACATTACCCTGGATGGACTGGGGTAAGTAGTCAATTTTCATATATGTACTTTCTAGTATTTCTAGAACCAAATAAGTTGGGACAATGCCTTGTTTGGTTGAGTTTACTGTTCAGTCCTTTGCTAAGATGCTATGACAGCTTTGGCTGTTTCATTAATTTCATTCTTCTTTTTATGCACTTGTCTGAAGTGGGGTCTTTTTTTAATATGTCTTCGGAATTGGAATGAGGCATGGCTATTGTGTAACCAATTGATGTTAGCTTGTGGGAGTGAGATGTGGCTTTACCACTTTAGTTTGATGTCTGCTATATTCACTTATTCTTTTGAGCATTGTTAAATGTTCATAATCACTGTTTCTCATTTTGTCATCAAAGATTATCTTATGGCATGGACTTTATTCCTGGTCCTGATTTGAAGATTTCTTCTTGATGATGACCTAGAATTGACCTGTTGCTATTTAGATTTTGAGACTTTGGCATGTATTATGATGTGCCTTGGCTTTCATTGAACTCTATGTAAAGCTATTAATGGTTAACAATGCATAGCTCCGTGCCTTCCTTTCCTCAGATTGAAATATCAATGACTACCTGCTTTTTAGACATTTTCGTGTTATGTCATCATTAAGAGTCTAAATTATGTTCAATATCGTTGTTCCATCCTATGCATAAAGCTCTGTTTGTTGAATGGGAAATTTCTTTTAGATGTTTTGTCAAACAGTCACATACTTTCATGGAAGTTGATTCAATTGCTTTTTTATTAAATTTATAATTTTCCTTTTTACCAGGGTGATAGTATCCTGGCAGATTCTGGCACAGAGCGGCTGGAGTTTATTGCTCATTCTCAAAGGACAGGAGATCCAAAGTATCAGCAGAAAGTAAATTCTTTTCATGCTTATAAATGCACACATGATGGAACATGTTATTTGACATTCAAATTATATTTCACATTGTAATCTAGTTGGATGATTTCTGACGTTTAGTGAAATAATTAACATCCTTCTTCTGCATACACTCATACAGAGGTTAAATTGTGTGACTTAGTATAAACAGTTAAGAAGGACTAGACTATTGGCTTCCACTTCTGATTTAACTCAGAACCTTTTGGGTTTTAATTTGCTGGCAGTAAATTGAATGGCTTGCACACTGATATTTCAGGTGGAAAATGTTATAGCAGAGTTTGATAAAATCCTCCCTGCTAATGGGTTGCTTCCCATCTATATTAATCCTGAAAGAGGAACAACATCATACTCAACCATAACCTTTGGTGCCATGGGCGACATGTATCATTTGATAATATGGCATGTTTTATGTGAAATTTTCTGAACTTTCAGATCTCATTATTTATGATAGCCTCTTTTAGTTGAACTGAATCCACTGGTAAACAAGCCAAACTATCAGCCAAATGGTATGAATTTGATTGAGGTAGTGGTTAACTTAAGACTTTGATTGCAGCTTTTATGAATATTTACTCTTAAGTTTGAATACAAGGGAACATAACTACAGTTGTAAAGCATTATCGGTGAGAAGCCTTTTTTGTCATTCTTCTTATCAGTCATTGTTCCTCTTGAACTCCTAGAAAAAATCAGTTATGTCTGGCATCAAGCATGTTATCTAACAAGTTCCAACACAGTCTTAATCATCATTCTTATTGTCAACCAAGGTTCGTTATAAACTAAGTAGCACAGACACTTCTGTAAAGGAGCTGTGTCCATATTAGATGCACATACTCCTTATATACTCCCCAATGCGTATCCAATAAACATAAATTTTGGAAACATATGCAATGTTTATTGGATACTCTTGGACATTCATCGAACATAACTTAAATGTGCTGATTCGACCTTTTTTTTAGTACTAGCAGTACATTGCACATGAAAAAAAAAAAAAATATTTTTTTTTTTTTTTTTTTTTAGGAATCTATATAAAAATTTTTTTTTTTTTGAAATTAAAAAGGAAAAAAAAAAATTGCAAAAACAATTCATACAGCATCCAATGCTAAATGCCATTTCATACTCGCTGAGCTTATATGTGTATCTCCAATTTTACACAATACAATTATAAAAGGTTGTATATGGTAAATCCAATTATTATTAAAAGATTCATAAGGTTTTAGAACCATAGTACTGGATACTTTTTATAAATCATTGAAAGATTTACAAAATAATTTTGTTTGAGTTAGGTTTTTGGTTGGGTTTTGGGGATGTAAAGGTTTATTGAGAAGTCTTCTTTTTTGTAAAGATAGGAGTATTCTTTTGGTTGGACTCCTTGTCCTTTTTTGTATTCTTTTCTCTTATATACAAATTTATTTCTTATATAAACAAAAAAAGATATGCATAATATAATTTTAATTTTATTGATAATCAATTAGTCGAGCCCATCGATGATAGATCGTGATTGGCTAATTATAATTGGTTCAACTTTCTTAAAAGTTTTCAACTTTTTATGTTTAAATTTTTATACATATCAATAAAAATTAATAAGGATATATCTATCTGTCGTATTGATTAATTATTCTTTGAATAGGAGACTAATATAATCAATAATAAATGAAGGAAGAATATGAGAAAGTAAAAAGTTAGGGTTAACATATTTGCCTTCAGTTTATCTATTGTATTTTGTATTTTAGTGTAACTGATGTATCCCGAACATAGTAACATACTTATATACTACCCCTTTTTTCAGAATTCACCATATATCAGCGTATCCATTTCATGGCGCATCTGTTTCTGTGCTTCATAGCTCTTAAATGTATGGTAAAAACCATCTTGGGTATGTTATTAACAGAATCTTTGTCCTTTTTTTTGGGAACTGACAGTCCTCTATTCTTTTAACATGACTGCATTGCAATTACTGTCACATTTAATTGCTGTTTATAGTTTATTAACTGATTTTAAAGCACTGAGTGTTCATATTCTGTTGAAAATTAGACGTCCCAATGAAGTTGAGCATTTCAATGGTGTAAGAAAAAATAATGGGTTTTTTTTTTTTTCCTTGTACTTGTGAAAAAATAACATTTTTAGCTTTTAATAATACAAATTTGTGTACTTTTTATTAGAAATTGATGCAATAGTTTTTATTTTCTTCTTCTTCAAGCTTCTTAATTAAAACTGAGATGTTAATCTGAAATTTGTCACCAGTTTTCCTTCCTAGAATTTCTTAATGTCAACTATCTTTAATGGAATCTTGGAAGCAGAGAAATGTTGGAGAGATCAATGAAAGGTCTGCTAAGCTTGGTTCGGAGAACATTAACGCCGTCATCTTTTGCATATATTTGTGAGAAGAATGGGGATTCTCTAACTGACAAGGTGATGTTTGTGTACTGAAATAGGTATCTGCTGTGATACAATAATAATTTGCGATGTGATGTTCTGAGTGCTTATTCTTTTCCTTTCCTTTTTTTTTTTTTTTTTTTTTTTTTTTAAAAAATTTTGAGATGGGTGAATTTGAATGGTTTGGTGTTGGAATGTTGGCTTTAGGATCGTCCTGAAGACACTCAGAAATTCCTTTCACTTGCATAAAAGCATACATAAATACATGCATATATTTAAATAAGTAACTTTGTGTCACAAGGAATCTATCTCATTCTTATGATTACATACATAAATACATGCATATACTTACATAGTAGAAATGAAGTGCTTTATTTTTCCCTTCATAACAACATGCTTTTGAACTTATGATTTTTTTTTTGGGTGGGGGGGTTGCTGTTTGTTTGTTTGTTTGTTTATATTCATATTGTTCATCGATCTCGATATTGTGTGAGGATTTTATGATTTTCTTGTGTTTGTTGTGAAATAACGATGTCTATTTATGTGATTTTGTTTGTGTGTGTGTGTGTGAGAGAGAGAGAGAGAGAGAGAGATTAAATGGATGATGCCAATTGGATGTCATGTTTTGATAATATCATCTTAGTGGCTGGCATTCCACCATCGGTGTGTTTAGCTTTTTTACCAAGAGTTGCAAGGATTAGTATTACTAACTTCTTTCTTGCTTCAATGAAATTCTTTTTTAGTTTACCCCAAATTTAAACTTGCATTACATGCATATAAGGGATTTTAGGTAAGAATAGGGGAATGTCTATTTATAGGTAAGCTATCATATTATATTTTTACCAAGAGCTGCGAGGATTAGTATTACTAACTACTTTCATGGTTAACTCTAATTTCTTTATTGTCTGCAATTTCCATTTGGTGACATTTGCATTTTTCTTTGTTTCTATGTAGGCTCCTACTACATTGAAAGACAATCTTAGTTGCACAAGTTTCAATTGGAAGGGGTACTGGCTCATTTTGCAGTACATATGGGCGTGTTTTGTAACTGAACATTGTGAAGGTTCTTTTGCTTGGTTGCGCGTTATTCTTGAAATAGATGTAATTGGAAGGGGGATATTTCAATTTTTAACACTTACTATATAGCTTATATATATGTGACTTTGGATATGTGGGATTTGGTGTTATGTAAATTGAAAAGCCTTTTATTTTATCAGCTTCCTTTATTTTAATTCGTTATACTTGGCGTGCATGTAATGGCATTAACAGGAAACAAGTTGCCCAAACAAGCATATTAGTGAGGGTTAATAGAAAAATTACATAGATCCATATCAATTTAAAACAAACAAAAAATTATTAAAAAAATATTCGGACCTTTTAAGGATAGTTTATAATTGTCTTCAAAATGTCATGAAGACGGTTTAAAACTGTCTTTAAATGTGAGTTTTGAAGACTATTTTTAACCGTCTTTGAATAAGACTTTTGAGGACAGTTTAAAATCGTCTTTAAAAGTTAAGTTTTGAGGACAGTTGAAACTTGTCTTCAAAAGTGCCCGCAGCAAAGAAGACACGGATTGTGAAGACAGTCGTCCAACTGTCCTCTAATACCTATGAGGACGGTTTTAAACTGTCCTCTAAAGCATATTTTCTAGTAGTGTAGATCAATTAGAATTTTAAGCTCCGAAAGTGAGTTTAAGAAAGCTGATGCAAATGGGCTTTTACTCCTTACAATGCTTCTCATTCTCGATTTATGGCTAAACTTGTAACTTAGCTCCAAGAATCCACAATCAGCATATTATAAAATGCAATCCTGATACAGTACTAGTAATTAAATTCAGCTCTGGCTCATAGAACCTTGTCACCCACCGATAACCCTAACAAATTACTAGTAAACACAACTCTAAAATTCCTAGAACCTCAGTATCTTTCAAAGGAAAAGCATCTTCCGAAGGAAAAGCATTTTCTTAATAAAAATTCCTTATTTGGAGTCTGGTTTTATAACGCCCCAAAACAACAATTGTACCGACCTTACTGGGCGGGTCGACACATATCCAACCTGATATTCTCACACATAATTCCATACTCGATCAAGAAGAAAGGGATAAATATATCAAGTATAAAATGAAATAAAATGTGCATACAGCATGTCCCAAAGCGAGTAATACTACAAATATAAATATGATCTCAAAATGAAATAATATATTAATGCCAACAACCCTGGCATATGAGCAAGAATAATAATATATAAAGCTTTAAGTACTAGGACTCCAGTCCTGCTACATATTACGACACACAACGGCCTAGACCACTGTTAAGCCAATTAACATGGGTAGAGCATTCCCAACTGGCAAACCACTACTAGAAACCTATGAATCTGCTACATAAGAGACAGCGGTGAGCGTTTACTACTCAATAGGAATATCATCCTCAACTAATAATGATAATAGTGATGCACATATTATTAATAACAAAGATTCTCATACATAGCATGAAACATTCGTGTGGTAGTTACAAAGTTTATCCTTTAAATCATCAACAATTTTCATCATTAATTCTCTGATCTCATGAGTCGGCTATAACACATCTCAACAATTTGGTTGGGGAGTAGTCTCAAGACCCGTACCTATGAGGGAGTAATCTCAACCCCATTTCAATCTCAATATAAACCAATAATCAGATTTCCATGATCCACATCACAATAATCATTTAACAGAAAGTAATCATATGTGAGGCTTTAGAGTATTCATATTAGTTTTCGAGTGAAATAGTCCACTGTAAAGCTTTAAGGAATAAGTTTATTACAATATATGCCTTCACTTTATACAAATATGCCACACGATAGTTTGAAAATTCATTATAATCCATGCATAATAGTTTGTTCATGAAATGTCTTTTTAGAGGTTTATAATATATGTAAGGTAATAAAGCAAAATAATAACATCAATATTAGGGAGGCTAGATGTAATTCCTACCTCAATCAAAAGGGAACTTCCTCCAATATAACTGTAAGTTCGAATGCTACGGGGCGTAATGGTCCTCTCACAAACCCTTCTAATCTGACAAAATAAAAAAACAAAAAAACAAAAGAATCATTCATCTGTTGGGGATATATACTAAAAGCCATGCTTTTATGTAATAGACCTTGCTATTTATTTATTAATGAATTCTGATATTGCATTTTAAATGAGAATCTGTATGAGCTATGTTTGCATTATATTATCTTCTAATATTATGCATGTGTGTCTTTTATTCTACTTAGTAGATGATCTAGTGTGTAGAGTTCGGCTTACACACAGAAGATCAGATCATCAGTTCTTGTAAAATATAAGCTTATTGTTCACAATCTGAGATGGAATTGGGCACACCATCGGTAAGATTGTAGCACACGATTTCAGTAGGTCTATCTTGACTACGGGGAATGGTTTAGTTCCAACTTCTTGTGCTAGTACACTTGCGTGTATTGAATGGACCATTTTGGGGTAATTATTTTATACTGACACATAAAATAATTAATTTCTCATGGTTATTATGAATACTTATACTCTTAATTCCGAAATATTTAATAAACACATGCATTTATTGTTAGTTATTTTGATTCATAAAGAGAGATATAATCTTTTTAGGTCAATAATCTCGATGAGTTGGATAACTGCATTAATTGTATGGTGAATATTAATTATTGATGGAATCCACGTCCTGGTATAGGGATTAATGATACCCCCTTGAGGATACTTATAAGTTTGATTATGTCAAACCCTGCAAGTGGATTTTGTATCTGACATATCAAATAAGTTAAGTGCAAGGTCTCAATGAGATTAACATATGTTGATTAAATAAAATTGTCAGTAATTTAATTTAATCAATGGGTATCTGTAATTTTAACGTGGGGAGATTAATAAGTATTTAATAAGAAAGTGCTCGAAATTTAATTTCGAATAAACTAGGGAGTGCAATTATAATTCTTTAGTGGAATGAATTATAATTAATGTAAATAGGTTTTAATATTTACATTAGGAGCCCGAAACTTATTTGCCTTTAGGTACCTACCGTAGCCTATATATATATGCCATGTTGGGCAGCCGCTAGGTTAAGACAAAATATTTTCTCTAAACCCTAGAGGCAACCGCTAGGTACCTACCGTAGCCTATATATATATGCCATGTTGGGCAGCCGCTAGGTTAAGACAAAATATTTTCTCTAAACCCTAGAGGCAACCGTCCATCAAATAGAACACATAGAGAGCCACTCTCTCTTCACGTTCTGGCATTTGGGAATACGGTAGAAGGCTTGAAGGGATAAAGCAGTGTTTTACAGTTCGTGATTTTTGAGATCAATCCAGACAGATCTCAAGGTATGGATTCATCATTTTCTTGTAGATGATTCGGATTTATTTTTTATTTTTTTTGGGTTTAATCTATACGCACTATCACTTGTTCATGGGATTTCCGCTCCCAGCATTATCATGCTCTAAAAACAGCTTAATCATAGCTTCTGGACCCTTATTGATCGATAGGATAACAATCTCAATCGATCGAGAAAAGCCTAAACTCGATCGATCCAAAACCTACTCTATCACTTGACCAGATCAATCGAAGACTAGTTTGATTGATCAAAAAGTCTTATAAAAACCCTCGTATAGGTTTTGACTTGCCCACGATTGATCGAAGTACAACCTCGATCGATCGAGAACTGGACAGAAAACCAGTTTGCGCACGAACTCGATATCTTCTCACCCCAAACTCTTCAATCACCCATCAAAACTCAATATCTCACTTTGGTACTTTAGATCTATCATAATCTAGCCTCTAGAATACAATATCTTTCAAAATAACAAAGATCCAACGGTACGATCCTTAGATCTACCAAGTTTTTGGCATAAAACCCATTTTCAAACAAAATTTTCAACCATACTCCAAACTCTTCAATGAAATCTTCCAAACTTACCCTATACACTCCATAATCATTAACCAACTCCCCTATATTCATCAATCTATCACAAACTACAAGTTTCACAAGAAAATCCTCAAATGGGTACACAATGGAAGGAAATAAAGAGGAAGAAGATGAACTAGAAGGCAAACTCACTTTCTCCGGCGACGGCGGTGCTCTAGCATGCTCCTCTCTCTCTTCCTCTCCCTAGCTTCTCACTAACTTCTCTCCCTTTCCTAGCCGTATGAAAGAAAATGAAAGAAAAAAGGGGTTGTTTTATTAAAATGAGACATGGGTGGCATTTGATCAAATTTCAAAAACAAAATATTGAAAATATAATAAAATGATTAAAATAAACTGTGTTTTTTCACATGTTTAGTTAGGGTCAGAACGAAGCCATAAATTTAGTTAAGGGGAAGGGAACTTTAGTTGGTTGTTAGTATTTTATTCCAATTCAAAAAATTGAAAACACTTTTGTTAAAAAAATTTCTTTTATCGTATTAATTTGAGATGGAAAAAGTTACAAAAAATTATAATTCATTGATATATAATAAATCATATTTTAATTTAACACATCTACAATTATCCTCGTCGGGGCTCCATCTTTTGAAAGCATTGTACATATGATAGCTTCATTATCAACACTACCCAACACCCTCTCTCAATGAACACAACTAAGTTACCATTCATCAATTGATCTCCCATTTTATTATGCACTGTATGCTCTACAATCTTCGTTGAAAATGTTAGCAGAGTAAAAAGAAAAAAAAATGGGGGGCTTTAAAAAACTTTCAAGAGAGACAAAGTCAAAATTTTTAAAAAGTGCCAGGGTATAAATTATTTAAAAAAAGAAAAAATTCAAAGGATCGGAAGCAACTGTCCCCTCATCCTATAGTGCCTACGACCTGGGTTAGGGTGACAAGTAAGACTTCTGTGGTAATGAGAATTTCATACTTGGTAATGGGAGCAGACCCAACCAAGCGTGCCGACCATCCCCCTTCGAGAAAGGCTGCAAGACTTGCAGACTGAGTAGATCATGGACCTTTGAAAAGCCAAAAGTTATTTGATGAATTGGCCATGGTGGGTTGTTGGACTTAAAATTATTTTATTTAATTCATTAATTGCGCTTGACATGTAATAGATTCCTACCTACTATACATTAACACAGATTGACGTACGGGACCCACCATTAAATTTTGTGTCTAGCTTAATCTATTGTCGGTTCAACAAATGAATTTAATTAGATAGTTTTAGTAGAATTGATTGTCTTGAAGTATATTGTTTTCACTCCATGAAATTTGGTCGACATTAAATGCAAGAATCATTAAATTTTATAGCTAATTTTGATAATATTAATGTAAAATAGGAACAGATGAAGAATGAATGATTGAAGATACAATAATTTTATATCACCCGGCACTTTAATTCGAAATTTAAAATCACCCTAACGTGTCATGATTTGAGTAGTGTATGAAAAAGAGAAAGCATTTTGAGAAAAGAGACCTCACCACTCAAAGCATGACATATCATGATGATTTTTAATTTCGAGTTAAAGTGTCTAGTGCTATAGTATTTTTCTTGAAGATAAAAGACAGCGTTCGATCTATTTTAATTCTTAGAACAATGAATAATGGAAATGAGTTAAACTTGCACGAATCTATTATAAATAACCAATGGGTACGTACATAGTCATCTAATGCAAAGGTTGCATTCATTTCAAGAGTTGTGATTTTCATTGAAATTTTTTTTAAGACGTAGGTGCTTGTACATTATTATTATTATCATGCACCACCACATTGCCAAATATACCTTTTGTATAAAGAAGTATCTATCATCAAATCAGATGTCCTAAGACACAATATTTCATATAAATTACCAATTATTGATATATCTTCAACTATATATATCATCCTCTCCCAATGTTTTTATAGTTTAGTGGTATATATGTTTTTTCTATTTTTAGGAGAGAGTATTTATGTTCGAGTGCATAGATATGCATTGATAGAATTTCTTAGAATCGGGATCGAGTAAAGATTTATTTCTACTTTTTGGGAAAAAAACAAAGAAAAAAAAGAAAAAAATATATTCTATATACAGTCCCGATCTTGTGTGCATATGCCAACTTTAACTAAAATCGGTATGATGCCTTTAACTAACTATGAGATATGTATTTTAAAAAACTGGTCTTTGGATTATATATTCTTCTTGTAGATGTTATGCATGCCATAATTCACAGTAATCCGATATTGGCATCTCAAAATACAGACTATAAAAAATTGTGACTTACCGCTAAAAAGTATTATCATAGTTATTCTCAGTGACATTTCTGATAAACTCACCGTTGGATCACTATGATTTTTTGCATGTCATAAGTGTAGTATTTAATCCAACAGTCAGTTTTTCAAAATACATATCTCATATATATGATATTGCAAGTTCTAATTCTTTCTTGAGTTCATATTACATTGGTGCCCAATACTTTCAAGTTTAAGGGTTTTTCAATTTGGTATTCCAAAAAAATAAAAAAAATTCAGTCAACGAGTCAGAGTATGTTAAGTTTTTGAATCAAGGAAAATCAGCAATAGATGTTTGTTAAGAGTGACGAAATGCTGATGTGGCTCACTAAGGTGATGTTTGGTGTAGATTTTGAGAGGCTTCAAATGGACTTTCTAACCCTAAAAGCCATTTTGGGAAAAAAAAAAAAAAGTGTTTAATTGGTGAATCCTTCAAAATGCACTTTTATGAAAAGTTAATTACTTGGAAGTCCATTTGGAAGAAATAAAAACAGATTGGATCTGAAAATTCACGTTTGTAGGAAGTATAACTTTCACACTTTTTGATACAAAAGGACTTCTAAAATATAATCCCGCCAAACACTATTTTTTTTTTTCCTAAATGACTTTTGAAAAAGTTCATCATTTGAATCACTTTTTCAAAAAAGACTTTCATTTGTAGGAAGCTATGCAAAAGGCTACCTAAAATGGTCCACCGAACCAATTCTTCATCCTCTAGCCGCATTAACCCGGTCTAAAATAGAATCCATTTCCTGCACTTTACTCAAATTTTTTGTGCCAAACTTTGATCTATATATCCATTTATTTGAACTCCAAATTAAATTGGGTGTCATTCAAAATGCAATTGAAAACTTACAATACCAATTAAGTTTCAACTCCTCTAGACTATATATAAACATTAAATTTCTCAAAATCATATATATATAGGAGAACAGTCACACTTTTTATAAAAATTTCAAAATTTTCAAACTTCTAATAAACTCCACCATACTTTATCAAACCTAAAAATGGACTCCACTAATGGATTTGGAAGGTTCAAATCCTTTGGGTAAGGATACAAATTAAAAATCCATCTTTAGACATGGAAAACATCACCATATAAGCATATATTCAAATGTTTTAAAATAAAATTTTATTTTAGTACTAAACTAATAGAAACTTTCGAAAGTAAAGGATATTAAACTAACTAAAGTCAAATTAATTCTTCTTTCTTTCACCCCCGAAGTGATAAAAACTCACCAACCTCCGACTCCCAAAAGTCATGACTTAGGCCAGACCCATTAATTTTTTGTCATAATGTTCAACCACATGGACCCCATACTACTTGACTCGCAATGGGGGACAGCTTCTTTAAAAGGCCAACCTCCTTGCTCATGTACCCTCACAGAACTTTCCCCTCTCTCTCACCTTCTAATTAGTTCTTAACCATCACCGTTGTTTAAGAAACTCTAGCTTCTTGACAAAGATGTCTCAGGGAAGAGGCAGTGCAATTGTTGCCACAGTGCTGCTACTGAGCATGCTGTTGCTTCATTCCGAGATTGCTCATGCGGCCACTTATACCGTTGGTGGTGCCGGTGGTTGGGCCTTCAATGTGGTTGGCTGGCCTAAAGGGAAGAGTTTTAAGGCTGGTGACGTACTTGGTAAGTATATAAGAACCGTGGATGCATGCTTAGGTTCCATTTGGATTATATATATTAATTAATTTTGTTTAAAATTATTTTTGTAGAATTATCCATCTCTTCATATATTGTTTTTTAGGAATACATCTAGGTAGCGTTTGGCGTAACTTCCTAAAAATGAAAATAATTTTTGAACAAGTGCATATTTTTTAAAAGTCCTTTTATGTAAAAGAGTGTGGAAGGTATATACTTGACTGGGGGAACTACTTCTAGCAAACATGATTTCTAAAAGTAGCTACTTATAGTAGTTTCTGGTAGCTTAGATGAACTTTTTAATGATTGGCTTCTCATAAAAGTCCATTTAAAATATTTCACAAAATACTTCTAAAATGTCTAAATAAGCTTTTGGCTCTCGGAAATCGATTTGGAGCCTTCCCAATTATAAGGCGCCAAATACTACCTAATAATCTCCACGTATCAAAATTTACATACTAGCTAGAAGGGATTATGGCGGAAGCTAGGGCCCATTTTTATTCAACCATATATTCTTTCACTCCTCGAATTGTGGA
The DNA here is from genome assembly GCA_017140935.1 of Hamamelis virginiana. Lineage (NCBI taxonomy): Eukaryota > Viridiplantae > Streptophyta > Magnoliopsida > Saxifragales > Hamamelidaceae > Hamamelis > Hamamelis virginiana. Next base: position 1,071,041 of record JAESVK010000153.1, on the reverse strand, counting down.
TTTAAAAATAATTATCACCCCATTTATTTTAAACCAAATGACATTTTAAAATTAATTTCAAAAGTGATTTTACTCTAGCTTTCCTTTTGATCAATGTGTAAGGAGTTTTTATTAAATTGTTTTATATATATTTAATTTGGGTGGTTGCAGTATTCAACTACAGCCCTGCTATCCACAACGTGGTTGCTGTAAACAAGGCGGGTTACAACGGATGCACGACACCACGAGGCGCCAAAGTGTATCGGACTGGGAAAGATCAGATTAAGCTTGTTAAGGGGCAGAATTTCTTCATTTGCAACTTTGCTGGTCACTGTCAATCTGGAATGAAGATAGCCGTCACCGCCGCGTAATTAAAGCGCCATAAAATACAGTGGGTTTAGCTACATATGTCTCCATCGATCTCCATCTCCATCTCTACTACTTAAATATATAGAGCTATTACTAATAATGATGCAGCTGCCACTGACTGTACTTAAACTTATGTGCGAAAGAGTGAGGAATTTTCTTCTACAAAAGTATTTCAAATCATCATATTATTTGGAATACTTTTTAGAATAGTTTTTTTGAAATTTTTAGTATTTCCTAGGAGTATAATAATATAATAAATAAGATACGTGTCATTATTGACACATTTTACTTCATTTGCCTGTTCACGTGCCACTATTAATTACTTTTTGTTTTTTCTTTTTTTTGACACTTAAAAAGAACTATAAAATGTCAGTTTTTTTCATAGTCAATGTTCTCGGAAACCAACCGTTGGATCACTGTGATTTTTGACAAACATGACATATGCAATAAGAGTATCCAATCCAACGGTCGATTTTTCAAAAATATACATGTCCCAACTATGGATCATTTCTGTATATATATATATATGAAAATTCCTTCATATATATTTATATTCTTGCCCCATGATTATGAAAAGCCTAGTTTTATGTGTCATATTTTTTCCCCTAGAACATTTATTTAAGTGGCTGTGAAAGCTATTTAGAACCCCACACTTGGAGCTTAATTAAGTGAGATAATATAATCTTTTCTTCCTTTTTCCTTTTGGAATAAAAAGAGGTAAAGGGTTTGAAGCTGCTATATATCTTATAATTAATTAAAGAGGAAAGCTTATGATATGATATTCTTTCTTGTACCCTAATACAACCCACCCCAAAAAAACAAAAAGTAAGCTATTTAGCTAGAGTTCGAATTGATTGATTGGATTAATATATCTTATTAAATCTAGATGAACATATTGGACTTGGATCATTGATAGATACATCTAAGTCAGGAGACTGAAAATGACTTAGATCTCATCATATCCTTGCACATGCATGCTTAATTTGACTTCCTTAAAGAACAACTCCAATAATGGCTAGCTAGCCACACACAAAAAAAAAAAAGAATTCAAATCATAAATATTGAAAGAGAAGTAATTCATATGAAAAAATTGAAGGAAAACATTAGAAAAGGAAAGAAATGAAGGAAAACTTTAGAAAAAGGTGTTTATTCTTTATTTTAGGTACAATTTATAAACAAATTTATATGAAAAAATGACATAACAAATAATAGTGAAATCCCTTTAATTATCCCTTTGTGTGTGCATTAATTCTTCTTTAATTGTTTGGCATGAAAAAATAATAGTGAAATCAAAATCAGTCAATCTCATCTTATCTCAAGCAAGTCAATGTACTAATGCTTTCCCGACAAATCCTTTGATCCTTAAAATCTATGGTTAACATTATAAGAAAATATTAGCAAAAAATACCTAGTTATGAAAAGAAAAGGTACTAGAACATGAGCTTTGTCTTAGTGGTTCATATCTCTCTCTTTATGGAATATGATTCTTATGTTGCATTCCTTATGAATCGGATAAGATTCTTATCCCATTAATTTGCTGTCCTGCTCCCCTATTAATAACTAACCACACTATTTTTTTTTTTCGTTTTGAATAAACCTGATTGAAGGGTGTGTCAAAACAAACAAACAAAAAAGAAAAAGAAAAAAGAAACCAGCTGGAATCCTGCATGGACGGCTAAGAATAAAGGGGGGCCCTCTATAAGTTACTGTGTTTGTGGTTGTTAAGGTTTTTTTATTTTTACTTTTTGTTGGACGTGGTTGGTAGGATGTATAATCCAAAAAAGTGAAAAAACAAAAAACAAAAAAGGGAATGAAAGAAACAAAAATACCTAAAGTGCTTTAATTTGAAACCAAATTTTAATTTTGGTTGTACCAAAAAAAAAAAAAAAATTAATTGGTTTTTGCAAGACCTATATATAAGGTGGGTTGGACCCTAACAGCTCCATATGGGGAGGACGCATTCCACGGTTCGACCAGCTTATTAAAGTTCAAAAGACCAAAAAAAAATAAATAAATAAATAAATTTACAGTGTAATGCATAGTAAAAAATTAAAAAGATTAATTCGGATAATTTTGGGCCACCCCAACAAAAATCAAAGTATTGAGAAAATTTAACCCAATTAATTCAGGAATGCTAAAAATTCAAGAGGGTTTTTGTCGGTAGAGAGATACCTGTTGTCAAAAACGACTCTACATTAAGTTCAGTGACATAATATCTCGAATAAAGACAAAAAGTTCAGTCAAATAATTTAGATTATAAGATTAGAGTAATTTGAATTTTTAGATTTCCAAATGGTCCAAATTGTAATTGTGGTCATGTGGGCTTCTAGAGGATTCAGCCCTATATGGTCCGAAAGGTGAGTGTAGCTTTCAAAGATTTTTCCTCATTCATGCTTGAAGAAGATTAATGAGAATTAACCTTCCAAATTTACCTGGCTTTAATTAAGACAATCTTTGAAACCTGCCAGGGAATCCTTACAAGAAGTCAAGAATATGGAGCACTTTTTGGCAGCAACTAGAAGAGACCATAACGCTCCTAGACTATCTCAATCTTTTAGGCCTACCAACCAAATTAAAATAATATAAATTTTTTAGTTAATTACATTGAAACTTCTTTAATGTTTAAGTCACATTTATTTTAATCTTTTAGTTTCTAAAGTATTGACGAGTTTCACTTTGATACTCTTTATTTCAAATTACTTCAAATCAATCTTTTTAAGTACTGATTTTATCCACCAATTTCAGATTTGGAGATTATGTCAAATTGGATTGTCATTTTTTTACTCGACTTGTTTGGATACGAACAAATAGTATGTGAATGAGGAATAAATAAAACAAATAGTGCAAGTGGTTTGTTTGGACACAAAAGTTTACATATAATGGCAAAATGGGCATTTTGAAAAAAATGGATGATGGCATGAACAACTTCCATCTATATTTTAAGGGTGCAGTTACTGCAACCCCAATTGTATCTTTTTCATATCCCATACTTTTCAATGTCCAAAATAGCCATGAGCAATTTTACTATTAAGAAAATAGTAAATTTTAAAAAAGCCAAGTAAGTTCATTGGGAGTTTCTCTCTACACACCAAAGGAAAAAAATTACACTTTTAAAACCCTACTCCATCTTCTCATTTTCTTCCTTCTCTTACCCATCTTCCATCTTCCCTTTAACCCCTTCTCTTTTCTCATTTCATCCAATTTCATATAACTTAACACCATTATGGTATTTGGATAAATATTTGGGTGCTTAACATTGTAGGAGCTTAAAATGGAGCTCTAAGAGGATATGAGTAGCTAGTGGGAAGGGACGTTTTCTAAGCTTTTTTGCGTTATTTTTTAGTTCATGGTACGTTTGGTCGTTCACAGAACCTATAACGCCCCAACCTAACATCTGTACCGACTCTTCCGGATAGGTCGACATGTGTCAAGATAAAAGTATAACCTGTCCTGCTCATTCATATTTTCTCACGAGACACAATAATTATATATATAACAAAATGAAATTTCATGTCCATACATTGTCCCAATCGTCATATATAAATTCAAATAATAATGCCAACAACCCTAGCAAGTAGGCCAAACAACAAGAAATACTTAATCTGAATATTCCAATACATACCATACACATAGTATAACAATATATGCAAGCATTTATGCAGAAACAACCTTAAAGCTATCCAACAATCCTAGCCTTGACAAAGGATTGTGTCAAGCCAAGCATGCAATCCCAAATCAAACTGCAATCTGCCTCATGAAAAGCAGGAGTGAGCATCGAATCGCTTAATAGAAATAATGTAACCTTTATGAATTAATAATAACATAGTGATATATGGAATATTTATATAATGCTCATAGTTCCAAAGTTTAATGATTTTATAAATCAACTTGAAATCAGTGTTTAAAAGATGTGTGGGCTTTCGGTGAAAAACTAGATCCTCCAATATCAGTAATAGTAACATGATGTATGACTCGCATGTGCAATGCACCGTCATATGTGGACTATAGCCAGAATAACGTCGTTATCCATAGCATGGTGATACCTCGACACACAAGGGCCCTAGTATAATTGCCATCGGTATGGAATCAGCCCGATTGGCATATGCATCACTTCATTAGGTCCCTAGCATATCCAATCTTGGATCGAATTATATTATAGGACTGTTGATTCAGGCTAACAAACATTTAGCTCAACCGGGCTACTACCAAATCCAGAGGTCGGAGACCTTAGTCACATTCGCCTATATCATAATAATTAGGGCCATGGGCTTCACCCTCAATGATATAATCCAATTTACATACATATATATATACATGCATGTCCTAAAAGATACAATAACTATCATCATGTAATGTCCACCGAGAAGAGGCTAGGAGATACTCACACCAAACACCTGCATCCTCGCGTGGTAGTAGAACAGTAATCAAGGTCCATCGTAAGGAGATTATGGAGCAAACTAGCTCACACCTAGACCTTTGTCATGCATGGTATCCAAATATCCAGTAATCCAGAACCTCAGCTCAGTCGTCATATAAAACATATTCTCAAAACCATTGTCTTTACCAAAAGAGTAGGGAATGACATAAGTGTAAAGCTAACAACTTTCTTTATACATAAAACCATTTAGAAGATGGGGCATACTCAAAAGTCAACGACATAAATATAATTTAACAAAACAATAAGTTACATGCGCATTAAATTAGTTCATAAAACCAATGATAGAAAATATTCAATTCCCACATTTATAAAGGTTTGTTAAACGTAAATCATTTCCACGTAAAACCCATTTGATATAGTTCAAAGCATGCTACTCGGTCTACACTGTTCATAAACAGATATATTTTATGTATCTATTTGACAGAATAGTGAACAGTAGGGTTCACAAACATGTATAAATCATATTGATCAAAAGGAGTTATTGAAGTCCACATGGTTCTCAAAGCAGTTTGTAAAACAGATATATTATCATCATTAACAGTATAAGGTTACTTATCCCTACCTCGATACAATAGTGTTTCCAACCCTTTACGGCTCCACTAGCCTCCTACATGCAATGCGTAATGCACACAAATGCAAGTGGTCCTTCCAAGGACCTTTCAAGTCTAAGGAAAAACAAATACTATAAAAGAGAAATCAAAACAAAGCACAACGCAAGCGAATCTTCAACATGAACACAAATCAATATCTCACATCTACTCACACCTAACCTTTTAACCCCAAACACCAAGAATGGCTTACCCCAAAGCCTTAAGACTTCTAAGACACATTTTCAAGCATGTCTAGATACTACACATTGAATCCCATGGCCAAATGCCAAACGAGTTAGAAGATATAGGCCAAAGAAGACCAAGTGCACACCAAAGGGTAAATATGGTATATCCAAATTATTTATCTCTCCACAAATAATCTGACTTCAAGATCATTATATTTAGAAACTATACTTCATAATCTTTCCGAGCATATAAAGATCACTCAAAACGGAGTTCGGATGAAGAAGATACAAGCGATTAAAGTTTGGGCTCAAAAATGGTCATTATCGATAATGGGTCAACCCTCTATCGGTAATGACACCTTGCTCCCTACCTTTGAGGGAGTGCATTACCGATAATGCACTACTGCATTATCGGTAATGGACACCTAGAAAGCTAAAAACCGAACAACAATGGTGTCTAAGCCACCCCAAATTCCACAAACACCAACCAAACGTCAAAAACTTAACCCCAAACCTTAGATCCATCATAAAACAACCTCATGAACATCAAATCCATCAAGTTTACAAAGATCACATGGTCCGATCAAGAAACCACACAAGATTTACACTTTAAAAACCCACAAAACCCACTTTCTCACCAACCAAACAAACCTACAACAAAATACACCAATAAACCTTCAAATCCACACCTAGACAACACATAAACATCTACCAACACTTCCCCAAACGTCAAACATCGAAACTCCCTACAATCCAACCTCAAAACCCACAAAATGGGTAAGAAAAGGAAAAAAAAAAAGAGGAAAAAGAAGAAGATCAAGAAGATAAAGTGGTGAAGCTTACCTCCACCGACGATGGCGATGTTCTGACGAGCTTCCCAATGAGCCTCCGGTGACTACCCTCTCTCTCCTTCTCTCGGCACCTCACTACCCTCTCTCACTCCCTTGGTTTCAAAATTAAAGAAATGAATAAGGGGATGGGGTTTTATAGCCTTGGGACACAAGGGTCATTTTTTATTTTATTTTTTCAAGAAAACCATTAAAATAATCATATAAAAAAGGAAAATAAAACTTAGGTTATCACAGAACTAAACATATTGAAAATGTTTGATGAAAGCCAACCTAAAAGGTTTTTTGGGTTTGTTTGATTTTTTGTTTTTTAAAATTTGTTTTAGTTAGTTAGGAATTTTGTGTGCATGAGATTTTAAATAACCCAAGTAAAATAAGAGACCTTAATTAAGGTGAAGTGGGTGCCTACAATATGTTTCTTGGACCCTTCCCACATCATAACCTAGTCCCGAATCCATCTCTAGTCGTTGATCTTACTTTTCCAAAATACGGAGTTGTTTTGTTTTAATTAAAATAAAACATTTTTTATGGTTTTCTTATTCCTTAAAAATAAAGTGGCGACTCATTTTATTTTTCAAAAGTTCAATTTCGCTAATGTGGATTGCATCGAATTTCCCCAATGATTCACAACTGTATAAGCCAAAAACCATTCAATTTAATGAAAATCGTTTGAATCAGTGGTTAAGCCGACGGGTTTCAAAACCGTTCATGATTTGGATTAACCTTGACACATGTTGCCTTCCCGTGCGGTCTGTAGCTTTGTATTTATCATCCTTTCCGCCAAATCTCAAGGTTATCATTATCTTTTGAGATCTTCTTTAATGTCATTAATGCTTTATTTGAGAACTGTTAAATCTCTCATTGAAGCTAAAATAATTTGGCCATTCCCCAAACACGCCATTAAACTTTTTCTGCCATGTCTTATTAACTTTTCAAATTTAAAAATATTCTATTTGGCTTATATATTATAACAGTTTATGATCTTCTAAGTCCCATTTTCCAAGCTAAACATGTCTTTTAGGCATACGGTTTTGTTGCTCGGAGCAGGCCTACTCTGGATCGTGGGAGATGGTGACACATCAGTTTCCAAGCAAACCTAACGGCACATAGCAATTCAGTCCCAAAAACGATGCAATTCTCATGTTTTGGCTACCCAGCTTAACGCCTAACGACATTATGTTTTCGGGGAAGATACATTTTGACCCTTGTACTATCACCTTTTGACACTTTGCCTCCCAGTACTTTCAATTTGGACACATCGATCCCTTGTACTTTCAATTTGAGCAACTCTTCTATTAGTTTACGCGACGCTAATTTGACGAAAAGAGAGTCACATGCTCACATGTGACTTATTAATGCAATTTTGAAGACGAAAAATGTCCCTGTGCAACCTACTGGACTATAACCCGACCCGAATCAAAGAAACTGAAATTAACCTAACCCCAAATTAGAAGATCCAATCAAGGGTCAACTTATATATCATCTCACGATCTCTCTTTCTCTCTCTCTCAGTTATTTCTGCCTTTCTCGCTGATCCATGGTGGACGCCCTAGCTTCTTTATTCCAGCTTAATCAAGTTACCTCACACCTATTTTACACTATACCAAGTCATCTCTCTCTCTGTAACGCCCCAACCTGACTATTATACCGACCGTCCCGGGTAGGTCGACACTTGTCAAAAAGATGATACAACTTGTCCTGCTCATTCGCATTTCCATACTCAGGATAGAAGAAATATTATATAACAATATGGAATGATATGTTCTAATGCATACATGCCCAAGTTCGAGTAATACAAAAGAAAATAAACTGAGAGTATCATACTTAATGCCAACAACCCTGGCATATAGGATGAGAATAATAAAATAATAATCCAAAAGTAATATAGATTCATTATGCAGACCTAACAGACTGATAGAGAACTGCCCAGAACACTGCTAGACCCAATGCAACCTGCGTAGAGTTCCCTACCGCCGAATCTCTACCAGAAACCTGAAAACCTGCTGCATAAAATACAGCATGAGCAAGAAATGCCCAATAAGAGTACAACCTCAACCAACAGTAATAATATCGATACAAGGAACATTGCAATAAACAATTTACATCAAGATTTATAAATCAATATGAACATGGTTTGAGTTTTATTCATGTATAAAGAGTTCAATGTTTTCATTTTCGTAAATCAAGTTTCTCGCGAGTTTTAAAAATAGTCGTTGTTCTCAGGCTCATAGCCCCCGGCACAACGAAAGCCAATAGTTACGTTGTTCTCAGGCCTCCGGCACAACGACAGCCAAAAATCACGTTGTTCTCAGGTCCCCGGCATAACGGTAGCCAATATACTCGTTGTTCTCAGACCTCCGGCACAACGGTAGCCAAAATACAGTATATATGATATCATTTCAAAAACCATTTCCAAAACGAACAACAAATAAAGTTATAACATATGGCATATTGAAAGCATATAAAACATAAGTTAAACAATCATATGGTTATTATTCAAGACAAGTGTAAATGAAGTAAGCCATATGTCATCATACAATCATTTGCAAACAAATATAAACACTCCATACCAATAGTTGCAAAACAAGTATGTTCCATGTATCATTATTTGTTTTACAAAGAGTTTAGCATATCTTTGAGATGCAAAAATACACATATCATCACCATTAGAGAGGTTCAGTATCCTACCTTGACTGGGCAAGAAAATCCCTAGCAGTGTCCAATAGATATGCACTCCTAACTCGCAAAAGGATAGTCGTAGGGGCTATCCTGATCTGAAATAATGACAAGATAATGGTATACATAAATCTCTGGTCTAAAAAGACCCAAGCTAGATGCTGATTTTTAAAGCTTTCAAAACAACTAAAATATGTTTAAGATTAAGGTCTATAAGTAAAAATCATAAAGAGAAAGAGAAACGAGGGAGAAAAATGAAAATATCAATTTCTGCAGCCAAACAGTCGACTGTTAGGGTGAGACAGTCGACTATCTCAGCTAGAAAAATTCGAGTTTGGCTTCTGTCTCAAACAGTCGACTGTTTGCTCGATAATTTCTATTCTCCCGAGCCGAAACGGCTACAAACCCACATTACACTTCACCCAAACTTGCTTACAACTCAAATCTACATAAAAACACCTTAAGAACACCTTGATCCATCATTAAAACCTCAAATCAACAAGCACAAATCCATGGACTTGAAATATGACTTTAAAACCCTAAAATTAACCCATTTCTGATATATATATGTTTATAAGCTTTCAAAAATTTTTGAACTTAAAATAAATCAATTTCTAGAGATGAGAATCCAAGTCAAGAGTGATTTAGCATCAAAGTATAGGTTCAAGAATAAAGTTTGAGTTTAAAGATCCTCAAATCAAGAAGAAAACCATAATACCACATCAACTCACCTCTAAAGAAGATGACGGAGCTCCGGTGGCTTCTCCGGCGAAGATTCCGGCCACCACCACCACCAGCTGCTGCCTCTCTCTTTCTCCTTCACTCACAACTCCCTCTCAACACTCTCAAAGCTTGTGGAGATGAAATAGGTAGGCTTGAAAGTGGTTCAAGGGTTTTAAAAAGTAAAGTTAAGGGCTTGTTTGGCAATTGCAAAAAGGTTTATAAAATTTTTAAATTCTCTAAAATGATAAAATATCCCAAAATATTAATAAAATATTATTTAAGCACATTAAAATTTATGGGATATCACACACTCTCTCTCAAACACCAAGCCACAACAAAGTATGAAAAGCTGGACCATCATCATCATTCCCTAAACATTTGGGACCACAACAACCTAACCAGTATATAAGCCACCCAAAGAAACCCAAACATCATCACTGGGCCATTTTGTGGGAAACAAGCAAAGAGTGTATAGACTCATACCTTCTGCAAAATGCGCATTGATAGTGATGAAAAAGAGGATTAATCATTGTACCTCGCGCACCTACACCGTCAAGGAAAGATTTTTTAGGTTAGGGTTTCCTTTGGGTTACGGTTCATTTGATTCTTGAGTAAAACAAATTGCACGAGATGAATCACCATTCCTTAATCTCTGGTTACTACCTGTTGAGTTGCGGTATTCGTATGAAGTCGGTTGGCTGGACCACTCAATTTGTACAATTGAGAGAAGAATTTATCGCAAAACCTTAAATTCAGAGTTGGGTCATTTTGAAAAACTGGGACCCATTGGTTTTGTCATAATTTCATCACATTTGTTTTTTATTTTATTTTTATATATAATTAGGGACATTTTATTTTTATAAATAATTAGGGGCAAAATAGTAAATTGAAATTGATATATAACGCCCTAAGCCCTTCAGTCCAAAATTAAAAGTATAGGAGGCCAATGTGTCACAAATGAGAGTATAGGGGGCAAAGTGTAAAAAGGTGATAGTACAAGGGTCAAAATGTATTTTCCCTTGCGTTAGTATCACACCAGCGTCAATCAAAACGACGCCGTTTTTAATTTTTGGCTTTCCCGCTTCAGTGCGAATAGGCAGCCCCAAATGCCATTTGTGTCTCCTTCACCATTTTCGTCTTCCCCCTTTTGCCGCGCAGCCCTAACCCGCACCAGATAGGCGATCTCTCATCACCATAGCCGCGAGATCGAGAAACCCTAATCACCACCAATGGCGAATCTCCAAACCTCTCAGATGGTCTGATGCCAGATCGCGATCTCCACGATCTTCCCAATATCCAGTCTTATTGTTCGAGGTAAATGATGTTTTCAGTTTTCAAAAATTTCTTGCACCCTAGGATAGAATGTTAATTGGCATGTATAAGATAAACCATGAATGGAGACATTCAGTCCAACAATTAGAAGAATAAATAAGATTAACATGTCATTTTTTCATATTGTTAGCAGAGAAAGAACTTGAGATGCATGTACATAAAGATGGATAAAAGTAGAGTAATTCCTTCTTAAGCTGCAATCCAAGAGAAAGCACAAGAATCAGCTTTTTCCCAGAGATTTGAACTCTCAATTGAAATTTTATCATAATCTTGAATAGAGTATAAATTGCAGGTGAGAGGTAGAGAGAGGGATTTTGAGTTATTTGGTATTTGTTTCTGGTTTTCTTTTGGGTATTGAAACTTAGTCAAGGTGGTGTTCCCAATTGTGTATTGATTTTTGTTTTTTTGTTCCAATTGCCATCTTCTGTATGATAGTTTACCATCTCAAAAGGATAGTAACTGTCATGATTTCAGCTAGCTTGAATATTACAACTTTCGGATTAATAAGATACCAAGGTCAATTTACTAAACCCAAGGGTGGGTAGCTTAGTGGTTGAGCAAGCAGGGCTAGGGGCGTACCAAGCCCCTTGGTCCTGGGTCCCACTAACTACTAATATCCTGGGCCACGGACCGCAAGGCACAAGCCTTGTTCGGAGTGCAGGATTTAGTCTGGTGCGCGCAAGATACCTGTATAGCCAAAAAAAAAAAAAGGGTCAATTTACTAATTTTACAGACACAAGTCTTTAAATTTTAGTTTCTATGAATCTACTCCATGTGATGCATGAATCTTGATAGGGAGACTGCTTTGTTTGATGTGTTATGATGCATTTGTGTTGGTTACTAATAGGAAACTGAACTTGTTTGATTCCTTCAATTTTCAATGGCCCATTTAGGTCTCTTGATTCATGGTCCATGGATGGTGATTGCGAATGTTGCAACTTTAGTTTGTTTGTGAGGGATTGATTTGAATGCAATGTAAGTGGGGTAATACTTTTGCAGACTACGCAATTTTTAAAGGATCTTATATAATGTTTGGATAGTTAAAAATTGAATTGAAGTAAGAAAACTTGTGAGAAGTACATAAGCGAACAAGGAAAAAAAAAATGGTATCTAACAAGCAAGAAAAGAAGTAAGGTTAATCATGGATCAAAACATTAGGTAGAATCCGCTTAAAAATTATTATCACTCCAAGACCCATAAGCAAGAACTCATAGGACCCTTTTTACAGTTTACTATTTTGTGAAGAATCCTTATTGTCATTAATTCTATTATTCCATTTCTTCCAAATTGACCAAATCAATGACATGGATATGATCGTTTTCCAGAACTTGTCATATTCTTCAAAACTGAATTTCATCGCTCAAAACAATTACCATATGAAACCCCTTTCACTCCATGAAGATATTGATCAAAAAGATAAAAAAATAAAACCCAAAAAGTATTTTGTATGTTGATTGTAAAGGGATCGAGCCAAGTGATAGTATTTGAAAACTACAATTGCTACTACAAAAAAAGAGGGCAATTGCTACTACAATTTTGCTATGGAAGTCATCTTGCTACTGAAATGTGGAGCCCACAAGGATTGTTATACAAATCTCATTAGGTTCCGTTGCGGAATAGCAGATTTTGAGACTCTATCGCGCCCAAGACAACTCTTTCTCTCACTTTCCCTCTCTTTCCCAATTTGCAATCACCCCCCTCACCCTCATCCTCACTCTCACTCTCATTCTCTTTCCCGTTCTCTTTCCCGATCTTTTAACTTGTTTAATTTTCCCACCTGATATTTCAATCCCCTCTTCATCTTCTCTATACCACAAGCTAACGGCCGAAACCCTAGCTTCTTGACCTCTTTGCACTCACGCATTGCACCACGCCAGCTGAACTCCAGCCTCTTCGCCTGTCTTCTAATGCACTGAACTCGGGCTTTGATCCACGATCTCAAACTCATCTCTCTCCTCGCTCTCTCTCATTCTGTTTATCTCTGCATTTCTCCATTTTCTTCCTTTGGTTGCAGGTAATGGACTGAACTTTCGTCTCCATTGCATATATTGCGCATCGGATCCTCTTGGAGTATAAACCCAGTTTTTTTGAGGTTAGTTTTATTTATTCATTTATTTATTAAAAAAATTTTATTTTTTGTTTTCTCAGAATGTGCCTGGAATTTTTTTTTGGGATTTTTTTTAGGGTTAGGGTGTTAGGAATATATGAATTCTGCTGGCTCCTTGGATGGTTTGTTTGATGGTTCAATTATTCTTGGATGGTTAGGTTTTGGATCGATCAGTAATTTTGAAAGCCAAGACTGGTTGCTCAGTAATTTTGAAAGCCAAGGACTTGTTGTTCAATAATTTTGAAAGGACTAAGATGAGCATTTGCATGTAATTTTGAGGATCTTGAATAACTATGTGCCTTTATTTTGTAGTGGATTTTGTTGCTCTTTTTTTGTTTTCCTGTGGATTTGTGCTCACCAAGTCAATTGTGTGGTATTCTCATCTTTTTGAATTTGGATTAGGTTAGAGTCAAATTTCCTTTTACTTTATATTCTCAATATGATTCTACTTGTTCGCCATCAATATGTCTGATTGCTTACATTTATATAAATTTGTTTATATATGTATGTATATGTATAAATATATAAATATAAGTATGCACATATTATGCTTTCTTCATTGTTTTGTATTTGATCAATTTTTAAATTATTGTGGCCTTAGTTGAATATATTTAGACGACTTTAGAGTTTGATTTGGTCTTGTGGGGGTCAACTTATTAGATGCGTGACACAAAAGGGTATTACTGTATTAGAGCATTTCCATTGGAGATGATGATTTCTTTTTTACTTTATTCTTTTTCCTCATCATTTGAGTTGATTTTTTCTCTGAAATTACAGTGGAAGATCTTGTTGAATTATTTTGTAGATGATGTAAATAGACCTTTCAGATCATTATGTACAGGTAGAATCTGCAATGACCATGTGATCATTGCAACCTCAAGTAAAGGCTATTCAGCAACGATATGCTGGGAATCAGGTAAAAAATTTTCCAGTCTTTTGTGCAATGTCTTCATCTAAGCATAAAAGATCTGTATAATTATGGGTGGAGAGAGAGAGAGAGAGAGAGAGAGAGAGAGAGAGAGAGAGAGAGAACCATCCTTTATATTGTTTTATAAAAATCTGGTGAAAATATATTGAAAACTGTTTAGCTTATACATCTTTTAATTTTTGATGACCAATTGTGATTCTTTTATGTACATGCAGGAGAGAATTCAACGTGAAACTGCTTGATTGTATAAGCTAGCTGGCATAAACCCACTAGCAGGTAGTTATGTTGCATTTGGATTTAGTTGCTATACCTTTTTTATATGCCCCAGTTATTGAGTTTTCATGTCTAAGGGTCTAATTACATAAACTTATATTCAGTTAACATTTCTAGCATCATTAAGGAAGCTGTCCTGGTATCTTTATCTGGTGTTACTCTACAATAAAATTAGGCTTGGTTACATTGTTCAATTTTTTTTCTATCATTTTGTGGTCTTTTCCATTTAATTGTTCCTCCACACTTGCCAATCAATGCCAATGTCATGTTATTTTCTGTTTTTGCTAGGATGCTTGCCAACACTTGCCACAATACCAGAATGGATTGGTCTTTATAGAGCCCTTTCAAATGCGGTAGATGAGTTAGGATGCCATTTATGTTGATTTACTTTTTCATAACCTTTTGCTACTACTGTACTTTCTTTTCTAATTAGTCCACAAGTCTAATTACATGTTCTCTTCTAATGTTAAGGGACTTACAAGGTAATAATGATCCAAACTTGAATAGTTCCCAAGCACTAACAAAGTTGCCGACCTTAATGATTGGTTAATTTTGGCTAAGCCTTTATTGGTGAGCAGCTTTTAAGCCTTCCTATTATACGTAGATTCTTGAATTTCATTTCGAATCCTTTTTATCATAGTTAATTGTATATTTCCTTTATTATTGTTGGCCATTGTTTTGTGAGTTAATTGCTGCCATTATTGTTGAAATGGCACATAGAGGGATGTTGAAATATTGATGTGTATTGTGTAGGAGAAATTTGGGAAGGTTTGAAAGACTGATATGTATTTGCTGCATGGTGTTTGAGAATTTGAAGGAAAAAAAGTTTAAAAGACATCTCTTACCTATAAGTTCAAAGACTGGTTTGTCAAAATACATATGTTCTTCATTATAAGGTCTCAAGCTTTTTATATTTCTTCATTCCCTTGAACTTCTATAATATAATTACTTACAAAACAATAACAGAAATAAATTGGATTAATTTGGACATGACATAGCTATATTGCTGGGTTCGGGTTGCATATTGCTTTTTCTATTGGAACACCTATTTCTCTACTTTATAGGTTCCAGTCATCTAGGTAAAATTGGGAAACGTAAATAGGCAAAAAAAAAAAAAAAATATCTCATTAGCGAGGGCAGATTCCGTCACATAGCTATGCCCAATATAAGTAGATTTTAAATTTATTACTCAATTGCAATGGCAGGATCTGTCGCTAAATCTGGCTTAGGGATGTCAAACAACTAACAATTAGCTACGGTTTATGTTCCGTTGCAAGGTTTCTAGCGACAGAAATTGGAAGAATCCTATTGCTAATATCAGCTAGCGACTCTGGTATTCACGATGGCAAAAAACCGTCGCTAAAGTTCACTTGCGACAGAAACTATTACTGTAATGCTAATTTTTTTTAGTAGTCTGCTATATTGGGTGCTGAGATATACACTGTCGCCCCATTACAAAAAAATTGAAAAGATTTGAAGAAATTTTATCTAGAAAATCACATGAAAAAGGTCACATAAGGCCTTGTTTTTTATGTTCAGGTTTAAAAGAGTACAAACATTCATCTCGCACAATTGTTCTAATGCACAAACATTACCAAGTATGTAAACATAATTAACAAGCCAGATATCAAAAAATTTTCCAATCGGGCAAATTTCTTCTTGAATTCCTTTATATATATATATATATAATCTCATCTTCTTGCCTATTCACCTCTATGGTCATATTCGACATTGCTTCCATAGCCTTCCTAGTTGATGTATTAGTTTCTCATCAAACATATTCTCCCCAAAGCCAAAATGAACAACTACTGTCAGTGTTCTCGGTGGAAAATCTCGGTCTCGAGACCTTGTGCGGAAAATTCTATGCGCAGGCGTGCCAAGGTTAGTAAAAGGTCTCTTAGTAAAAGCCTAAGAGACTGTTTGAACACGACCTCTAGCACCTCCTAAGTTGTGAAATTAAGATGTGGTCCTAATGCCTAGTTGGTTACTGTAAAATGGAATTAGGTGATTGGCAAGGATTAGAGGTTGATTCTCTTGGGTTCTAGTATTGAATGTCTTAGAAAAACTAATTAAACTGCACTAAAGTAAATAAAATGATTAAGAAATGAAAATCCTATGATTGAACATTATGCAATTGAAAGTAATCTTAATGGGAAACATACTTACAATGCTACACATTACCATCCTTAATTGGAGAATTGATGACTTGAAATTAACCATGAAAATCCACAAAGAAAGCTGCTGCTGAAACAAACTTGCATGGAATACAAATATTCAAATGAAATAAATGGAAAAAATTGGAATTACAGCCCTACGGATGTACAATAACTTGAAAGTAAAATTTCAGAAAACTAAGGCTGCGTTTGGTAAAGCTACGACTTTCTGTTTTTTGCTTAAAAAAGTAGAAAAATGGAAGTTTTGGTAAGTCATGTTGCTTTTTACTACATGAAAGTAACTGCCTGAACTTTGAAAATTTGTGGAAGTGAAAAAAAGTTGCTTTCACTACTTTTTAAAGTAGAAAGCGGAAGTCATTTGATTACCGGCCCACTCTTCGAATCCCCGGATATGCGAAAAAAAAAAAAAAAAAAAAGTTGAGACTCAGCCCTTTATTTCTCTCACAATCCACTTTTTCTTTCTCTCTCTCTCTCTCTCTCTCTCTCTCTCTCATTCTCACTACCCTACCAGCACTCATCTCGCCTTTGTGCCTCACACTAGGGATCGCTGTCGTTAGCTTGTTCCGATTGGTTATCTTGTCGGCCTCTCAGCTTGCCGCAGTCCTCACCGAAGACGCAAGTTCTCTTTCTCTCTCTCTCTCTCATTTGCTCCAATTGGTTCAGATCCATTTAGATCTGTACGCCGTCGTTAGCTTGTTCCGATTGGTTATATTGCCGGCTTCTCAGCTTGCTGCATTCCTCACCGAAGACGCAAGTTCTCTCTCTCTCTCTCATTTGTTCCGATTGGTTCAGAACCATTCAGATCTGTACACCAAGTTTGTGTAATCTAAAAAAAAAAAATTGTACACTGAGTTTGTGTAATCTGATAAGGGTTTAGCAGATACAAAAAACCCATAAATTATTGGAACTTTTTTGGTTGAGTTTTTGTCTGGTAGGTTTCCTTCCCCTTTAAGTTGTGTAATCTTCTTAGTTGAATATTGATGTTAAAAAAATACCATATCATATATGTTTGATGGATGAAGATTTTTTAATATTTTTTCTAGGAGTATATTGCTTCAGTCACAATGAATTCAGGGTTTGTTTTTGGATGCATGCTAGGTGTTTGTCATTTTGTGGCAATGCCCTGTTTCTTTCTCAGAATGCATAGTAGGTGTATGTAATTTTGTGCCTGTAGCCTTTTCTCAAAATGCATGGTATATGAATGTAATTTTGTGTTAATACCCTATTATCAAAATGCATTGTATATTTGTGTGTGGGTATTAAATTATTGACCATATGTCAGATTTGGAGATGCTTCCATTTTAGGGAATTGTTTGTGAATTACTTCTTTCTAGTCTCTTATTTGTTTTCTTGTTTGACAATTTGGTGACCTGGAGTGATTTTGGTTATGGGATCTTACTGTTGTGAAGTTTACTTCAATACTTTTTTTTTTTCTCAAGTGTATGGGTTGTAGGCTTAATTTGATGTAAAATTTCTGTAAATGCAGCCTTGTTTTTTTCTTTTGGTAATGAATCTCCATCCAAAATCATTCGGACCACTCCCTCCAAATTAGATTCAACCTCATCCTTCTTAAAACCTCTTTGCCAAGCTAGAGGAAGTTCACGAAACAAAGACCTTATGTTCTGGACAAGCCCTTCTGTTTGAGTTTTTCATCTTCATTTTTGGGACAAGACCTTCTATTTTGCTTATTGCCCATAAAAAAAATACTACACTTTTTCATAGATATATATTTAGACTGAAGTCGGCCACTGTTCTACGTTATTTTGGGGTATAAAAAATTGAACACTGTTTTATCTCATTTAACTAAACTGGTTAACTGTTTCCATAATAATTGGTTAGTCATTTTTCCATAAGACCTTCTATTTTGCTTATTGGTCTTTGTTGTATCACTGTAACTGTAATAGTGTTTCTATTTAATTCCTTTTTTTTTTTTGTCCTTTTATTTTGATAGTAGTAAATTAGATGGCTCATATAGAACAAGTTCGGAGTGATGTTGAAGAAGTTGATGCTGACGACGTCGGTGCTAATATACGGGGAGCAAAAAATGAAGCAGTTTGATTAACCTCATGGAGGAAGAGGTTATAAAAGGAAATAGAAGTACCACTACCTTCACCAAAGTTTCATGGAAACGAATTCTAGAACAACTTTGTGCTCAAACTAAAAGGTCATATAACGACAAACAAATTAAGAACAAATAACTGAGACAAAGACAAAAGCATTTTAAGAAGTTGATAGAGCATATTGGAATTGGTTACAATGCAGTCACCGGACAAGTGAATGCGACTGATGTAGTTTGGGAAGAAATTTTCGAGATAAATCATTATTCTAATAGGTTAAACAATACACTCTTCTATTGTTATTATTGCATTAGAATATGTTATAATGGTTGATGAATTTATTGTAGGTGCAAAAACAAGCAAGAACATTTAAGAGAAAAGGATGTCCATTGTATGAGAAGCTGTGTACTATCTTTGGGGATACCACATCTACTGGTTCAAATGCTCATCCTTCAACAATGAGTCCTTCAGATAGTGATGAGGATGATATTGATCCACCCTTCGACCCAAATCAAGAGCAAGAACATTTGGATGAACAGTGTGATGATGCAAATTCAACCAATATGCCTCGAGGTAGAAAACATCCTACACCTTCTGGCAATCAGTGTAAGAGGGCAAATGTAGCGGCATCTATATCATCTGCCTTGATTGCATATGCTGAAAATTATAAGCGGAAGGTTGATATATTAGAGAGATCAATGAATGCCCCTTCACCAACCCAAGAGTCGCAACATGCTAACACATCTGCCAATTTTGTAAAGGAGAGTATGAAAGCATTAAATGAAATTGAGGGAGTAGATGGGCCGACATATGCAAAAGTGATTGAAAAATTTGGTGAGAATAAGGTGTTTAGACAAATGTTTTTGGAGATGCCGGAGAGTAGAAGGAAAGATTGGGTGCTTAATATGAAATGAACGTTTGGGTGGTTAACATGAAGTGAACAAAATTGTTAGTTTTTTGCTATAGTTTATCATGTTTAATTTAGACATATGCTAGTAAGTAATGTTGTGTTGGTTGCCTATGTTTTGTTAGACATACATGGTATTATGGTTTTTTGGACATATAAAACTTAAGTATGTACTTATCAAAGTTATGCTATTATATTTTATGTTTTTTATGGTTTGTGCATGCATTGTCGTTTTAGTTTGATCATTTATTGTTTGTTAATATTATATCAGGTTATGATGATGCCTCGTAATTTGGTTATCTATAACCAATATAATAAGTTTGATGATGACTCGGATGATGAATTTGGGGAGCTGTTAGTACTTTGTGGTTTTATAGAGTGTGAAATTATGTTTGCCTAAGGAACCATGCAGGAATTCTAAACTTATTGGGCATGAGTATGTTATTGAACTATTGCATGGTCATCGTGATAGTGTTATGATCAATTTAAGATGGAGAATGAAGTTTTTATAAATTTCTGTGATGTCCTAAAGGATAAGGGATTGTTAAAAAACTCGAGGTTTATTTCTGTGGAGGAATAGGTTTTCATTTTCTTGCTTATTATTGCTCACAATGAGAGAATTCGCGTCCTTGCTGAACGATTTCAACACTCAGGGGAAACTATATGGTGTCACTTTAAAAAAGTGTTGAAGGCAATAAATTGTTTGGGCAAAGAGTTGATTGTTCCGCCTTCTTTTAATACAATTCCTGCAGAAATTCGACTTAATCCCAAATATTATCCATTTTTTCAGGTACACTTGAACTAGTTTGGTTTGTTATCTTTGCATATGGTTCTACACTCAATAATATATGTTTTTATATGTGATATAGAATTGTGTTGGGGCTATAGATGGAACTCATGTTGATGCACATGTTCCAGTTGATCAACAGATACCATATCATGGGAAGAAAATAGAACCCATCCAAAATGTTATGTGTGCATGTTCATTTGATATGCAGTTTACATGCGTGATGGCTGGTTGGGAAGGAACAACAAATGACTCAAGAGTGTTTTTAGAATGTGTAACAAAGCCGAAAAATAAATTTCCCATACCTCCTATAGGTAAGTTTCCATTAATTTATAGTATTATTTATTGAACTATGTTCAAATTCATGCCTAATGTGAATATTTTCAAATTAGGAAAATATTATCTTGTTGATTTTGGGTACACGAACATGCTTGGTATCCTTTTACCATATTGCGGTCAAATATATCATTTACGTGATTATAGGGGAAGAGGGCATCATCCTCAAGGCCCAAAAGAACTTTTTAACTATAGGCATTCATCACTAAGAAATGTTATTGAACGGTGTTTTGGGGTGCTGAAGGCTCGTTTTCCAATTTTAAAGCAAATGCCGCCATATAGATTGCGAAAACAAAAATACAGTCATTGCATGTTGTACTGTTCACAACCTTATAAGGAAAAATGCAGCTAGAGATGCTATGTTTGATGATTATGGGACGAATGACATTGACCCACAGAGTGACGCACATGTAACAGCTAGCACATCTGAAGACAATGTTGAGATAAATGTTACCCAAACTCAGTTACGTTATATGGCTAGTATTCGCGATGAAATTGCCCAAGATATGTGGGCAGCAAATCAAAATGGTCATGTCTCATGAACATTCTAGAATACATCATATTGTTATTCGTAGTTCTTATTTATTGTGCGTTTGACATATATGTATTTTTAATCTTGGAATGGACCTTTTTAGTGGATGAATGATTTTTTATATTTTTATAGCATCTCCTATTTTGTTGTATCCAAACATGCTTTTTGTTTTTTGCTTTTTAAAACAGGTAGCAATTTTGGTTATCCAAACGTACTTCTTACTTCCAAAAAATTGATAGTTGAAGCAAAAAGTTGCTTCTACTTCCAAAATTAAAAAAGCAAAGTAGCTTATCCAAGCGCCACTTAAGATTTTGCTTTGGGCAGTTTTTGAGTTGATGATGATTCCCTCCTCTTGGTTCGTGTATTTATAGCCTTCCTTTGCGACTGCTTGTAACTTCCATGGAAAATGTCCCACTTTTTTCCAAAAACTGCTCCACTAACAGTTCATTTGCTTAACCATTATCCCATTTCCACCCCCACTAACCACTCCTTTCACTGGGCAGTAACACATGGCAGAGTTGTATAATCCAAATAATCTTTATTTTCTTCTGTACATGTGGCAGCACCTGTACAGGGCCGGCCCTGAGGTTTTGGATGCCCTAGGTGAGTTCCTAAAATGATGCCCCTATTGACTAAAATTGTTTTTTTTTTGCAAAATTTTAGTTATTGAACCTTAATTTTTCATAAGCTAAAACCTACAACAATCAATTCACAACACTTTTACAAATAAGCTAAAATTTTAGTTATTGAAGTCTGAATGTCTCATTCGTCTCAAGAGAGAATGAGAAAAATGGAAAATGGGAGGGAGATGGGCTGATTGGGATTTGGGAATAGCTTTTTTTTTTTTTTTTTAGGG
>JAESVK010000153.1:1034274-1048844 GCA_017140935.1 Hamamelis virginiana | reverse complement strand
GGGTAGGACTTTAGTGGACATAGGCTATGGGCTGATGCCTGAATCTGTTTTACTTTGGACTGATTGGATGCACCTCAAATTTACATTTGGGAGCGGATGTTGACACACCCTCAAGCTATTTGCCCACCCCCTGTGATAAGTAAGCCCCCTTAATTTATTTGTAGCCCCCATGCATTCCCTAAAATAACCCTGCCCCAAAATTTGTTCTTTAAAGTTTATATCCCCACCCCCCATTCGAAAATTGCCCTAATCTCTCATTCTTCCCAAAATTTTCCCTTATCTCTTCTTCTCCACCTTTAGCAGCCGCGCCCCTCTCTCGTCTCTCCCTCGTCTACCTCACGTCTACCTTGTGCAAGTTCCCTTTGATATGAAAAAAGAGAGTAAACTCACTTTAAATCTGATTTACTCACTTCAAAAAGTGAGTAAGCTTAATGATGGAGCTTAATGAAGCAACCAACAGTGATGAGATAAGTATTTAGAAACTTTAATGGTGTTTTTAATTTTTTTGCAAAATCTCATCGTGTTAGGTTACACAGAAATTAACATTCTTTGTTTGTTGCGTAAAAGACGACCTAACATTCTAGGAATGTTGCGTTTCTTTTAACTTAACATTCTAAGAATGTTGCGTTTCTTTTAACCTAACATTCCTAGAATGTTAGGTTGATCAAAACGCAACAAACCGACTCTGTTAAGTTATGATCAACCTAACATTCTAGGAATGTTAAGTTCCAACCAATGCAACAAAACTAAAAAAAAAATTTCGATAAAGTGTTGTGTTATTTGAAACTCATTCCTTGAATGTTAAATTGATCATAACTTAACAGAGTCAGTTTGTTGCGTTTTGATCAACCTAACATTCTAGGAATGTTAGAAGAAACGCAACATTATTAGAATGTTAGGTTATAAAAAACGCAACATTCTTAGAATGTTAGGTCAGAAGAAACGCAACATTCTTAGAATGTTAGGTCGTCTTCTATGGAACTAACAAAGAATGTTAATTTCTGTGTAACCTAACACGATGAGATTTTGCAAAAAAATTAAAAACACCATTAAAGCTTCTAAATACTTACCTCATCACTGTTGGTTGCTTCATTAAGCTCCATCATTAAGCTTACTCACTTTTTGAAGTGAGTAAATCAGATTTGAAGTGAGTTACTCTCTTTTTTCATATCAAAGGGAACTTGCACAAGGGTCAGCAGCTCCTAAATCGTTTTCTCCGGTCTCTATGAGCTGCTCGTTCCTCTGTATTTTCTCCGGTCTCAAGCTTCCATGAGCTGCTCATCTCTATCGTCTCTATTACTGTGATTGGCTGTTATGATGCGTTTTGGGAGGGAAATGATTTTGGCTGAAGGGTTGGGGTGGGCTTAACAAATCCATTTAGGATACATTAGGGGTGCGTTTGGTACGCGGGCTAGGAATCTCAAACCTGGGAATGTCTAATCGGGGGGTTTGGGTTTGTAACTTTGTAAATCCAAACCAATGTTTGGAATGTTGGGAATCTCAAGCCTGGGAATGCCTAACCTTTGTTTGTTTGGACCTCAAGATTCACAAAAAAAATCAATAAAATTACGTAATTACCCTTCTTTATATATCAGATTTATGTGATTATATATATATATATATCAGATTTATATGTCATTATATAAATATATTAGATTTATGTGATTATATATAAATATATCAGATATTTATGTGTCATTATATAAATATATCAGATTTATGTGATTATATATATGACGCAGCAGCAGATAAGCCAAAAGGAAGAAGGAAGGGGGAAGAGGGAAGCAACAGCAGCAGACGGCGACGGCGACGGCGACGGCGACGGCGCAGCAGCAGATTTATATGTCATTATATAAATATATCAGATTTATGTGATTATATATAAATATATCATATATTTATGTGTCATTATATAAATATATCAGATTTATGTGATTATATTTATGACGCAACAGCAGATAAGCCAAAAGGAAGAAGGAAGGGGGAAGAGGGAAGCAACAGCAGCAGACGGCGACGGCGACTGCGCAGCAGCAGACGGCGAGGAAACTTAGCAGTAGACGGCAACGGCGACGGCGATGGTGCAGCAGCAGACGGCGACGGCGTTTCTTCTCCTCTTTTTCTTCTTCTTCTTCTCGATCGTCAGTGGTGCTAGTTTGTGGCTAGGGTTTCTCGTGTGAAGGTCATCAACCTTCAAATGGTGGGTTTTGTATATGTGGGATAGAGATGGAAATGTTATTTGTTGCCTGCAAATCTGAAGGGCACGCTCGTCATTAACAAAATTTGTAAATTGCAAACCCGGGTTCAAGCTTCCAACCCGCCAGCTGCAAGAGGTCGCGGAAACCCATCATGGCCGTCTTCCTTGCTCCTCCGTCGCACCCCTAGCTCACCGATCCAAACGGTGGTTTGGGGTATGAAACCCCAAACCCACCGTCGAAGCCGGCCAACCAAACATAGCCTAGGTATTTTATATTTCTACTTGTCCTAAATAGTAAATTCATTTAAGGGCATTTTTGGAAACTTAAAAAAGGGGGTGGGCTAATAGCTTGAGGGTGTGTCAACATCCGCTCCCTTTACATTTATATTGGATGCCCAAGGCGGAGGCCTCTTGGGCCTCCCCTCAGGGCCGGCCCTGCACCTGTAGCTCTATACACTTACCTACGTGGCTTTGCCATTTTTAGGGTGAGCAGTCAACATTTTGATTTTGCATTGAATTTAAGTGCAAATAAACAAAATCAATAACTAAATCATACCAAATAATTTTAAGGGATAAGTTAATAATGTCATTTTCATATGATAATTAGCATGGTAGAAACTTAAGAGTAAGCCAATACTAATTTAATAGCACAAACCTTAATAGTATATTTTACTCATATATATATATATATATATATATATATATATATATATATATATATATATATATTCACTTTGTAAACAATACTAAATAATTTATTGTCTCCTTCCTAATGCTTTAATTTGTCTTGATTAAGAGTAACTATATCCTATTTTGGGGTGTAAGGACATGGCATTTTCCACTAACATCTTGTTTTTAATGAGACCTAGAATGACTTTCTAGGAATAATTTTTTGTAAGCTGATGAAAGTAATGTAGTAGCATAGTTTTGACTTTCTTATAAGTTTTTAGTTTCCATACTCAGCTTATTGAGTACTAAGAACTCATCTTTTAATGCATAAAAACCTTATTGCTGCTTCTAGAGCAAATCTCACTACTCTTTTCTATTTCATGATATGTCCACATGTCTTAAATATTTGTGCGCTTACTACCTTGCCAGCCATTAGTGAGATACGCAACTTTGCTTTTAGCCCTCTTTTTTATTTAGGAAAATTACAGTTTGCTCCTCTATACTATTGGTCAAAAACACTTTGCACCTGTGTGCTTTCAATTGTGACACATTGCCGCATGTTCTTTCAAAATATGGCAGATTGCACTCTTCTGTTAGTTGGGCGTCTAATTTTATGAAGAAGATAATGTCACATGCCATCACATGACTCCTTAGTGCAAAGCTTAGGATATAAATGCCTTCCTCATCTTCTCTTCATCTCCTCCATCCATCACCCATATTCTCTGAGCAACTTACACTATGTTTGGATTGAGAGAGTTGGAGAGAAGAGAAGAGAAGAGAAGAGAAGAGAAACTTATTAAGTTTCTCTCGTTTGGATTGAGAGAGTTGGAGAGAAAGGGGAGGAGGGGGAGAGAAAGAGGAGAGAAAAGGGGGCTTATTTTGTTCTCTCCAAATAGGAGAGAAATTGAGAGAAGAGAAGAGAAAGGGAAGACGTGAGGGGTAGTTTTACTATTTTGCCCTTTCTCTTCCTTCTTTAGCTTTTATTTTCTTTTTATGTAAGTAAGGGCAATATTGGAATTTACACCTTAAAATCTTCTCTTCTCTTCTCTTCTCTTATGAAGGCTATCCAAACAGGATGGAGAGAAAGTTATTTAACTTTCTCCCCTCTCTATCCAAACAAGGTGGAGAGAAAATCATTTAACTTTCTCTTCTTTTCTCTACTCTTCTCTTAATGAGTTTCTCTTCTCTTCTCTCAAACTCTCTCAATCCAAACATAGTGTTATTTTCACCAGAATCAAACCGAACCGGATACTGCTGCAAAGAACAATGACCCGACAATGGACGCCATACTCTCCCTCCTAACTCTCTGTCTCTCTCTCTGTCTTCCTCACTCCCCCTCCCCCTCCTCCTCCCTCTCCTCTTTATCTGATTCTCCCACCCAACATCAACGTCTGATGCTGTCTTCTTTTAAATTTCAGGCAAAAAAAAAAAAAAAAAAAAAAAAAAACAAAAATAGAGCTGGTGCAAAGTAATTAGAATTGATAGCATTATTCAATCAACGAAATTTTCAGTTGGAAATGTCAATGAGATCCCTTGAAATAGTTAACTGCTAAAATTTGACATGGAGTTGCATGCACAAACCGAGACAATTGGTGTCTATCCCCATGCTTTACAAAAGATACATTAAATAGATTTTCTTCTAAATCAATCCAGTTCGATACCAACCTAATTATAAATTTCTGAGAAGGCAGAGTCTAACCTTGAAATCCTTGCAGAAGCATAAATGAAAATTTTGAACAGTCAAACCAGTAATGGGGTAGCCTGAAAAGCATTCTGAGTGGCAGAAACAATGCATCCAATAGGATATTTTTCAGCATTAGAAGGTATATATCCAACTTAATTCAGAATTTCCTAATATCAAAATATCAAACATTAAATATTCTCTCTCCAAAAGCCCACACCCACTCAAATCTCTCTCTCTCTCTCTCCCCTCCCCCCATTTCTCTCTCCTAAAACCCACCCAAAATCCTACACCAAAGTCTTCCCAGCTTGAACAAAGTTGAATATTGGGTTCATACCTTCTAGTACATGACCTTCATTTTGCGGGAAACTTTGAATTTAGGAGCAGAAAAGTTGAAATTGAGATACACCCAGGCAATCTAACCTGTAGATAATTTAGGTATAACTAAGTCCTTTATGTACCACCTAACTTCTATAATAAGAACTCTCCTGATTCCAGAATTTTTTTCCTTGGTGAAGATTATATCACCGAGCTAAATTCATTTTTTCAAGAAAAAGAAAGCTTCATCTTCCTTGAAAGTCTCCCCAACAGGCTTTCTGCTTCTCAGAGTTTCAGACTGGTAGGCAAAATCATATTCCATGATTACTTCTAAGGATCTGACGATCTTACTGAAAAGTCTTCAAGAGCTTCTCCTTTAAAAATGCCTCCAAAAGTGAAGAAGCCTTCTGTTTCTAGTGTTCCAGAAAATATGGCCTTCATCTCATAAAGTTTTCAAATTCAGGTATTCCTTCTAATCTTGACTTAGTTAATTCAAAGAAAAGTAAAAAAGGAAACCCAAAGACTTTTATCATAAGGCCATTACAAAAAAGAAAAAGAAAAGAAAGCATATAGCCTTTTGATTGAAGAACATAGAGTGGTCTGTTATCTCCAGTGATTAAGGGATAAAAGTAGATTTGGCTCTCCTATTCCTAACTCTCCTTTATTTTCCTTCACTCCCCTTCATAAACGTTTTCGTACCTTCTGCCAAGTTTGCGACAACTACATCTTTGGCAACTTCACGTCGTAGAAACAAGAGTGGCATTGATTTTTCAGGTCATATAGTTCTTATCTTTGATATTATGTTCAAACTTTGCATTACTAACCAGACTAATTCTGTGATTTTTCTTGCAAGCGTAGCTCAACCCTCCCAGCAAAGCCATTCCTCCATTTAGCAACCATCTCTTAAGCCGTTCCCATTGAGACTTCGACTTCAAGGAGAAGAATTACAATTCATAAAATTGGTAGACCTTGCCGGTTTTCTAAAAGATTCAGGATTATTTCAGGTTCTTTTCCTACCAAAAAAGTCTATTGCCTATCCATCTCCTTTCACATCTCCTAAAAAAGACTTTATTACTACCTCCACCATGGCTAATCCAGAACCCTTAATTGATATCTCTGACTTTTAAGATGATCTTGATACTTAGATTGCCTCCCTAGATGTCTCAGTTTTCAGGTTTGAACATCTTGACATTGAAGAATCGCTTACACCCTCTGTCACTACTCTTCAATCCACAATCACCACTGTTGAAGTTGAAAAGGCCAAACTACGGTTTCTAGAGATCTATGATACCGATCTCTACAGTCTGACTCCACTCTTCTCAAGATTCTAGAGTATGCCTGTGCTATAAACCATGTTTATTTCTAAATTGCATTGTTAGACACAAAGTTACATGATTTATACTCTTTTATTCCCATTTTTGTATGCATTTAAGTCCCATTTTGTATCGAATGGATGCTTTTGATTCTTTGGATTGGTTTTATGGTAATACAGGTCAAATGGTGTTTATTCCACTTATTAGTGCATTTGAGCAAGTCTCGAGCCTTCTTCTCTTGTTGATGAGGCATCATTGTGGTTTTCTCGAGGTTGAAGCTCTTTGGTGGGAATAGAAAAGCTGGGAAGCTAGGTCCGAAGCCAACCCCATTCATGACGTTATGATTGTCTCAAGAGTCCTGTGGGAAGGTGTCAAATGTAGTCTCCCTCATGATGGATGCAACAAATGAAGTTTGGGGCTTGAGAGCTTGAAAATGGAGGTTTAAAGACAATTTTGTACTTGAGTACCGTACTGAATTATTGAGTACTGGTAATGGAATTGAAATTCTCAAATTTTGGAACACATAATGGTTTTGTACTGGTACTTGATATTTGAGTACCGGTATTGGAGCTCGAATTTGCAACAGTTTGGATTGTAATTGTTGTTTTAAGTAAGATCATTTGTGTATTTTTTGCCCTCGGAGGGGGGGGGCACTTAAACATGAGGGGCAAAAAATACATTTGACATAAAATGACTTGTATTTTTTGAAAAAGTTGGTATTAAGAATCTGTAACTGTTTTTTAGGTGTCTACTACAGAGGTATTCGTATTTGTCTATTGTCTCTTGGATCGTGTGGACTGGGTTTAAGGAAAAATGGTTGAACTTTTGTTTATCCAATAATCAAAATTGAAGAATGTTAAGGTTCCGATTATCACACAAGTTTGGGGTTTGACAGTGGTTGAGTGGGATTGGAGTTTTGATGGTTACCAAAGCAATAGTTGATGTTATTAATTTTGTTATAAGAGGCAGATATAAGAAACAAAGTGAGTTTTGTGGATAAGTTGTTTGTTAGGCAACTGTGGTGTCTTGAAGAGGTGGAATGGGAGTATTCCCCTACCTCAGCTACCTTGGGTGCGTGGGATTTTTGTTCTTTGGCGATAAGGGTTTTTCAAAGATAAAGAGAAGGTGATTCATGATAGTTTTGTTTTAGTGAAGGGCTAGTGCTTATCCTGGGAAGTAGTCTTTATTGTAGTGATTGTATATGCATCTAATTTGGTTTTGGAGAGGTAGTGTTTTTGGGTTGGACTCTAGAATGCAAAGAAAGATTCAATGTTCCAGCTGCTGCCAAGGGGTTAGTTTGTCTTCTGTTCTGGTTGCTCAGCTCATGTTTTGGTTGGTGAGGCTTTGATTGGTTCCAGTGCTGCTGGATTGTTTTGTGGTCAGTTGTTCTGTTTCGTGGTTGGTTGTTCTTATTGTTGTTACTAGCTCTATTTTGTGCTTATTCATGCTCCTTGATTGTGGATTTTCTTTGAGTATTTTGCTCTTTTTCTATAGGTGGTTTTCAACTTCTGGTTGATGGTACTATTGGGTAGTTTTTTGGTTTGTGGGTTTGTTAGGATCAAACGCTTACCACTACTCCAAAAGCCTAGACTTGTGGAAGAGGCTCAACTTTATTTCCTTATATGTCTGACAGTGCAAATCCCCAATTATTATGATGTGTCACGAGTGAGTATAAGGAAAGGGTTTCACAGTCCACACATAGCCCACTGGCAGGTTGGGCGGTCAGTACTGATGCCACGTATGAGGCCCTATAACCCCACACGTGACAGCGAGTCCCTTAAAGGAGATGTTGGCCCCCATAAAGACAACAATCCCCCCAGCAACGACCCTAGGGGACTCGAACCTGCAAACTCGCTCTGATACCACTTGTTAGGATCAAGTGCTTACTCTCTACTCCAGAAACCCAAGCTTGTGGAAGAGGCAAAACTTCATTTCCTTATATACCTAGCAGCATAGAGCCCTAGCTATTATGACGTATCACAAGTGAGCATAAGGGGCTTCGTAGTGCACACATGGCACATCGGCAGGTTGGGCAGTCAAGCACCGATGCTACGTATGAGGCCCCATAACCCCACACGTGATAACAAGTCCCTTAAGGGAAATGCTGATCCCCATAAAGCCAAAATGTTGTTTTGGGGTAGCTCTTTGTGGTAGGGGCTAGGTTATTGGTTTTTAGGAAATCTTTGCATGTTGGTTGCTTACTATGTGTTGGCATCTCAGGTTTTTAAGCATCTTTATTGGTTTCTTATTTGGAGGTTCTTTGGGTTTTTTTTTTAGGTCAGGGAGGTTTGGCTTTGTAATATTTGGCTTCTCCTTAATTTAATAAAATTTATCCTTTTGCTAGTAAAAATAATAATAATTTGTTTTGTTGTATGTATAGATATACATATATATAGTACTCCCTCCATCCCAATTTATCTGGCCACTTTTCTATTTTGGGATGTCCCAAAATATGTGAGCACTTTGATTTTTCAAATTAAAAATTAGAATGAATTTCCAATTATACCCATTTATCAAATAACTTGGAGAATAATCCTTTCTTTTAGAAGGGTAAAATTGAAACACAAACTTAAAAATATAATAAAGTCAAAGCAATCAATGCATTTCTTAAACTACATTTTTAGTCAATGTATGCACATAAATTGGGATGGAGGGAGTACATCTAATCCAACAACCATAGAATTACTGTGAATTTTGGCATGCATGGCATGCATAAGTATGCATGGTATCTAATCCAATGGTCAATTTTTCAGAATATGTATCCCATAATTATTTATTAGCTTCATGCTTCCATAACCTAATGTAAGCATATGCTGATAGAATCATTTATGCGCATATATATATATATATATATATATATATATATATATATATATATATATATATATATATATATATATATATATAAGGTGCACATGTTGCTGTATGGCCATTTGTAGAATAGATTTTGAAAAAACTGTCCGTTGAATTAGAAAATGCCCTTATGTTTTTCATGTCTGCCAAAAATTACAATGATAAAAAAACCTTACTATGAAAATATGGCGACATTTTGAAGAATAAAAAGTCACAATTTTTCATAGTAATATTTTTCACAAAGTAACTATTGGATCACTGTGATTTTTAGCAAGAAAGAAAAAAAGGGCGTATTTAATTCCACGGTTGGTTTTTCATAATTTATTTTACAACTACTGGCCCTACGAGGGACCTGACACAACTTTACGTCAGGTATGCGCACCTTTATCATCTCTATATATATCATTGGGTTGTTGTATGAATGATATTTATATAATTTGTTGATCAAGTCAAAGATCGACAAGGTCATCAGCATAAACCCCAATCAATATGAATGATATGGTGCTCGAAACACTTCTAAGTTACCTAACCATGATACGTGCACTACATGCAGTTCCACTATAGATCTACTATAATCAGCTTTGATACAAAAAAAAAAAAAAAAAAAAAATTAAAATGTTCCACTCTTCCACATACAAAATATTGTAGTTCCAATGTTAAGGATATATGCCTCCATATATATATAGTTCAGAGGCCAAAGAGAACGTGGGAAGCTGCTCCTATCTTCATGGGATCATTAGTAAAAATTGAGGAACAAGCAAACTGAATGGTGCATCCAGCAAGTGACTCATGGAGCATCAATAACTCTGGGAAATTTGTTTATAAATACCAGGCTTGAAGGCTTCAAGAACACACTTCAACAGTCACACATCAACTACTGCAATTTCAATTTTATCTAGCTCCTAGAATTTCATTTCAGCATTGTCTTTCAATTTCATAGTTGTAATTGCTACTTTCAATTTATGGTAATCTTCTTCATTCAATTTCTTTGCAAATTCATAGAATAGCTAGCTTTCAATTTCAGAAATTAGTAATTTAGATTGCTTTTAATTAAGTTGTTTTACTATTTTAATTCAATTGCAATTTATCTTATTCGGCACTTCATTTTTATTTTAAATAAAAATCCTATCGATTTGTCATAGGCAAGGAAGAACCCTGATAAAGGGAATAACCATAACCCTTTCACAATTGCCTACTATCTAATCTTGATTTTTAAGGTGGCTTATTGATCAGTTGAAAATCAATTTGATTGATTTCTTGGCTTTCCTTTGATCAATCGGTGCCTGGGGTCAAACAGATTGGCTTTCATTAAACCAATTTGGTTCTGACACGCCCACGCACCTCGCGAAAGTCAATTTGTATGCAAACATATTTGGCACGCCCGGTGGGACCCAAGTTAATTTATTATGCTGACATAGCAAGAATAATCAAATGGAAGGGGTTTTCGAAAGCGAACAACTTCCTATTGGGGATGCCTCATGAGTGGAGGTTCCGCTTCATGAAGATGTTCGAAATAAGGAAACTACCTTGCCGGTTCCAATAGTGCCCCCATCTTTCGTTGGATATTTTCATGAAGTTATCCAATGTAATAATGAGAGTTTGGCAGCCCTAAGGGAAAGTGTTGAAAAAATGTTAAATAATTTTTATCAACTAAGTCAGGAACTCTCCAGTACTCTCGGCTCTGTCAATAAAACACTCATTTATGTGAGCAGAAGTATTGAAAGAGGATCATTCAATCAGGACCAATCCTAGGAGAGTATAGGTGAAAAATTTGATTTCACAGTGGCCGAAATGGTTGGGCAGGGAAGCCCTGAGCGCCTTAAGACGTCAACGACATTTTGTTACCCACCACCTATTTAAGTTGAAAGTAGACCCCTTATAGTTTCAGCCGTGTTGCCTACTCAACAGTTTAGGAATGACACATTTGGGCAACCAAGGCTAGACCAAACGTTTAATAGGCAAGGTGTCAGAAATGCACCTAAAGATAAACTCGGGGGGGGCAACAACCTTTCAAGACATTTGAGAGTCAACTAAATGCACCTATATAGTAGAATATGCCGCCTGTTATGGGGCCGAAAAATTCTTTTGTGGAATTAATGCCGACATTCATACAATTAAGGCCCCAGGGGTAACATACAATGTCACAAATAGGTGAAAACGTTACGCATAGTAGATATTAAGGTGCATTAGGCCAACCAAGTGTTGGATTACAATGAAATTTTTAATATGATTCAGCAAGTGGTTGGACAAAATCCAACAAGGAGAATTAATAGACCCACATATAGGAAACCTTATCTGGAGTGGACAAACCGTAATTTTGAGTTCCCACGAGATTTCAAAATTCTTGATTTTTCATTATTTTTGGGCGATGGAAATCAATCTACGGTCGATTACATTGGAAGGTTTACTATGCAATGTGGTGAATTTTCTACGAATGAATTTTATAAATTAAGGTTATTTGCAAAAATTTTGAGTGGACATGCATTTACTTGGTATATCAACTTGCCATCTAATTCTGTTGGAACTTGGCGAGAAATTGAAGAAAAATTCCATACTCAATTCTTTAAAAATGAGCATGAAGTTATTATGGCCGATTTATCTAGATATAGGCAATTGCATGGAGAATCGGCTGAAAAATATTTAGCTCATTTTAAAATTGCTAGGAATAGATACATGGTATATTTGCCTGAGAAAGAATTTGTAAAATTAGTACAAAATGGATTGAATATGGAGTTACGTAAAAACTTGATGGCATGGAGTTTGAAAATTTATTTGAATTGTCAGCCAGGGTAGCAAGATATGAATGACTATTGAAGGAGGAATCCCATATGAAAAGTTCATCTTTGGGTACCTATTATCATGATCCAAATTATGATATCGTCATGGCTGAAATCGTTGCCAAAAAACCCATTGTATGTCAAGCCTTAAAAAAGATAAGGATGTCCCAATTGTTCAAGCTATTGATAAAAATATTTATGAGACATCCAAACAGTATTCTTTTGATATATCCAAGGCGAGTGAGATTTTTGACCATCTTTTAGCTGCTAAGGTGATAAAGTTATCTGATGGACACAAAATCCCGCCGCCTGAAGAGTTGAAAAAAGTGGAGTATTGTAAATGGCATAATTCGAAAAAACATAACACTAATGATTGTATTGTTTTTCGAAATGTGATACAGGAGAATATTGATAAAGGGTTGTTAAAGTTTCCAGAAAAGGAAAAGCAACAAATAGAAGTTGAAGTGGAAATTTTTCCACCTACTTTTGGTCTCTGCGTGACATTAGTTGATTTTCGTTGAATGATAGCACCCATGTCACCATTTAACCCAAGAGGGCCAGTGTGCAATAATGTCCATACGAATGGTTTCAATCATGGGGGATGATGATTTTTTCAGAATAACGGTCGAGTCAATTTTCCAACCAAGTCGAGGAATACTCTTCATAGACTTTGTTTAAGGTGTGAGCAAGAGGTGCAACGACCAAGATTTGAACGGAAGTAGAAAATGACCAACCAAAGGGTGTAAAACCAATGGAGGAGACCCATATCAATTCAACATAATGCTCCTAGAGTGGAAAATCAGCTGGCCAGACCTTTATTGCACCAACATGTGGTCTCTTTACCACCATGGGTGAATAGACCAAGGATGGTGTGTCCACCATGGGTAAAACATACCAGGTGGGTAAGAGTGATGCATCCCAAGTTTCCACAGAAGTTGACTAAAACTCAGAAAAGACGGCAGCAGCGACGAAATTTACTGCAAAAAATGAAGTTAGCAGGCATTTCGATCGTGGTAGAAACTAAAACCTCGGCTAAAAAGCTTCTGTAGCATAAACTTTGAAACATATTGAGAAAGAAATGGAGATTCCAGTAGAAGAAGGAGCCCCTGGGACCCAGAAAGTAGAGGAGATGTTGGGGGAGTTGCAGAGAAATCTGGACACGTTTCAAAAACAGGAAGGAGGGGGCTCCAGTTCGGAAAAAAGATCATGATGATTTGGAGGCATTTGATATTCAATTTGGGACTGTTCCAAAGACAATGTCATGTAATATAGCCTTTGTCTTACCACTGATTTTTCAAGCAAAGGAGAAGACCCAAGTGGTTTAAACAGCCTCCTAAAAGGATGTCCATTGAAGTTATCCTCAATATCAAAAAGAAAATTGATAGATTGCTAGAGGTTGGTTTCATTTGCCCCATACGGTACACAAAATGGTTATCCAATGTAGTTTTTGTTATTAAAAAGAATGGAAAACTTCGGGTTTGTATTGATTTTTGAAATTTAAATTTGGTCACCCCAAAAGACGAATACCCAATGCCAATAGCAGACTTGTTGGTAGATGGTTCATCCAGAAAGGAAATACTTTCATTTATGGACGATCATTCAAGGTATAATCAAATTTACATTGCCAAGGAGGATGTGCCAAAAATGACATTTCATTGTCTGGGGGCTATAGGAATATATGCTTGCGTGGTTATGCCATTTGGACTACGAAATGCCGAAGCAACTTATCAGTCAACCATGAATAAAATTTTTCATGACATGATCAGAAAATTCATGGAAATTTATATTGATGATATAGTTGTGAAATCCCAAAAGAATGAAACTCATGTTGGGGAACTTAGAATGACATTTGAACAGATGAGAAAACATAAGCTAAAAATGAATCCGCTTAAATTTGCATTTAGAGTATCAGCTGGGAATTTTTTAGGATTTTTAGTACACAAAAAGGGGATTAAAATTGATAAAAATAGGGTACGCGCAATTCTAGAGGCTAAACCTCCCAGTAATATGAAAGAATTGTAACGATTTATTGGCCAAATAAATTTCTTACGCCGTTTTATTTCAAATTCGGTAGGAAAATTGAAAGTTTTCTCTCTTTTATTAAAATTGAAAGGTCAGGAGCAATTTATTTGGAAGGAAGAGCACCAGTTAGCTTTCAATGCGCTAAAATGCCTTTTGACAAAGCCATCGGTGCTAATTGCGCTAGTAAAAGGGAAACATCTATGGTTGTACATTTTAGCCGCTGATGATTCAATTGGAGCACTTTTATCCCACGAAAATGATCAAAGAAAAGAGCAAGCTGTGTATTATTTTGTCAGTATGAGAAATTAGATATACTTCTATAGAGAAGTTATGTTTAACTTTGTCTTTTGTTGCTACTGGATTAAGATGATATTTACTAGGTTCTGTGGTGTATGTAATTTCTAGGACCGATTTAATAAAGTACATGTTATCTCGGCCTTTAATTAGGGGTAAAATTGGCAAGTGGATTTTTACGTTGTCTAAATTTTGTTTTTTATATATACCTTAAAGAGCCATAAGATGGCAAGTCTTAGCCGATTTTTTAGCCGATCATCCATGTCTTTATGAAAATTTAATGGATGATGTAGCTGAAATTGGAATAATAAACATAAAGCCTTGGAAATTAATTTTTAATGGGTCCATAAATGAAAGGAAGTCTGGAATTGGAATTGTACTTGTAGCACCTAATGGAAATCATTTGGAATTTGCGTTTCAATTAGACTTTGAGTGTTCCAATAATCAAG
>JAESVK010000153.1:925075-939274 GCA_017140935.1 Hamamelis virginiana | reverse complement strand
GGCTGGAAATTCCATCCGCTATTTCTTACAGCGGCCGGAAAATGCACATATTTAGCTTGAAATATTCATTCTTTCCGGCCACTAGAAAGTTGTGTCAGTTCCTGGTTTTTGGTGTCTGTGTGGCGTCACTATGAGGAAAGAGGCCGGGCGCTCAGGAGATCCGTTCTCTACATACACTTGTCAGAAAAGGTGCTAAATAATCCTATGATTTCCTACAGATACTTGCCAGTTATTACTAACAACACAAAAATGAAGCTTAGGGAACAGGGAAAGCCACACTCTGTGAACCAATAGTTCTGGATTTATAGGACATCTAGATTCAAGCAAGAGTACTTCTCAACTAATTTCTCAACAATAAAAGGAGATTTTGATGATCGATCAGCTAGTGCACCATCCCTGCACAAGTGCAGCTATTTTCCCTCATAAACTCATCTACTCAATTACAAGATAAGAGTAAATATATTGAACAATGCAAGAGTTGGAGCTGATTTTACTAATAAATCTTCCTTAAAAACCCCATGTCATAAGATGATTTCCCAAGTCCCCAACAAGGTTTCAAATTTCAGTAACTAGTTGTGTAGAGGTACCAAAATTCTAATTCTGACAAGGTGCCCAAATTGAATTGATCCAATATCCAGTTTGGATAAGTTTTTCCATAAATTGATAAACAAAGATGAACTAAATAGGTATTAAAAAAAAAAAATGCTGGCCAATTTTTGTTAACCAATTAGGCCAAAGATCTAGACAAAAATTTTCAGGAAATTTGAACAAAATTCAAGACAAAGTGGATGATATAATAAAAATAAAACAAAATTACGGCTGCCCAAATCTGTCTATGGATGCAGCAATTCAGATGGGTGCTGATAGAGGCGAAATTAAGAAACGTAGTAGAAATTAAAAGGAAACAAAAATGCTCCTCACTAAAGAATAAGAATAGCACAGCAGAAAACTTACCCAAAATCTTCAAAACTAAATAAAAGAGAACCAAAAAAAAAATCAATTTCCCTATTTCCATTCTCCAATATCAACTAAAATACTTGGTAAAAAATGAATATTACGCATTCACAGTTATTCAATTTCATACCTAACCATCAAACTCACATGCATATACTTGTACGTTAAAATAAATTAACATAAAATGAAATACAAAAAATTAAAAAAAAAAATGAAAATGAAACCTTTATATAACCCTTCTCAATGAGAAACTGAGCAGCCCCAAGATGATAAGGAAAAAGAAGGCCAGCAGCCGAAAAACTAAACCCAGGGCTCGTAACAACTCTCCGCTCTCTCTCAGCCTCAACATCCCTCAGCCGCTGCTCCCACACAACATCAGGCTCAATATCATCTTCCACCACCGACGCAATCCGGTCCTTATTAGAATACGCTTTCCCATTATTCCCATTTCTTCTGTCAAACATTGCAACCGACACCGATTCGCCGTCGCCATTAGGGCTTTCTCGACGATTGCTGCTCCTTATCAGCCTCGATGCGAGCCCTAAGAAGAGCTCGCCGGTGGCCACCGCGAATGACTTCTTTTCAGAAGGCGATGAGTCGGCGGTGAGCTTGGGATTTTCTGAGGAGGAGTTTGTAGAGAATGTTAGGGTTTGGGTGCGTGGAGGGAGAGTGTACCTGGGGGTGAAATTAGGGTTTGAGGTAGGGAAAGTGTGAGGTTGGGAGAGGAAGAGGGAAGAGAGTGAGGAAGCCATGAGAGAAGGAGAAGGAGAAGGAACGGAGGCTTGCTTTGGTCTTCTCAGCAACATTTTATGTGTTTTTATGTTTTGTTTTTGTTTTTGTTTTTATTTTTGATTTGTTTGTTTTGTTTGTTTCTTGAAAGTATCTTAAATATTTTTTTTATTTTAATTTTTTGACCGGGAGAGGAGAGAGAGAGGAGACGGCAGTTTTCGTTTTTGTCCGTTAAGTTCAAACCGAAAAAACAGCCACAAATGGCCATGAAAGTTTAAAAATTAAAATATGATGTGCTCGGACTCATTGCGCTTGAACACGTGTCAATATTGTAGTGGTTCAATAGCATTAAGGCTTCTCTCAGCTTTGACTTTTTGAAATCAAGTGCACTGAGGTCAAGCCTCCCTGTGAAGAATGTGTATTCAAAGAAGCGCAGATGAAAATCCGTGGAAAAATTTTAAACTCCCTTCGATTCTTATTGTCCAAAATCCAAACACGTATATAGGAATTTAGCTTTTTCAATCTTCCAAATTGCCCTCCAATCTTTCGTCCACAAAGCACCCTGACGCTTCCACCATAAAATAAATAATAATCTATACAAACTTCAGCATCTCTCTAGAGACTTCTAGAAGTAACACTAACCTCATGCCTCAAGGTGAAGGAATTATGCCAATTTTGTTGCTTATAAATGCCTTAAGGAGACGATTGTAGGGTTCCATTTTTTAGGTTAAATGAATGTTTGGTGAGGATTGTAGGGTTCTTCTTGTTCTTTTTTTGGTTTGGTGAGGATTGTAGGATTTTTTTTTTTTAGGGGAATTTGGCCAATGGTCCTTGATTGCACCGCAATCTTATCTTTTTCAATTCCATTTTAGCATTTATGTTTAGTATTAATGTCTTTTTAGTTTATATTTGTATTAATATTATTTTCTGTGTTTGTGTAAATTTTTCGGTTTATTCGTACATAATAAAGCCTAAAGTTCATCCCTTGAAGTTCATGCAAGCTTAACGGATTTTTCAAAGTCAATACGATATTTGAATACCTTTGGAACACCTTTTGAATACATTTGAAGACTTTTGCAGTTGTGCAGTTTTTTGCCGATAAAAACTTCTGACTTCAAATGCTTGTATCTCCTTCATCCGGACTCCGATTTTGATGATCTTTATATGTCTGGAAAGCTTGAGAAGTCTAGTTTCTAAATATATAATTCTCATGGAAAAATTCAACATGATCCTATCGATAGACATTGATAGGCTATTGATAGGGCACTCCTCAGATGCATTTTCTTGCAGAATTTTTGACCCGCGACATTACCCTATCAATTGGCATTGATAGGCTATCGATCAGGGGTGGCTCGGGAAAGTTTCTATTTTTTGGAAACTTTATTTTTAAGCAACTTTTGTGATTGGTTTTGGGGAGATTTGTTTATAGGGTTTCATAAACATATTTTTCAGATGTAATGGGGGTTGGCTCTTAGTATTGATTTTCTCTCTCTTCTCTCTCTAGTTTTCTCTCTTCTCTCACCTAGGGTTTGGTGCACATGGAAGGAATGAAGGCTTTTGGCGATTCTTCTCCAATTATGAGCAACTAATCTTCTTCTTGGGTATTAGATGAAGCTTTTTTTGTAATTTATTAGATGGTTTGATTTAACTTTGGATTTTTACATAGTTTATGATGATTGTACAACTTTTGGGAGATTGCTTTTCATACAATACACTTTATATTGATTTATCTATTCAATGCAATTGTTTTCTGTGATTTCAATTACATTAGTTGTGCAATGGTTTTGATCGAACATGCCAATATGAATTTAGTTTGTTCATACCTTACTTGGATAGGTTGTACATGCCTTGCTTGACAAGTTATGACTCGTTTGGATGAATTTTACTAATTTCTTATTTGCATGACATTTTTTATGGTTTATTCTTGTAGTTTATGTCATTAACAATTATAAACAACTGTAAACCCTAATTCAAGTTAACCATATGATAAATGAAAGAATAAGTGGATTCGAAATACCCAAGATCTTTTATTATTGATTTTTCTCTCATCAACCAACCAATTTTATTTGTTTTACTTTAATTAACTTTAATCAACCCCAATCATTAAAGATACTTTCTTTAACTAGAATTGAATTCGCTAGATTTCTCATAACTTAGCATTTAATCCCTTATGACGATATCCGTGCTCAACTGAGTTTACAACGAATTGAAGTTACAACACGCGAACTTTATAAATTTAAATCTTGATTGTTAACAATGAATAACCTCTCTTGTTTGGCACGATCAGTCCTCTTTTATAAGATTTTCATGCCAAAAGTCCTCTCAAAAGATTTTCCATACCAAAAGTTCTTTTCGCAAAAATTTGACAAGAATACCCCTCTTTCCCGAACAACCATCAACTCAACCTACACCCCACCCCAGAATTCACTATGTCGAACCCCAAAGTTCACTACGTAGGAATCGAAGTTCACTACGCTGGAACCCGGAGTTCAATACGCTGGAAAATTCACTACGTCGGAATAGCAGTTCACTCATCGGATCCCAAGTTCACTATGTCGAAAATGCAATTCTCTACATCGGAAATACAGTTCACTATGCTAGAATGAAGTTCACTACACTGAAAAAAAAAAAAAAAAACAAAAAAACAAAAACAAAAGCAAAAACAAAACAAAACAGAGAGCCCAACAGAGAAACTATCTGGCATCTATAAATGAACTATAAGTTGAAACGGAGTTCACTATGCCGGAAAAAATAAAGAAGACTTAAACAAATAGAAAAAAAAAAGTGCATTAACAGTGCAAGAGAGAAAGAGAGACAATAGGAGAAAGAAGAGATAGAAAGGAAAGATAGGAAGAAAGAGAGAAAGAGACGAATAGAGAGAAATAGAGATAAAGGGAATGTCAAACACCGAGCTAGGCACCATAAAGAAAGCTTTCCACAATTCAAAAACACAGGGATAAAGTAATGAGAGAGATATGTCTAGCATAAACCGGGATGGCCATTGCAGTTGTTGGAATCTGTTGTCTCAAGTTATATAACCCTAGAGGAGGGTGAATAGGGTTTTTGGAAAACTTTGAGTAAATGTTACCAAATAAAATTATGATTCAATTAATTTCAGCAGAAGCACAAATATATAAATAATTAATTAGAATGAAAGAGAGAGAGAAATCAAACACAATGATTTAACGTGGTTCGGACTCCTCCTACGTCCATGCCTTAAGCACTCAGCTCAAGGATCTCACAATCCACTAAGGATTACTCCTTCAAGGTAGAGAAACCTTTACACTGCCTTCTTTTACGGGTGGAAGACTCTCACCAAAGCTCACAAAGAACTTTCACAAGTGCTCACAAAGAACACTCTCACAAGGCTCACCAAGAGCACTTAATACAATCTCAAGAGTTGTTGTGTACAATAAATGCTTCAACAAGCTAATTTACACAAGTATAAGCTCAACTAATAGCCTCTCAAATGATTAATAAGAATAGCTCAAGGATTTGTAAGAGAAAGCTTTGAATGATGAATG
Organism: Hamamelis virginiana; assembly: GCA_017140935.1. Classification (NCBI taxonomy): domain Eukaryota; kingdom Viridiplantae; phylum Streptophyta; class Magnoliopsida; order Saxifragales; family Hamamelidaceae; genus Hamamelis; species Hamamelis virginiana. Next base: position 934,067 of record JAESVK010000153.1, on the reverse strand, counting down.
CTCACAATGAATGCTATTGACTAGTATTGGATTGATAGCAATAAATGAGAAGCATACCTCTATTTATATTGATTTAGGTCTAAAATGGCCGTTTGAAACCCCCTTAAATCTCATTGGAGGAGAGGGGAGCAGCAGGCCATAATAAATGCTTCATTTACCAAATAAGAAAGAGTTATTTTGTATTTGCAGAAGCCTTAGTCAACTAGGCACAGGTGTTAGTCGACCAGTGTGAACCAGCCACCGCGGATTTGGAGGCGTTTCACTTATCATCGTGGATTGTAGATAACTTTATCAGCTTTCTCTATTTATCCTTCTCTTTTATCTACTCATTTATCCTTCTCTATTATCCACTCAAGATTGGTTTTTGAAAAAATGATAAGAGTTTGAGAAAAACTGGGAGTCGCAACCTTATTTTTAAGGAATAAGGAAACCATAAAAAGAATTTTATTTTCAATAAAACATTGACTCCATATTTTAAGGAAAGACAAGTTTTTGAACCAAAATTTGGATTCGGGGGCTAGGTTATGAGATAGGAAGGTTCCAGAACGCACTCTATAGGCACCTATCTCATCCTAATTAAAGGTCTCCTAATCAATTTTGGGCTTTATCAAAATCTTATCATGACATTTCTAATTATCTAATCAACCACAAAAATAAGAATAATATTACATAAATAATAATACTAGATAATAAGAAGAAACAAACAAAACCCTAAAGGCCTTAGGAGACATACAGTTAACCTAAGATTGGACTTGTGCCCTATTGGCTGCCTACGTACTTTACCAGTGTCCTGATAGAGATCAAAGTTCGTCGTAGTTCGAATACCTAGGACTCATCCTATTCTAGTGAACTACAACATTAAAGGCATTTTACCTTATCTAAGACTCTATCTTCTAGAATTTATCTTTGTTTAAAATACTTCAACATCCAGAGTGGGAGTTTTATCCCGAAACAAATTCTTAAATTCCAATTTCATTGAGAAACCTCCTCAAAGATAGACTCCTAAACAAACTAAAATTCCTAATTGGATGTAGTTCCTACAACAAATGGGAGTCTTAAGTGGAGCCAAGTGGCTCCCCTAACCTAGAGTCCCTAACTACAACTTAAGTTAATCTAAGCAACCTAAAACACTAAATATATGCATGCTGGAAATTATGAAATATGCAATAAAACAATTAACTAATATGCATGAAAATGTCCTAGATGCAATCTAATTATTCTATGTGAACCTAAGCATGTTTCTAGGTTGATTTGATCCTAAAAAATAACTTTTAATCCACTTTAAGGTTAATTTCAAATTCTTGACAGAATTGAAAGTCAACAAAAATGTGAATTAAAACTCATGAAAACAATAAAAGAAAATAGGTAAATGACCTACAATGCATTCTAATATGATGTACTAAGATTACTATATATAAAACTATATAAAAAGTGACTTAAGAATGATGATTAAGTCACATTAAAGTAGATATTCAAATCTGGACAGATTTGAATATTCACTTTAAATGTCTTTAAGACCATTATTAATTCACCAAAAATACTAAATGAAAGTGCTAACATGCATATTAAAATAATGGACTAAAACCCTATATGCAAAACTACTCAAAACAACCAAGTATCATACTTAAAACTATTTTATTTAACACAAGGGAAGAAAATTACCTTCACAATGCTCCCTCGAACACAATTCATATCATTCCATATTTCAAGTGTTATATGAGGAAAAGCAAAAGAATGGTATAAATGAATCAAGACATGAATTTATCCTAAGACACCAATATGCAACTCCTAAACTCATCCTAACATAAAAGGATATTCAAACTTTTATCCTAACATACATTCCTATGTGAAAAACAGAAAATCACATATGTTAAACCACTCCTAACATGCAAAGAACTCCTAAACATGCTTCTAACAATTAAACGATGACTATCATGCTCACCATATATCAAAGACTCAAACTAAACACTAAACATAGCCTAAACTTCTTAAGCATGCAAAACAGAAAAGAAAAGCTACTCTAAACATATTAAACATTGCATAAACATTAAAGCATTCAATCCTAACTTAGCATACATTATTAAAGTCTACATTCTCAACATAAATCATGCATAAAAAATAAAGGAATTGAAGCATACATTCTGCAATAATACTAAAATACTCAAAACATCCTATATTTAAACTATGTTATGCATAATTGAATTATAAGCACAATGGTGTGTTCAAACTAACCTTTTGTCTTCTTCTTCCTTGCTCCTACCCTTCTTCTTCAAGCTCCAATGGCCTCTAAATTCGTAGCTAGGGTTCTAGGGGGCTAGTTTAGGTGCCAAAGTTTCTCTAACCAAAGTTCATCTTCCTTAAACTGATTTATAAGTGGTGTATATATAGAAGAGGCTTCAATTTTGATCAATGGCTCTCATTAAAACCCTAAGGAGTGATCCAAGGGTCTTAAATGAGTCTTTTAAAGCCTCCAAGGTAGTGCACAACCCCCCAAGCTGTTCCTGATAGAGTTTGGAAGAGTCCCAAGGGCTTAAAATACTCAAAAGCTGAAAAATTGGCGGAATAGGAGACTGGGCTCAGCTGACCGTCCACCCTAGGATGGTTGGCCGCCCACCATGGACGGCTGGCCATCCCTAGGTGGATGGTCAATCAAGCTTCAGCCCAATTTTGACCTATTTTGAGCCTTTCTCGACCCGTCTCGGCTGTTTTCGGCTTTTCGGGCCCGTTTCAAGTCTAAATTCGACGATTCAAGTATCATAATGACCGTGATTCGATTCTCCATGTTTTGAGAAGTGTTTTAAGTGAAAATGCATTGACCTCAGTCAAAGGTTTTAGGAGAAAGTCGACCGATTAGCTATTTTGAGCCTGTCAAACCCAATTAGGGTTTTGAAATCTGCTAACCGATTGCTCTCAAGATCGTTTCCACCTATCGAAACAAGTTTTAGGAAACATTTAAGAAAGTGTTTTAGTGCTTTTGAAGGCTTTGTTTTGATAAAAAGGTCGAATTCTGGTCATCCTCGGTTGAAACCCTAATCTGAGCTTAAAGTGGTCTTTTGGGCCTTAAGAGCCAAACATGAGCCCAAAGGCTCAATGGAACTTGCCACTGATCAACTTAGCTACCAAACACACTCTAAATACCCATGCCAAAGCCTCGAGACCATTCGGGACAAGATCGACAGTCATTCAGAGCTTTTGTGATCCAAAGGACAACGCTGTCTTTCAAGTCACAAAAGACCTTATTTACTATCAAGCCTGGCTCGGAATGTCATGAAATTTAACAGGGACATTCCTATACTCTCTAAAACTAAATGCAAAAAGAACCGACTCAATCCGACCTAAAAACCTACATGCGATAATGACCTCTAACTAACTACACAAAAGGATATTATGAGCGACTTAGGATTTCGACACCCTATTCCACTTCAAATCATAGGCAACCATTTATGACCCTTCCCATGGTCAAAAATGAATGTCTACAACTAGCCACTTAAAAATTCAAAGCATTTGAGTTCCAGGGCTCGGTTAGTTGACTAGGCAAAGACTAGTTAGTCGAATAGCTTAGTTAAAAATCAGTTATGAAAATTTTCTGGGCACGGTTAGTCGATTTGACCATTGGATTAGTCGACTAACAAAACTGCTCTTAACTTCTTTAGCTACTGGACTGCTTTTAGTCGACTGAGCAAAGATGGTAGTCGACTAGAAGACTTGTTAGTCGACTACTTTATATGCTTAGTCGACTAAACTAAGATTTTTCAAAGTCTTAGCTACTGGACCATGTTTAGTCGGCTAGGACAAGTGAGTTAGTCGACTAGGCAAGCTCTTGAGCTAATTATTTGATGTTCTTAAGTCCAAATCAACTTGTAACATCTAAAGTAGTTAACTAAACAATCGAAAGCATTTTTGACTATGATACAAGGCTTTTTACAAGTTTTCTAAGTTAATGAATGCTAATGCAATGTGAGAAAACTTTTTGTCTTGAGCTATGCAAGGTTAACCAATTGAGTTGCCTTACATAAGTTTCCTAAACATCTTGTCTTCAAAGTGTGGACACCCCATTTTTACCATTTATTTCTACCATATGTCCATGCAAATGATCAACTAGAATAGCTGATCATTGGGTGAGGAATTGGCCTTGTAAAGATCAAATTGACCAAATTGCCCTTTGTTGAGGAAAAGGACAATTCATTATTTCATGTGTACATTTGGATTGGAATCAACCCATTTGTATTGCATTTGACTTTTAAGGTGTTTTAGAACATCCCTGTAAATTTTCATGGCATTCTGATGAGAGCTCGATAGGTAATTAGGGTTTTTGCGACTTGAAGGGCATTTTCGTCCTTTTTCTCGTATAATTTCCGAATGACCTCCGAATTCGAAACGGATTGTTTCATGAGGTTTATGTGGATGTGGGGAGTGAATTTGGAGTGCCAATTGAACATTTGAATGGTTGGGATGGATTCTCCCAAAATCGATCCCACGGGTAAGGATAAGCCGAATTAGGGTTTCGATCAAATTGACCGTGAATTGGTCGTTTTCACCAAAACAAAAGATTTTCAAAACATGTTGTTAAGTACCAATTTAATGTTGAAACCATGTTTTTAGAAGTGGTGCAAGCCTAATTGATCAATTTTACAAAACAAAGAATGGTCATATGACCAATTTTGGCACAACCGGGTCAATTGGCTAGCTTTTTGCTAAAACCCTTGACCATGGTCAACTGATTTTAACCCAAAAACATTCTAAAAATATGGAGGATCAAAACACGGTCGTTTTGAGCCCTGAACCATCGGATTTGGATCAAATTTGACCAAAATATGGCCAAAATTCGAAAACCCTAAAATTTGGGGAACAATTTTGGAAAATCAGCATGGTGACCGTCCTAGCTAGGATGGCCAACCGTCCAGCTAGGACGGCCAACCGTCCATGCCTAGGACGGCCATCAGCTGGCTCGAGCCAATTTTGCCATTTTTGAAAATTTGACTTATTTTGGCCGATTTGATTTGATTTTTTGGCATAAATTCGAAGGGTTTCAGCTTTCAAACCTAGAGAGATTCATTCTAAGCCCTAGGATCGTTTTTTAGGGAGATTAATCCTAGCCATTCAATGTTTTAAACCCTAACCCTATATATGTTGCATTATGAGAGGTTGAGAAAGGGGAGAGATTTCTAGGGTTTTAGAGAAGAGGCTACAGATTTTTCTTAGCTCTTCATCTCTACACCATTGAAGGGGGAAGGATTGAAGGTCAAGAGCTTGGAGGAGGCTAGCCAAGAAGGGAATCGAAGGGTAAACACTCAACCATGGTCTTGTTCTTTGATGGATTTTCGTTTTACTTTGTAGGAGTTTTCTCTATGCATGTTTGAATAGGTTTATCTCTTTCTTTTATTTATGTTAGTATGCACGATTAGGTTAGCCTTGTTTTGATTTTGTGTGAGTATGCATGATTAGGTTTAGCTTTGTTGTTATTTCATGTTAATATGCATGTTTAGGGTTCATTAGTTTTATTTATGATTTTATGTTAGGATGCATGTCTAGGGTTAAATAGTTTTATTATTATTCTATGTGAGTATGCATGTTAGGGTTAGCTTTCTTGTTATTTTATGTATGTATGCATGATTAGAAGTAGTTTTATCATTATTCTATGTGAATATGCATGTTAGGGTTAGATTTCTTGTTATTTTATGTACGTATGCATGATTAGGAGTAGTTTTATCATTATTCTATGTTATGTGAGTATGCATGTTAGGGTTAGCTTTCTTGTTATTTTATGTATGTATGCATGATTAGAAGTAGTTTTATCATTATCCTATGTGAATATGCATGTTAGGGTTAGCTTTCTTGTTATTTTATGTACGTATGCATGATTAGGAGTAGTTTTATTATTATTTTATGTGAGTATGCATGTTAGGGTTAGTTTCTCGTGATTTTATGTGTGTAAGTATGCTAGGGATAGTTTTTGTTATGATTTTATGTTTAGGATAAGTCCATTATTATTATTTCATGTATGCGAGCATGCCTAGGTTAAGTATTGATATATTCATATTGTTATTTGAATCTCTAATGTTTGATTGATGGTATTAATGATGATATGAATGTGTTAATATGTATTCTTGACATGTGATGAGTTGTGAGTCATTTTTTATGCTTGTTTCATGATTATTTGAACACTTGATATTGATTTGATTGTTTGAACATAAAAAATTGTGTACGAGGGAGCGTGCAAAGGTAAGATTCTCCCCTTGTGTTTAAACTAATTATTTAAGCATATTTTTGTATAGTTTTTGATATGTTTTGCACGGTAAATTAGTCAAGCATATTAGATTGTATGCTAGGGTATTTATTTGATGTTTTTATGGATTAAAAATGGTTTTTAAAGTTACTTTAATTATGTATTCAAATCTGTCCAGATTTGAATACATGGTTTAAAGTGGTTTAATTAACATTTTTAAGCCATATTTTGCATGATTTAATTAGTAGTTTCATAGTATATTCATGTAGAAAGCATGCTAGGACATTTTCACATTTTTATTATTTGTTTTCATGATTTTTAGAGTGGTTTAAAGTTCGTATTCAAATCTGTCCGGGTTTGTTTATGCCTTTAAATTATTCTAAAAATTATTTTAGGGCCAAATCCAACTTAGGAATATGCTTAGGATCACATAGTTTAATTAGTATGCATTTAGGAACATTTTCATGCATGATTGGAATTGACTTTGTGAATGTTTGATTAATTTAGTTAAATTACAGCATGCATTTGCATTAGTATGTTAGGGTTTTTAGAAATACTTTAGGGCTAGTTAGAGACCCTAGGTTAGGAAGGTCACTTGACCTTCCCTAGGACTGTCCTTTGTTGTAAAAGTCATACTCGGATTTGAGTATTTTAATCAATTTGAGAGTCAACCTTCGAGATATTTTATAAAAAGATTTTTGATGCAATATTTATGAAATAAATATGATTTTATGAGATATTTGATTATTAATTGATTTTCAAAAGATTTGAAATGTTTTAAAGATTTTCTTACCTTGGAATGAGATTCCTCCCATATGATTTGTTTTCTTGAAAATCTTTGAAAAAGATTTTTGATTGGAATTTAATTCTAAAGATAAGAATTATTTTGGAATATTTGGATTTTATGAATATCTTTTAATTTGAAATGATTTCAAATAAATGATTTTGAAAGAATAAAAAACTCTCGAAGTCAGAGTCTTGAATTAGGTTGAAATACCTTTGATGATGTGATCGATTACAATAGGAGAGTCCTAGGGTAGTCGAACTACGTGGACTTTGATACTTGCTAGGTGATACTAGTAAGTTACGTAGGCGCTAATAGGGATCAAGTCTGCCCTAGGATGCCCGTAGGGTGTCCTAGGTTCTTAGGGTTTGTTTGTATATATTTTTTTATTATTATTAATATAACTAAATATAGATAATGCATTTATATCAATACTTTTTTGGTTGATTAGATTATTTAGGATTGTTTGCATTAAGGATTTAAATAGCCCAAATAAATTAGAAGTCCTTTAATTAGGGCGAGGTGGGTGCCTACAAGCGAAAGCTTGGAACCTTCCCACGTCGTAACCTAGCCCCCGGATCCATCTCTGGTTTGTAGACAGTCTTTTCATTGAAAATGGAGTTTGTTTTTGTTTTAAAATAAAACATTTTTATGGTTTCCTTATTCCTTAAAAATAAGGTGACGACTCCTTTGTTTGATTTCTAAACCCTCCTAATCACATCGCCCGGTGATGATGTGGACTCACAACACCTAAAGCCCCGTCCACGAGGCTGGTCCACACAAAGGTTTTCAAGGAATGGCTTTAAAATGTTCTCCATAGGCTTCATGATTCAATGATTTTGAGTATTTGCACAATTGAGAAGCTTGAGATATGTTGATGAGCTCCAACAAGATATGTCTTTGATTCTATGGAGATAAAAACACTTAACTATTTATTCGTAACTAAAGTAATGTTTGTTGATCATCAAAATGTGATTGACCTTAGGGCTAACAAAATCCACAGTCAAAGTACACACATGTTGCTGTATCTGTGCCATTGTCTATCACTTGTTGTGTCATTGTAATCGGATTTCCTGCCATGTACTGCTGTATCAAGGAAATTTCTCATCGGACACAACTAGATGAAGAGATCCTGCGAAGCTCGAATTCCAGGTGGAACATGACAATGGATGTTGCTGCTGCTGTCCTTGCCAGAGAAGATGGATCGGAAATTGCAATTCTGAACTGCCGTTGCTAAGCTCGGGATATCGCCGTCCAAAGCTCTCTCTCCTTTTTGGTACTTGGAAGACAATAAGAACAAGTGGAGTCAGGAAAGATCAATAAAAATATGAAGAGCAATTCTATCTTAAAATAAGTAGATTTTTAAGAAATAGGACTTTAAGCATTAAAATCATTCTAATCGAGACTTTTTATAGGGAAAAAAAAGTATGGGTGAGGCTGTGAGGGGTTGGGGGGTGTTAAAGTAAGGTTCATATTTTACATTTTTGGGCCAATGAATGCCAAAAGTATGTTCTACTAAACAAACTCAATTCTATTCATTATTGAATTGCAGAACTATTTGAAAAATATAAAAATTTATTGTGTGAACAATATTAATTTTATGGGAAAATTGGTCAGAAGTTCTCTTTTGGAGAATTTTCTTATATAAAGTCTTATTGAATTTTTTTCAATGCCAAAAGTACTTTTGATAAGGTGATTCTATTGCCACCACGTATATCGCTAGTGGCACCCACTTGCTACCTGCACACACCACTAAAACTTAAAATTGTATTTTTTACTACCTACACCCTTCATAATACCTAAAATGACCCAACTAAATTAATTTTAAAATACCTATTACTTCTTCCACCCACATGACCACATATGTAAGAATCTAGAATTTTAAATAGCTAATTTTGTGCTTAAATGTTCAATTAGTAGATTAATTGTTAATTAGAATGTGTTTATGTGTTAATTATTAGCTGATATTGTGATAAATGAAC
>JAESVK010000153.1:862283-925065 GCA_017140935.1 Hamamelis virginiana | reverse complement strand
TATGTATTATGATTTCATTATTGAATGAAGTTCATTGTTATGAAAAGCATTGCATTATTGATTAAAGTTTGCAATCATGACAGAACCTGGACTGTGGGGCAGTACTGGCTTTTGAATTATGGAAAAATGGAGAAATAAGTCGAAAAGTGATGAAATGTGATCAAAGGATTGTTATATGAATTGTTTCAAGGATTGTTTGAAAAGCAGTACTTGCCTAGGTGGAAGCGAAAGGGGCTATATCGTGGTCGTCTAGGCTGAAGAGATGTTGTAAGGCCTAAGACTGGATCTTTCTATAGCGCTGCTTTGCTCACCTATTGGTTGTTGAACCACCTCGAGGAACTTGGAATGGTCATGAAAGTTATTTTACTTTGCATTGCATTATGTGGTGAATTGAAAGTGGATTGTGATTGTGCTAAGTTTATACTTATAGTTGTTATAATGAGGTTGTACGTTTTCCTACTAAGCTTCGTCGTTTAGCTCACCCCTGCTTAATTGCAATCCCCCAGGTGAACGTGTTGAACCTAGATGCATGGAGACAGGATTTGGAGGCACATGTTTAAGATTTTGAGGAATGTCTGTACATTCTAATTACACAATCCCTGTATCTCTGTTAAACTTATATTTGTAAATATTGTACAGTTAAGTTTTATTTTGTTTATCCTACAAGTCAGGGTTGTTGGCTTATTTTGTTTTTTTTTTTTTTTTTTTCAATATGGGCATTTGTATGACATGGCATATACACACCTTTGTGGGTTTCTTTTGAGTTTATTAATATAATTCAAATTGTTTCATCTCATTCTTGGTCTATTCCGATATAATGCATAGTATCGTCATAGAACAGGTTTGGGTCGTCACAACATACATATACCAAAAAAAATCCTTGCATACACATTTCTTCTTTAGTCCACGAACCTTTGAGCTTTTATACAGGAGCAGCCCGTCTACTATTAATGCACATTTGAGCTTCTATACTCTCACCAGATATTCATCTTTCCCTTATGTATTTCTTAGATCAAATCATGTTTGAAGGTAATATTCTTAACCCTATGTTTCACTGTAAATGCGGGTTGGGTGCCACCAACCTACTTATGACTTTATGCCATTGTGACCTTGTTTCAAGTTTTTGTGACATCGGTTTTTTCTATGCCATGAATTCTTTCTTTTTTTTTTCCCAAATGTTGAACATGCTAAGTGTGACATCATTTACTGAACCTTCATTATTAACAAGTACAAGGTTCACCCAAGAGCTCTTACTCATTCAGAAGGTATTGTATCTTCCTATGCCATATATGTCATAATTAGTCCCTACCAGCTTATCTCCCTTAGTTAGGTCAGCAACTACATTCTTGGTAGCCATTGCTACAATGCGCAAGGATTGACATTATTATTAATGTTAATTACACATCTTTAATTTGTTCAAAAAAATCCAATTTAAAAATATTATCCCTTTCTCCACATTGAAATCGAAAATTCGTTATGTTCATAATCATCTCCCAATTATGTAAGTTGAGAATATATTTTTCAATTGATTTTTGAACAAATATTAATTTAAGGTGGGTATATAACACTTCCTAAAATTATCAACAATATTATATTAATCAATATAATATAATAATCAAGATAAACAAATATTCCATCCATACACAATCACATGGATCCCAATTGGCTAATTTTAGAGCATGTGCTGAGAAAATCCTACATGTATAATGTGTGGCACGAAAACACATCCCTTACAAGGCTTTCTCAAAATAATACATCCATAAAAATTTACGTCCCAAAATGATCCCATTACAAATGATCTAAAAGAAAATAAATAACTGAGAATGATGCGGCACATGTTATACATAGTAGAATAGTCTTCTCACAGAAAGCAAACAAAACATAAGCTTCTTTGTTAAATGCCAATTTTAATCATCCATTTAATCTTAAAACTAATATGCTAACCCATAACAAGCAATCAAAGTATTTAAATGGATGGTTATGCTCCGTATTCTTTCTAAGGATATGTGCCAAATAGGTCTCAAATCCTAAGTTGGTGGGGTATTGATAAACACAAAGAATCAATACTCAATAAATATAATAAACAAATTATTATTAATCTAATTGCCACATTAATGATGCACAATAAATCTAATGTCGCATAGCCTTTCCTCTCAAAAAAAAAAAAATTCGAAAGTTTAAAATGGTCTCTAATTTTATATTATTAAAAAAAATATACTTAAAATTAGTAAACAATAAAAATGGAGACCAAATGTACTTTAGAAATTAAAATTAGGAGTAGCATAGTAGCTTTCCATAAATTGCTTTAATGAAATATATCACTTATGATTCAAAAGCACTAAATTTTTTTTAAAAATAAATAAAATAAATAAAAGTAAAGTTGATAAGGGTCACATTGTGACCAAGCCCTCTAGATACACTCGTCCAAAGGTTTTTTTTATTTAAAAAAAAAACAAACATGTCATCATGACACCATGTATTAAATTAAAAAAAAAAAATTGAAAAGTGTAACCTTTGTCACGCGTTTGGAATTGCTGGTGAGCAACAAATTGCTCACCACCTAATGAGCACCCACAAGATGGGCGACTCGGAGGCAAAACTCAAGATCCAAGGGCCCAAGTGCAAAACGAATTGGGTGGATGTCGTTTTGGCTTAAACGGCACAACAGTAGCCCCGTTAACCCCTGTTAACATTAAACTCCTCTTCAATTTTTTGAAAAATTTGATATTCAAAATTTATTCAAATCCCGCTCAATCACTCATATAAATTCCATCTCTCTCATTCATTACCCAAATTTCTTCTTTATCTCCTCCATCTCTAAATTTCTTCCTCCATCTCTCTCCTTCATATATAAATTTATTGCTCGATTTATCTCGTACCTTGATTTCTCTCTCTTTCTCTCCTCACGAACATAGTAGCTTGTTCTAGCTGGTATGCCTATCTCTTTCTCTCCACCTAGATCCAAATATTTATATATATATATATATATATATATATACACTGTATGAGTGTGTGTGTATATATATATACATTGTATGTGTGTGTGTGAGTTCATGTATATATATGCATGTGGCTGTTGCTACAGTTTGGTGTGATCGAAATGAAGTGAAACTGAACTGAATTGAAGTGAAATTAGTTGGGGTGTATATGTGTATGTTCATCTGTGAAGATGAGTACTAAATGTTTGTTAAAATTTCGCAACCAAATTGCAGGCAAGTAAGACACTCAAGATGGCATCATCCAGCTTTTCACAGTCAAGCCGATCATCATGCAATCGCCGTTCAAGTTTTCTTGCAGAGTTTGCATCATTGTATTGTGGAATAGTAACACCATTGAGAACATCATGTACAAATGTAAACCCTGGACGAAATTTTTACTAATGTGTTAACTATGGGATGACCAATCATTGCGGGTTCTTCACGTGGCATGATAAGGAGTCGTTCACCAAACGATCAATTCAAGTAATATTAGAGCAATTGGCTGAGAAAAAAGAACTTCAAAAGCACGTGGAAGAGATGCAAGGTCACTTGTGTGTATTGGAAAACCAAAATAAAAAGAAAACTTTCATCGATGTAAAAGGATATATTTTTATAGTTGTGTTGGTGGTTATAGTTTATGTTACATTACATTTACTTACATAAATTAATATTATCAATATTAGCATGGGTGTTCTGACTCTGTTTGCTGTGGAAAATTTGGTTAGAAATGTTGCAATACATAGTTATTAAGTTGAATATAAGTTAAAATAGTTACGGTTCTTATGTACTTATGTGCCTTTCATACCCACCATATTGCAAAAGATTTTTGACGGACAATAGTTGACTATGTTAATATCATAGTCGACTAAGGTACCGCAGGAGATACAATCTGCAGAGGCTGCAATACCATAGTCGACTATGTCTATTATATAGTTAACTATGTTAACTGTTTCCTCTTCTCAAAAATTTTCCCGCCCAATATAGTCGACTATATATAAATGATAGTTGACTATTGATGAGGCTGTATAAAAAAAAAAAACCATTTACTCAAATCATGCATTTTTAAATCCACTTTTCCCATTTCTCACCTATAGTCTCCCATAGCCTCACGCAAAGTGACTCTTTCTCTAGATTGTTCATCTTCTTCATCCAATACAACCCTAACCCACTCCTCTCTACACCTCACGTTCCATATACAAACAAATCCTAGAAATGATGAGCAATTCGCTTCTCACCAGCAAATCTAGACGCCCTTTGTCACCGCAAGCTTTGGGCAAGTCGTGGGCAAGAGTAGTTTTAATTTGGGGTGAGCCAACATTTTTAATTGATTAACCAATTAAAACTGAGAGTAGATTATAATCGCACATATTATAATCATATATTTTTTATAATTGATTAATTAATTAATCAATAAAATAGTAATCACAAATATACAAACAACTCCTAGAAATGGCAATCTGAGCACGTCTTTTCTTACCGATATATTAATAATAATAATTATTATTATTGTTATCATTATTATTTTATGTTAATGACATGTCCAATGGCAACAGTGGCGTCAGACCGTGCCAAATTAAATTCCTCACCTAGACGGAACTTGTGAAACAAAATCAAACGGCGGGCAATATATGAACAGTAAACTAATTACTATTTTCATCACAAAATTCCAGATTTGCGAGGTAAAGTCAAAAAAAAAAAATTATATCTCACTTGATATAAGTCGGAATCAAGCATATAATATACCGTTAGAAAGCTAATGTGACGTAGATTCAAAATACATAAATATTGTATGTTAAAACCTATTCTATGTGCATCAAAAATTGACTCGAAGATTCTGGAAAAATAACCAAGTTACAAAAATTGCGGTCGCAATTTTTCCAAAATATGTATTGGATTTGTGTTAAGATTACATTAGCTTAATTTTAGAAATTGAGAGATATTCTTTCCTGTATATGATTAGGTAATTTGTAATCCCTTCAATTAAGGGAATTAGTTGAGCTCTTTATTTTATTTTCCTACAATTTAGGATCTTGATTTACTTTTGTAAACTTGTATATAACGGTCCATTCTGACTGTCGAATATGATATGAGGAATATACAGTTTTTCTGAAAACTTATTTTTGTCATGGTATCAGAGCAATGATCTTGTTGCCTCTGTAAACCACTTCTGCCTACTCTGATCACACTATGTCTACATCTGTGATTGATTTTGCAGATCCTTTTTTTCTCCATCCTTCTGATCATCCTGGCATAATTCTTGTTCGGCATGATTCTTGTTCCAAAAGTCTTAGATGGAACCAATTATGCTATGTGGAAGAGATCTATGCTGGTGAGTCTCAGTGCTAAAAACAAACTGGGGTTCATCAAATGAACAATTTCCACCCCGGATAAAAAGATTCAAATACTCTTTATGGCAGCGCTGCAACGATATGGTGCTTTCTTGGATATTTAACTCTCTAAGTCAGGAGCTTACAAATAGCATACTCTATGCTGAAACACCTTCAGAGATTTGGACAGATCTTCAAGAACGATTCTCATAAGATGATTTTTCCCATCATTATCAAAATCAACGATTTATTGTTGAATTGAAACAAAATCAAGAATCAATTTTTTCTTACTATACAAAGATGAAAATGTTGTGGGATGAGCTAACTACTTGCAGTCCTTTAATCACGTGTACTTGTGGAGGACAAAAAAGATCTAAAAGAAAAGGAGGAAAGGATTCGGCTGGACAATTTCTTATGGGATTGAATGAGACATACTCTGCTGTGCGAGGGAAAATCATGTTAATGCATCCTCTACCAACTGTCAAAAAGACATATTCACTTCTATCTGAAGAAGAAAAGCAGCAAGGACTTACTGAGGCCAACGGTACTGATCTCATTCATGCCATGAGTATCAAAACTTATAACAACTATAAGGAATCACAGTCTGATGCTCAACGACAACACAAACAGTGGTCATCCTCTCATTCCAAGTCACAAGGCACTAGAAAATCTCCACTATGTTCTTATTGTGAGGGCACAACTCACACTGTGGATCGTTGTTACTACTTGAATGAATTCCCAATTGGTCACAAGCTCCATGACAAAGATGTCCGGCCACCAAATCGAAGTAGAAAACCTGCTGCACATCAAACCAGTGCCGAGATGCCTCAGGACACAAATAGGAAACCAAGTAAACAGACTCCCCAATTCACCTCTGAAGAGCTTGCACAAATAAAAGCCTTTTTTAGTAATAGTAAAAATTCTTCTAGATAAAACTATACAGATATCTCTGCCCCTTTCTGCTCATCCTTTAGTGCACAAAAGACAGCCTTGAATCACTGGATTATTGATAGTGGTGCAACAAATCACATAGCAACTTCAGTATCTAATACTTCTCCTTTATCTTCTTAAGTAACCTTGCCCAATGGTGCATATTCTAAGATAACTAGCATTGGCTCCACACAACTCAGATCATATGCATGTTAAAAACATACTATGTCCACCATCTTTCCATGTCAATTTACTTTCAGTGAGTCAACTCACAGCTGCCATGAATTGTTCTATTCACTTATTTCCCACTTTTTGTATATTGCAGGACCTAACTTCGAAGAAGATGATTGGTTTAGGGAAGCAGCTTAATAGCTTGTACTACTCTGTCCCTCCAGTGAAGTCTGCACCAACCTCCTATCATGTTGATTCTACTACAAACCTTCCATGGCACAAGCAGTTAAGACATCCCTCCAAGTCACCTTCACAATTTTTGAGCCATGTTATTCCCTCATTTGTATTTGATTCTAAACATTCTTGTGAAACTTGCCATTTGGCTAAGCAAAAACGGCTACCATTTTCTTCAAGTTCTATTCAAACTTTACATTCATTTGATCTTATTCATTGTGATATTTGGGGATCCCTTCGTACTACAACTCATACAAGGGCACATTATTTTTTAACCATCGTTGATGATTATACTCGATTCACGTGGATATTCTTAATGAAATTCAAATCTGAAACGCAAGGATTACTAAAAAATTTCATCTCTTTTGTCAACACTCAGTTTAATTGCCAAGTTAAATGCATTAGAAGTGATAATGGCTCAGAATTCCTCTCCATGAAATCTTATTTTTCCATTTTATTTCAAAGCTCTTGCACATCTACACCTCAACAAAATGGTGTAGTTGAACGAAAACATTAACATCTTTTAAACGTTGGCAGGGCTTTAAGAATTGATGCTAATCTTCCCTTGCGATTTGGGGAGAGAGTTTATTAACCGCTGCCTATCTTATAAATCATCTTCCCACCCCTGTGCTGCAACATAAATCCCTATATGAAATGTTGTATAACAAACCACCTATCTACTCCCACTTGTGAGTTTTTGGATGCCTTTGTTATGCAACCAATTTGCAACCATCTCACAAATTTGATTCTCGTGCTAGAAAATGCCATTGTTATCCTATTGCTTATATGATCTCAACACTCACCAATTTTTTTCAAGCCGTGATGTCATTTTTCATGAATCAAATTTTCCTTTTCTTGCTCCAGAAAAATCAACAGAAAACATCATTTCCCAACCTGAGATATTTGAATATATCACTGATTCATCTCCACTTGCAACTCCTCCTGTTTTTTCATTATCTGAGATCACTCCTACATCATCCCCTTCTTTTCTTTCTTCTATATCCCTTGCTGCACCTTGTATTCGCAGAAGTGAACGTGTCAGAAAGCAATCCATTCTCCTTCAAGGTTTTCATTGTGGACATGTTAGTACAACGCCATCAACTGCAACTTCAAAACATGCATCTTTGACTAAGACAGGTACTCGGTATCCTTTAAGTACCTATCTTTCCTATGATTCTTTGTCTTCTGCTCATAAACACTTTGTTAATACCATTTCAAGTGTCCTAGAACCCACCTCTTATGCTCAGGCTGTCTTAAATCCCAAATGGCAAGAGGCAGTGCAACGTGAACTTGATGCTCTCACTAATAAAAAGACATGGTCCTTGGTTCCCTTGCCTGCTGGTCATCGTCCCATTGGCAGCAAATGGGTCTATCGTATCAAATACAATTCCAATGTCATGATCGAATGCTACAAAGCTCGATTGGTCGCTAAAGGATTTTCTCAACAAGAAAGCTTGGATTACACCGAAACATTTGCTCATGTTGCCAAGTTAACCACTGTTCGATGTCTTCTTGCTGTTGCTGCTGCAAGACATTGGCCATTATATCAAATGGATGTGACCAATGCTTTCCTCCATGGTGATTTAGAGGAAGAAGTGTACATGACTCCACAACCGGATCTTTGTCGACAGGGGGAGAAACTCATTTGTCGACTGCATAAGTCTCTTTATGGGCTTAAACAAGCTCCTCGAAATTGGTTTGCAAAATTCTCTCATGCTATCAAAAAGGCTGGCTTTATTCAATCACATTCAGATTATTCTTTGTTTGTGAAGACTAAAGGATCATCTACAACTATGGTGCTTATCTATGTAGATGACATAGTGATAACTGGAAATGATGCAACTGTTATACAAAGTCTCAAACAATTTCTTCATTAGTAATTTCATATTAAAGATCTTGGTCTTTTTGAGTATTTTCTTGGGTTAGAAGTTGCAAGGTCCAAAGCAGATATTGTTATCTCTCAACGAAAATATACTTTAGAGATTATAGATGATATTGGATACTTGGGTGTGAAAGAATACCACATGGAAACGCAGCGGAAGACAGAGTTTTAAAATTTTCCATGGTGTTCATCCAAGAATCAAACTCAAATGATAAAAACGAATCTAAACAATTAATCAAACATTAATTAAAAGATTACTTGTATTCCTTTGCGAAACAATCCTCCAAGTCTTTGAGCTCCAAAGTGTATGGTAGCCTCCAACGGTATCCACACGAGCACAAGACCACCTAAACCCTTGTACCTTCACAACTCTTGAGAAGAGACAAGCATGGAGAGAGAGAAAGTGGCGGTTAGAGAGAGAAATCCCAAGGGGATTCACGACCCTAGGGTTTGTGCCTCTTTTTCTCTTTTATGATGATAGGTTGCTTAGTGCTAGTTTGACCTATCATCACATATATATATATAGTAAATACTCTTTCTATTTATTATTTATTTATTCCCTCTTTTATTAACACTTAATAATAAGGACATAAACAATAATAAATAAGAATATTCCTCTCTCCTAATTTAAGTGACTCATTTATACCTTTATGTGTGTGACTCATTGGGTTCATCCAACCTAGTAGTGGCATAGGGACATTTCATGTCACCCAAAATAGAAACTTTCTATTTATAGTTCAATTGGAAAAATTCCAATTTTTCCCTCAATAACAACACTTATCATTAGACCTACACTAGTCATGAATGACATCTAGCAACATATCATGACGTACCCTAGGTGTGGGTGAATATACGAATATAAATGAACCATTTATGATATAGGTAATCCTTCACTAAACAATGCCATAATTAAGTTGGTTTGGTATGGATACATGTCAAACCCTAACTTAATTTCATGTTACCTTTTCATCAAAATTAATCTCAATTAGGTTAACCCTTGAAAACTCTTTTCTTGGTTACCATCTGCTTTGGCCAAAGACTTTATTGAGATAGTATTTGTGAAAAAACTATGACATTCACCCTTTCTTATTAAGGGCAGTGATTCCTTATTGCACACCCACCTGTTTTCATACATAATTCATTATAGCCAATGAGTACCGATTACATTCTAATGGTTAAGGGTGTACAAGATACTATCAAACTATAGCAACTCATGCATAAGACAACTTGTGGTGTCTCAGGTCTAAGGATTACTAAAGTGACTATACACATAAGCAGCTTTTGATATGCAAATAGAATTATATAAGCTGTACTCATATTGGTCACGTTCAGTGTACTTGTTCTCAACAAGCACCCATAGGTTTACTATAGTGTCACTACACAGATGGCATGAGACTCACCATCCTCCCAAAGGAGCTAGTATAACCTGAGCCAATCTTAACGGTTTATAATCGTTCAAATATATAAACCTATGATTAGGAACTGGTTTAGGATAGATGTACTTGAGAGTTGTAAGTCTCTCTCTATCTCAACACTTGAGATACTACTCTCTATCATACTATACAAGGACTTTATCATGAACAATAGTTAAACACAAGTTTACATGATAATAAAAGCCATTTCATAGATGAATAAAGTTTCATACATGATTATAATGAAATATAAGTTCCCTAGATACAATCTGATGATTGGTTTTAGGGCATACTTCTAACATGGTGCTCAACCATCAAACTTTCCCATGGAAATGAATTTGAAGCTCACAGATTCTCAAGGTGATCTGCTACATGATCCAGCTCGCTACAGGAGGTTAGTTGGACAACTAATCTAGCTCACAATTACAAGACCAGACATTACATACTCAGTTAATATTCTAAGCCAATTTATGCATGCTCTGACAAAGCCTCACTAGGATGCTGCTCTTCGTATTATCAAATATTTGAAAGGCAGTCCTGGTTTAGGTTTGTTGTTCCCCTCAGGTAATTCCTTTGCCTTAAAGGCTTATTGTAATGTTAATTGGGCAACGACAAGAAGATCAACTACAGGTTATTATGTGTTCTTAGGGAATTCATTGATTTCATGGAAAGCAAAGAAGCGGAAAACAGTTTCAAGATCATCATAAGAAGCTGAGTACAGGTCTATGGCAGTGGCAACCTGTGAGCTAACTTGGCTTAGATTTTTGCTCAATGATATATGCAAGTTTCTACAGGACCAGCAAGGTTGCTATGTGATAATCAAGCTGCTCTCCACATAGCAGCTAACCCAGTATATCATGAGCACACCAAACACATAGAACTTAATTGTCATGTTGTAAGAGAAAAAATACAAGATGGTAAGATCATCACCTAATTTGTTCTATCTCATTTGCAGCTGGCAGATGTTTTTACAAAGGCTCTTGGAGGAAATGTGTTTAAGGAATTAAGAATCAAGTTGAACATGCTGAATATATATGCTCTAACTTGAGGGGGAGTGTTAAGATTACATTAGCTTAATTTTAGAAATTGAGAGATAGTCTTTCCTGTATATGATTAGGTGATTTGTAATCCCTTCAATTAATGGAATTAGTTGAGATCTTTATTTTATTTTCCAGCAATTTAGGATCTTGATTTACACTTGTAAACTTGTATATAACAGTCCATTAAGACTGGCGAATATGATATGAGGAAGATACTGTTTTTCTGAAAACTTATTGTTGTCAATTTGCATAAAAATTTATGGGATAATTCCTCAAACATTTTGGAACAATGCCATAACAATATATATAAAAAACACTATATTTAAAAACAAAATTTAAATAATTCCATTATTTGTGTTTTTATTTAAATTTCATACAAATAGCATACATAAGACATAAAGTGGGCGAATCAACGAGCCTAAGGCTCTGATACCAATTGTGAACCAGCCTCCTGGACGGGGCTTGATTGGTCCACATCATCACCGGGCGATGATTAGGGATTTTTAGAAAACAAACAAAGGAGTCGCCACCTTCTTTTTAAGAAATAAGGAAACCATGAAAAATGATTTATTTTAAATAAAACCAAACAAAACTCCATTTTAATGAAAAGACAGTTTTCGAACCAGAGATGGATCCGGGGGCTAGGTTACGACGTGGGAAGGTTCCAAGCTTTCACTTGTAGACACCCACCTCGCCCTAATTAAAGGACTTCTAATTTATTTGGGCTATTTAAATCCTTAATGCAAACAATCCTAAATAATCTAATCAACCAACAAAATAGTGATATAAAATGCAATAATCTATATTAGTTATATTAATAATAAAGAAAATATACAAACAAACCCTAAGAACCTAGAATACCCTACGGGCATCCTAGGGCGGACTTGAGCCCTATTAGCGCCTACGTAACTTACTAGTGTCACCTAGCAAGTATCAAAGTCCACGTAGTTCGACTACCCTATGACTCTCCTATTGTAATCAATCACATCATCAAAAGTATTCAACTTAATTCAAGACTCTAGCTTCGAGAGTTTTTTATTAATTTAAAATAATTTATTTGAAATCATTTCAAATTAAAAGACTTTCATAAAATCCAAATATTCTAAATAAATCTTATCTTTAGAATTCAATTCCAATTGAAAATCTTTTTCAAAGATATTTCAAGAAAACAAATCATATTGGGAGGAATCTCATTCCAAGGTAAAAATCTTAAAACATTTCAAATTCTTTTGAAAATCATTTAATAACCAAATCTTTCGTAAAATCATGTTTATTTCATAAACATTACATCAAAATCCTTTTAGAAAATCCCTCGAAGATAGACTTCTTAAATCAATTAAAACACTTAATTCGGATCATAATCTTTACAACAAAGAAAAGTCTTAGGGAAGGTCAAGTGACCTTCCTAAACCTAGGGTTTCTAACTAGCCCTAAAGTTAATCTAGAATCTTAAAATCCTAATGCAATGCATGTTGTAAATTTAAATAAATCAAACAAATATACATAAAATTAATCCTAACAATGCATGAAAATGCTTCTAAATGCACACTAATTTTACTATGTGATCCTAAGCATATTTCTAAGTTGGATTTGGCCTTAAAATAATTTTTAGAAGTGATTTAAGGACATAAACAAATCCGGACAGATTTGAATATGAACTTTAAACTACTCTAAAAACCATGAAAACAAAGAATAAAAATGTGAAGATGACCTAGCATGCTTTCTACATGAATATACTATGAAACTACTATAAGAATCATGCAAAATATGACTTAAAAATGTTAATTAAACCACTTTAAAACATGTATTTAAATATATAATCATAGTAAAGCTAACCCTAATCATGCTTGCTAATATATAATCATAGTAAAGCTAACCCAAGACATGCAAACTACATTAAACAAGCCGCATACAACAACTAATATCATTCTAACAAATGTAAGCAACTAAAAATCCATACATATAATACATATTAAAACATGGAGATGGAAAAGAAGATTTACATCAAAACAACCAAAATTGAATTAGGATAGAACCCTTACCTTTTCTTCTTCCTTCTTGGCTATCTTCCTTCAATCTCCAAGCCTTGAGTCCTTCTTCTCCTCTCCACCTTGGTCCTCTCCTCCAATGGTGTAAGAAAATCAGATCTGTAGCCTCCTCTCTCAACCCTAAAATCCTTTCTCTCTCTTCTTTTTTCTCTCCCTCTCTCAACTCTATAGTAGTGTATTTATAGAGTTAGGGTTTAAGAACCTTGAATGGTTGAGATTAATCCATCTAAGAACAATCCTAGGGCTTAGAATGAGTCTCCCTAGGGTTTACAAGCTGAATCCCCTTCAAATTTATTCAAAAAAAATCAATCAAATTGGCCAAAATGGGTGGGAAAGCCTCAAACCTTCCAAAATTGCAAAATTGGCTCGAGCATCCTGGTGACCGTCCTGGGCTGGACAGTTAGCCGTCCTGGCCGTCCTAGCTAGGACGGTCACCTTGTGAACTTTCCCCAATTTCTCTCATTTTCAATGGGATTTCGTATTTTGGCCATATTTTGGTCAATTCTCATCCAAATTCGATGATCCAGGTATCAAAACGACCGTGTTTTGATCATCCACATTTTCAGAAGGTTTTTGGGTCAAAAATACTTGACCATGGCCAAGAATTTTAGCAAAAAACTAGCCAATTGACCCGGTTGTGTCAAAATTGGTCATATGACCATTATTTGTTTTGTAAAATTGATCAATTAGGCTTGAACTACTTCTAAAAACATGGTTTTAATATGAAATTGGTACTTGAAAACATGTTTTGAAAATCTTTAATTTTTGTGAAAATGACCAATTCACGGTCAATTTGAATAAAACTCTAGTTTGACTTATTCTCGCCCGTGGAATCGATTTTGGGCGAATCTATTCCAACCATTCAAAGGCTCAATTGACACTTCAACTACACTCCCCACATCCATATAAACCTCATGAAACAATCCGTTTCAAATTCGAAGGTCATTCGGAAATTATACGAGAAAAAGGACGAAAATGCCCCTCAAGTCGCTAAAATCCTAATTACCTATCGAGCTCTCATCAGAATGTCATAAAAATTTACAGGGATGTTCTAAAACACCTCAAAAGTTAAATGTAATACAAATGGATTGATTCCAATCCAAATGTACACGTGAAATAATGAATTGTCATTTTCCTCAGAAAAGGACAATTTAGATAATTTGGTCTTTACAAGCCAATTCCTCACCAAATAATCCACTCTTCGAGCTGATCATTTGCATAAATATATGATAGAAATAATTGGTAAAAATGGGGTGTCCACACCAATATAAATAAATAAATAAATAATATAATCCATATTGCACCCAATTGAGTTTATGATTACCTAAATGTGGAAGCGGTCTAATCGAATTGATCATACGCTTGTTGTTACTAGCCCACACACGAGTTCGTGTATACCTGTGAACTCGTGTACATCGAAGGAGTGGCTACTAAAATTCCCCCTTGATGTTTCACAACTCCAAATCAAAAGCTTTGGTGATGACTCTTAGAAAGAGAAAGAGAGATAAAAACTTGCGTATGTTTTAGAATGAGTTAATTTGATATTTGGGATTATAGGAGTGCAAATAAAGAGAACTCATTCCTAATTAGAGTACAAATCATCCACTTAGGAGATATCTCTAGAATTGGGATGATAACTTATATCCTAATCCACTTAGGAGATATAAGTCATCTAAAACTCTTAATCCTAATCAAATAATTATCCATCCAAATAGGCGGATATTAGTTCGAGACCCAATAATTATTAACACGGAAGCAAATTGCATTCAAATGAATGAAACTCGAACTAATAAAGAAGAGTAGCTGCAGCAGTTAGTGGACAAAAGGGTGAAAGAGATCAAGTTAGTTGTATTCACGAAGACTTGGTGAGCGATTGTAGTGGTCTGTGTTTCGCGATGCACATACATCTATCAAATTAGGCAATGTTTGAGTTGTATTTACACTTAGATGTCGTGTTATCTAGGATGTTTGAGATGACTAATCAGTATAAGCATCTAAAGCTTTAACTATGTTATTATCCCATGGGAGCATTTGCTGACTATGTAGTAAAGTCAGCAAATGCTGATAGGATCATTTCACTGAATATATTTATCCTTGTTATTTGAACTATACTTGAATAAAAAAATTCTCAAAGACCTTGTTTCCATTAATTTTAATAGATAAATTTATCTATTCAATAGAGATACATATATATATGTTTGATGGGACAATCTCTCCTCTCTCTTTCTCTCTTCTCTCTTTGTTACTTTTGTAATTTTCTTGCGTATTTGTTTAAGGATTGATGGTCTTTTATCGCATGGGATAAGTTTATAATTGGATAAATAAAATTATCTATTTGAGAAAAAAAGATAAATATATCTTTGTTTGGTCAGTACTGGAGGTGTCATCAACCGGTGGTCATCGATGCTGGTGCCGATACCGATGAGGGTGGGGGTTGTTGGTAACGGTGGTGGATGGTTGTAAATGGCTTGTTAGGGATTTTTTTTTTTTTTTGTATATTTATTATGTTAAAGATGAGACACTTTTGTCCATTCATTATATTAAAAAGATTCTTGGACTTAGTGGTCATAACAGGAACTTTTAGGTATTTAACCTAAAAAGAAATCTAAAAAATAAAAATAAAAACACATCATTGACGCCAATTTGGAATTTCGAAACGTAATCATAGATCTTGATTAATCACAAGTAGCTATATTTCTCATTCAAATCCTCCTCTGCTTATGAAAAATTTAAATTTGTTTCACTTGACCAGTCTAGTCAACAATCTAATTATATAAACAATTATCTGTTGCAAGTACTGCGACAATTTCAGTAATTAAGAAAAATAATATATTTGATACATCAACAGCACAAGCCTGCTCTTTATAAGCGTATCATATGAAAAACCTATCAATCTAGTTTCCCTTCAATTATCAAGTTGCACTTTAGTTTTTTATTAGTATAATTACACTGTTGGGCCTACCTTCACTTAAAGTTAATTAACTAGATATGTGTATGAGCAGTAATTGCAAAAGTCGATCCATTCTCATAACAAAGAAAGCTCAATTGCAAGACATATACCATGCTGCAATGTTTGTCATACATCAGACAGGGACTTGGTAAGATGGATCTATCATTTTCAAGATGAACAAGTTTCCTTTGTCACCTCTGGATATTCTGTCAAATAACCAAAAAAAGAAAGAAAAAGAAAATATCATCAATTGCAGTTTGCAGTAAATGAAGCAATTCTAACTAATAGAATATAACCCCTCAGCTCCCCAATGTAAAGCTTATTCGGTCCAATCACTACTTAATTTAAACAATTAATATTCAAATTGGCATTAAAGCTTTACAGTGGACAAAAGAAAACTCATTTAAGTTGCAACGTTTAGCTTTTGAACCTTACCAGTTATGAGATTACAGAATAAAGATCTCGCAAAAATAAGTACTGAAGTAGGCTAAATCAATGGAAGAAACAAAGGATAAGCTGAAGCAATTTGCATAACAAACCAATTTTAAGTAGGACACCCTTATCTAGACAGACAAGCTCTCTGGTTTGAGATGGAAATTGAAGGAAAAGCTCGAAGAAAGGTTCAGAAAAGTCATTGCGGGCAGGATCAGCTAGACAATCAATAACTCAATTGCTTCCTTTGAGCAATTTAATAATCAAAACCCGCATATTGGAGGGTACTGGATCAAGTTTCTGTAAAACCAATTCGAGCCTCCAATTGAATACAAATATGAAACCTGGAAAGAGAAACCAAGGATCTAAATCTGAAATTCAAATGTTGGTTTAAGCAAAATATATCTTAGGTGGTGACTGTAAGCTTCTTAGTGCCTGTTGGAATGTGGCACCCACCAATCACAGCATTAATGTTTAAACTCTACAAAACAAACACAGTTCTGGTGTTTGCATTACCACCCATGGTATGGTCAGTGTAGCCCTTCACACATATACTGTCAAATGGGCTACAAATCACCTCACAAGCAACTACTACATTAAAATGATCGGTTCATGAAATACAGGATTTGGACAATATGTACACTGTGGCTTGATTATCATCTCAACTTTGAACCAGTTCGCAACATCAATAACTTGGCATGATATCAGATTTGGTACTTAACTTTGCAACTACAAACTGCTTTAAGACTAGGACAAAAAAATCAACTATATCATCTTTGCAACTCAAGAACCTTGCAGGTTATAATGCTAACTAGGAAATAAATCTATAACCAAATACTAACCTCCTACTGGCAGTAATCTAATAAGCATCAAAGCATTTGAAAATGGTAAATACCTGATCTTATAAATTCCTTACTTTGAAGATATTGAATTTCACATAGGGCCCATTTGCATTAACTTTTCTTAAAATCACTTTTGAAGCTCAAAATTTCATTTGATCTAAGAGATGAAGTGATAATCACTTCTAGATAACTTGAGGGGTGACAAGATTGATGGCAAAATTTTTATACTAGAAGTGATTGTGGCAAAAGCTAGGGAGCCCCAACTTTGGCCACAAGCACTTTTAGTATGGAAATTTCGATATGTGAAGACTTGGTTTAAACATAATTCTAAAGAAATATGTCAAGAGAGAGTCTTCTAAAAATAATTTTAGGAGAAGCTAACACAAACGGGGCAATAATGTGTGATCTGATGACCGCTTTCAAGAGTGAAAATTTGCATAGTAATCTTACATTTTAGAGATACTATCCTGTGGAAGATTGGATAATTCCACAAGTTTCTAGCATAAGTGCAGGTCAATCAATAGGTCTTCTCTTTCCGCATGAAAGCAGCCATTCTACTTCACAGGTATTTCAGTAACTTTACTCTGAACTTCTGATTTCATTTAACAACTCAAGATTATATATTGCTGAAAGTTAAACATACTATTCTTTGCCAGAATGACTTAGATTCTGAGGAATTTTATGATTTTTGTACTTCTACAATTTATTGTTACCTTTTTTTATTACAAGAAAAGCAACGAATTTATACAATTTTTTTGGATTTTGTTTTCAAATGTTTGTTTATGTGCAACACACATAGTACAACTCTAATTATAAAAAAGAAAAAAAAAATATCAATGGGAGAAAGGCTGGTTGGAAACGAATGGAGGAGGGCATGCACAAACTGTTTGGTGAGAAACGAATGCATCATGTAATTGTAGTCTCAGTAATACTTTTTGTCTTGCACTGAACTTTAGTCCATTACTGATATATTAGGTTTCAAATGAACAAAATAGAGTCATATGAATGTATACTGGACAAAAACGTACTGCATGGACAAGACATGGAAATAATACATGGTTCAAAGTCGCAGTCACAAACGTTATCGTGTCTTGATCGCGGACGTTGCGGTCGCAAACGTCTTGTCGCGTATCGGGCAAGATGCAACTTTAGGCATGAAATAAAGTTAAAGTTTTTAAAAAAAATCATAAAAAATCAGGTAATCACATTGGAACCATCAAATAAGCAAAACAAACGACCTAGAGTGCATAATATATATATAAAGGGTGATAGTGCACTACTGAGTTTAGAGATTTATACGACACGGACCAATTTTATAACATAAGGTCCCTAAGAATTCAAAAATCCTTTGCCTATTTTTATGTTAAAAAAACCTTTGGATCTAGCAATATAAAATGCTTATGTTAGGGACTTATGAGTTTATAACAAAAAAATATCTAAATTACAAAAACAAAATTAAAATTAGAAAAAAATTACATAAAAATAAATTTATGCATCTAATGATTTAAAGGATAGATCTATGCTTAATTAGTATGAATCTATAAGAAATAATTTTTTATTGACTTAAAAAAGCTTTAAATCTAAGTAAAAAAAAAAAAAAAAAAAAACCTGAAAGAAATTATGAATATATTTTATATATAATTTTTTCTTAAAAAAAAAAAAAAAATACCCTTAACTTTTTCGTGGATGGCCCCTTATCACAAAGAGGCACTTCACTAAAGCACCGAGAGAGAGGGAGAAAGAGAAAGAGACGGGAATAGCAAGCAGCATAACAACATCAGCATTGAGAGGGAGAATAGAGGCCGAGAGGAGTGTTGGCAGCTTGCAAGCCTTCAACACCTGTTGAGATAAAGTTGCCATGATGATGCGTTGTACGTGGCTGAACGAAGAGGCCATCCCCTCAGATCTATGGGTTCTGCAGTACATTGCAGCAGTGTGCACTACTGTAGAAGCCGCAACGAAAAGAAGAAGAAAAAGAAAGAAGAAGAAGAAGGACCCATCTATTCATCTCAGCCGAGATTAACGAAACTTTCAATTTTCCGCGATTCTTTATCTTGAGGCGATATCTTGGACAAGAGGCCCTCTGATACCAGGTTGACTCGTCCGAGTTAACTCAGTACCAGACGATACTTTGAACCATGAAAGACTATGGCACATTGATCTTTCCCTTGTACTTGAATAATTTGTGGAAAAATGGACAAATAAGGCATACTTACTACTACTCTAGAAAAGCGTACATGAGACTTTCACCTTGTACAACTCTTAATTCTTTTCTTTCAAAAGGAAAATAAAACATGTAACCATTAATTTTCAGATCTTAAGATCAATTTGACAACGCATGTACAAGAATGTTTTCCCCTTTACTTATTTTTCTGAAAATCCATTAATGAAATGAAACAGTGAACATAAATTTTCAAGAAAGGTACACCTCAGACCCCTTTTTCTCACTCACAAATATTGATTGCAATGACTAAATTATTTCTTGCTTCTTACTGTCCAGATGAAGTTAACAGTTGAGCGAGTGGGGAAAAAATGAAATAAAATTTAAGTTAATAGTTGGAATATAAAACTTTATGTAAATAGTGAAACAAAGTACATTAACTCACCGCAACTCTTCATCCAAATACGTAATTTCCAATTCACCACGAGCTCTTCCGGGTGCCTTAACAGGAACCTGTACCCCATAGTGATATCAATTGAGTATTTTGAGTAGATCACTTGATGGAAATTCAGAAAAACAAGAAAATATAATAGACTCATTTGGGATAAATATTGTGAAAATGCACAATTATAGAACACAGTACTCGAAACTCCGTAAGTGCTTTTTTAACTCTGACCCATAAAATAGCTGAATAATTTGACATAGTTTCAATAGGACTTTGAGACTGAAGCCTCAAGGCCCAAGGAAATGCCTCAACACTCAACCTTAAATGTGAGATAAAAATAAGGTATGCATGAAGGCCAGAAAATGATTGAGGCATTTTCCTCATATACCAGTGAAAGTAGGATTCTACCTAAAATACAAAACTAAGGATTGTTTCACTCTTTCAGTTTTCACCTTTTTTATTTTTTATTTTTATTTATTATTATTTATTATTATTTAATTTTTAAGAATAAATTTATTTGTACAACTCTGCATAGTTGTAGCTCACAATAAGGATTGCTGTAATAAATGTTCAAGGAAATTTTCTCCCTAGAATTTTCTCATCCTTAGTTAACTTTTTGTTATAAAAGATGAGGGAGTGTGAGGCTTGTGCCTCATTCTTCTAGAGACAGTGAAGCGTCCACTCATGCCTTCACCTCTTAAAGCACTGGTCCATACCAACTCATGAAGTAGGCATAAGGTATGCATCCAAGGCATGTATACTTAAAAATATTGCATGATACTTGATACGGTAAATACTGTATATATCCCTTTGTGTGTATAATGAAACATAATGTCATACATCGTGCATTTTGATGATATCAGTCATTCAATACACACACAATACATGTAATTCATACAAGATGTGCACCGGTTGACTATTTCTAGGATTTTTCTAGAAGAAACAATTATGAAGTAAAAAAAAAAAAGTTAATGCCCTAAAGGCATATTAAAATCAAAAGAAATCATTTAAAAGCATTTTTCTTAAACTATGTTAATGCTTAATTGTGAAATATCAATACAGCAGTGCAGATGCGACTCTGGTAGACTGTAGTATACTGCATGACGTATCACAGTGGTCTATCTTGGATTAATTTTTAATTATCAATTGATTATTTGTAGGAAAATTTTATTATCGTTGTAATTGGCATAGGTGCTGAATTAAATGTGTTGATTTAGGTGGCGTTTCGCGTAGCTTCCTGCAAATAGAAGTCATTTTTGGAGAAGTAATTCCTAAGATGGACTTTCTAAAAAGTCATTTAGAGAAAAAATAGTGTTTGACAAATGCAGATTCTAAAATTCCTTTTGTATCAAAAAGTGTGGAAGTTATTCTTCCTACAAATGTGGGATTTCAAAAGCAATCTATTTTTACTTCTCCCAAAATTTGACTTCTTCTAAAAGTCTATTTGGAAGAACTCACCAAACACTCTTTTTTTTGTTTTTTTGTTTTTGTTTTTGTTTTTTCTCTTTTCTAAAATGACTTTTAAGGGTATGAAGTCCATTTGGAGCCTTCCAAAAGCTCTGCCAAACGGCCACTTAAATTTTGAATTGTTGACATTGGTTGGGAGATTAATAAAAATTAAATCATACCTATCCACCCCCCTCTAGGTCATATTGCAAACCCTATGCAGAATTATATAATTTCAGTCTCCATTGTGGACCTCATTCTTTGCACAATTTATGGAAGGACACACTTCTATCTGGTCCAGGTACATGAAGAATACAGCAATTTGGGTAGTACCAAAGACTTTTGGGTTAAAAATTATTGAAAGCACCAAACTGTTTATTAATAATTTATTCTTAAAAAAAAAAGTAATGGCAGTTCTCCACACAACATTTGGGCTAAATACAAAACTATAGTTAAATGAATCAGATTTTGCTTCCACTTAGGTCTTCTTGAGGTTGAAGTCGGAAGTGATTCTGAAGTTTTTATAACTCGCATCCAAAGAAGCTGCAGTTGCCCATGGAATCTCTGGTATTTAAACTAAGAATTGGATCTTCTTGGATGGAAAAAAAAGACTCCATTGTTTATACATGCACACCTTTAGGGAGAATAATAAAGTTGCTGATTTTCTTGTTAATTTTGCCTATGATTCTGCGCATTCTTCTTTCTTTAACAAGCCTGAAGATCACCCAGCTGCTCCAATGATTTGTGTTTGTCATGATTGTCTTAGGTTATTTAGTCTAAGAGCCAACCTTGTTTTTTGATCTTCTTCAGCATGCACTTTCTCATTTTCTTGTATTGGTTGCATGTCGTTTCTTTTATTGGTTGTATGTTGAGAGGTAAAGTACCTACATCCCCCTTGTCTAGGTGTAATTTTGTTCTATCAATTAATTTCTTCCTCATTCTGCGGAGGTTTATCTCTTCCCCCCAAAATAGAAGGTTAAAGCAGTTCTCTATTATTAAGACTCTAGGGTGCCCTTGCAACTTCATAGATGTTAATTCAGACTCATGGTCAAAAAATAGACCCATCTAGTGGGAGAAAATATCAAACTATGACAAACTTATCCTCCAAAGGCAGAAAGGTTATCTTTAAAGTATAGCACCTAAAAAAAAAGAATTCTAGCCGATACAGAATCTGAATACAATAAAATTTTTGAATCCATCCACTAAGTTTATATCAGAGGAGATTTCAATCATTCTACCCTTATCATGAAAAGATACAAATTAGCTAACACAATCATTTAGAAGAACACTTACCAGACCCAAAATTTTGAAAGTATCAAATTTTACAGCCACCTTTCTTGCATTCAGAGGCGTTAGATCTGCTGTTACCTACAGAACATTGATGTAAATTGACAGGCTGAGAGCAAGGGGCCTTAAAACTAAACTTAAAAAGAAAACTAACAAGGTTAAAATTTATTGTTAAACTTATTCTTAATCCTTCAATCAGAAATTGAAGTCCAAAAGAATCTTAAACAGAAGTTACAGAAGTTAAACAACACAATGAGAGAATTACCTGGTTAAAGAACGGCCAAGATTCCATATTTTGGGCCCTAAGTGTATCCAAATTGATTGCTTGGTAATTTGTACTCGATCTTAAGAATTTGGGTCTCTGTTACAATGTTACTAAATTAGTAATTCAACATATAAGAGCAAGAGAAAAAGCAGAAAGGTCGTACTATATTTTTTTATTAATCTTTTCGTTTTCCTAAGAAAATCAGAGAATACATGCTGAGAAAAGAATTACTGAAATAATTTAACATAGTTACAAGAATTATAGAACGTTTGCATTTCAAAATCCTCACTAATGACATCAACAGAATATTTAAATTAAGAGTAGATTAGTTAACTAACCTCACATATGGCAATGCAAGGGAAAATGAAACTAATCAACTTTGATCTTAATGAAGCAAGAATTTTAATCTTAATTTTCATAAAACTAGAGCCTGTCTACACGAAGCAATAACTTTTTGATTGTGCGTGTGTGCATCTGTGTGGGAAAGGGGTGCATCCATGAGGGGTAAAAGGTTGTTCATTATGGATTAAGATATTTTCAGTTGAGATAGCAGTATAATTGATGCTAAGAATGCTAGAGGATTAAGTATGAACATGAGGATGAAATTTTGTTATAATATTTTGGAGATGTGAAAATCAAATCAAAGAATACAGAGAGGGGAAGGCATTAAATGGTGTCAATAGGCGAGAGTGAAAATCAAATATTTTCTGTCTTTTCTTATAATATTTTGGAGATGTGAAAATCAAATTAAAGAATACAGAGAGGGGAAGGCATTAAGTGGTGTCAATAGGTGAGAGTTCCAAGCAATGTTCATGATTGAGCTGCCCCAACTTTTCACGTTTTGAGTGCGAACGAGTCAGGTTTATACCACTTGGAATGAGAAGTTGCATGTTTCTTTTTAGTGAAGTTCTTATTGACAATAAGATATTATTAAAGTTTCCTATGGTCAATGATAGTTTACACAATAGTTCCATTTACAGAATAAACTTCGATGTGACAGTTTTCTTCAACGCTCATAAATATATATACAGGAATGCTAAGGTCAGGTCGACCTGATGCAAGTTGCATCAGGTCACCTCAATTACAACCATTTGCATAGTATATTTTGAAAAACCGACCGTTGGATTTGATACCCTTCTTATGTATGTCATGTCTGATAAAAATCAAAGTGATCCAACGGTTTGTTTTTGACAAATGTCAGTGTGAAAAACTGTGACTTTTTTGTTCTTTAAAATGTGACTATTTTTTCACCATCTGTTTTTTTTTTTTTTTTTCCTGAAACAGACTCTTGGATAACTATGATTTTTGGCAGACAAGACATACATAAGAGGGATATCAAATCCAACGGTTGGTTTTTGAAAATATATTGTGCAAATGGTTGTAATTGAGGTGAGCTGATGCAACTTGCATCAGGTTGACCTGACCTTAGCATTCTTGTATATATATATAGAGAGTCACTTACTCATTTGATTTACAATAAGTAACATCTAAAATAAAGATACAAGATATGAACATCTCAAGCAATACTGACATATTTAACAGCCTACTCGAGCATGAACTTTGGCTCAGTGGTTCATGTTTCTCCCTTTACGAGATGAAGTTCTCAATTCTATTCCTCATGGATGAGAATTGACCCATTTGTTATTCCCCTTCCCCATTAACAACTAACCACTAACCCTACTAATATATACCACTTGGCAAAAAAAAACAAAAAACAAAAAAACAAAAAACAGCCTACTCGAACTAACAACATGTAATCTATAAATAAAAGGTATCATGCACTTTAGAAGACATTAAGTGTCTTAGAAAGGTACAAAACATCCATGCAAGTAAAGCAATCAGTACAAAATATTAGAGTACCTCGGTTTGCAAAATTGACCTTGAAGTTGTGTATATAAGCTCCCATTTTCCATTCAGTAAATTTGATTTGAGCGGTTCCTTTATTGGATTAACTGCTTCAAGTTTGCGCGCAATCTAATCAAGAACAGATTCCAAGTAAAAAAGAATAAAAACATGCAATATACAGTAATCTCCTTTTGAATTATCATAATATATCAATTTACATTTTGCAGTTTAAAGGTTCTTTTATTTTTCTTCTTTTTTGTTTTTTGTTTTTTTTGGTAGGACAACTTAAAGATCCAATTATGCAAGTTTGAGGGTTATCAACAATAAAAGCCTGCTCGAAGTAACATAGTGGAAAATTATATCTTGTGTAGAAGAATAGAATCTACTCTATCCCACATCACCTAAATAAAAAGGCTTGCTATAGCTTCATATACCTATTCAGGCCCTCTACCTAACAGCTTAGACTTTTATATTTGAAACTTAATGTGGTATCAAGGTATTGGTTCTCCACGTAACAAGGCCCATATAAGCCTACATTTGAGGGGGAATGTAGAAGAATAGAATCTACTTCATCCCATATTGCCTAATTATGGCTTGCTATAACTTCATATACCTGTATAGGCCCTCTACCTAACAGCTTAGGCTTTTAGGTTGGAAACCTAAAATTCACGTATAGGCCCTATTGCGTGGAGAACCAACGCTCTGATACCATGTTAAGTTTCTAACCTAAAAGCCTAAGATATTAGGTGGAGTACAAGTATATGAAGCTATAGCAAGCTTTTTTATTTAGGCGATGTGAGATAGATTGGATTCTATTCTTCTACATCTTGCACCCTAAAAAATGAGTATATGTATGTTGCACATCCTAAAGAATGTAGATATAGATAAGGTGGGAAAGATTGAGATAACATAAAATTTTGTGAAACTACAACAAATATTGAAAGGAACTTATTTACATAAGTACATAACTCAAACAACAACAATAGAACATATTGAAGAAATTCAATGAGCAAATTGGTTTTCTATATTTTTGTTTAGCAAGGAAATCATGGTTTGAGATCTATATCATTCATATATTCCAGCTCAATAAATGCATTCAATTTCATTTATAATTAATGAATTTTCAAAAAAAAAAAAAAAGGAAAAGAAAAGAAAAACTTCCAAGAGAAACTCCCAAATCCATGATTTCAGACTCAAATCAAGTTCAATCTCCCCAACTACTTGATTAATAGTGTTAGAAACTCCAAAATTTTTTTCAAAAGAATGTTCGTTGTTTATTAAAAAAGAAAAATTTACTGCAGTCTTATAGCAAAATATATCAAAATTACCACGAGTCCACAGGATTTTTATGCCCACATGAACATTGATTCAAAACACAACCCATTCATTGGTAACGGATGTTAATTCATTACGGAAGTGAGCAAAATAGAAGCCAATGAACAGTGGCTAATCATTGATCATTAAGGCTCTCCATTTGGTTGAGATTCTCCAACATCCAAACAGAATATAATAAAGAAGATAAAATCATTGATTAACAAAAATAAAAGCCACCAGAAATGAGCAGATTGAGAGAATCAAAAGAAATTAACAATGACTAGGGGGGGCGCTCTTAGGGTCTGTTTGGAAAGTAATTAAATGAAAAACAACAGCAAAGAAATGATTTGAGAGGTAGAAAGAAAAAGAACCTCATCAACTCTTTGCTGATCTTCAGGAGTGGCATCGGCGCCACGATCGAGTGGTGCAATTGCCTCAAGAAGCTCTTCTTTGAGAATCTTAGCATCTTTACCCTTATTCAAGAAAGCAGGAAAGAATGAAACCCTGGTTCTCCATTTTTGAGAGGATGATGGTGAGGTGAGAGAGAGTGTGTGGGTGTTTTGGTAATTGGTGGGTTTGGGAGGGAAATGATGGGCGATGAGTGAAGAATGAGAGTGGAGAAATGTGGGGAATAGTGACTGTGTGGATGAATGAGAATAAGAGGTAGTCAGCATGGAAGAAAGAGAAAGAGAAAGAGAAGGAGAAGGAGAGGATAAGGCCATGGAAATGGTGAGTTTGAGATTGGCAGAGTTATCTTCTGTTATTTACATGTTGGTTGGAGAAAGCGGTTAATTAGACGGCTTACAATTAAAAACTCTTGTTAGTGCGTGCACGTGTGCAAAATGGGTGTGAACCGGGTTCAAATATGAAAGTCCTTTTCGTCTAATCACAATATTGTCCTAAAATATTCATTTTCTTATGAGAACGTTCTCACATAAGTTTATGTGAGGACTTGGCTTTTTAGCCAATATAAAATGAATATTTAAAAAAACCGGTGTTGGATTGAATATTCATCCTATGTATGACATGCATGCCAAAAATCACAGTGATCTGATATATGGTTTCTAAAATACAGACTGTGAAAAACTATGACAATATCTAATGGTCACAATTTTTCACAGTCTGTATATTGGAAATCGACAGTCAGATCACTGTAATTTTTGACATACATGACAAACATTAAGAGAATATTTAATCCAACGATCGATTTTTCAAAATTTCAATCTTACATCAATTAAAAAGCCAAATCCTCACATAAAGAGATCCTCATAAGAAAATTATCCAATCCTAAAATATCCAACTTTATTGTCCTAAAATATCAAGTGTCTAATTTCTTTTGCTTGGATATTTGTGACTATTCGTACGTGCATACCCCACGTGTGGCATGTGTTCCATGATTTTTAGCAACAGTCGTCCAACTTTAACAAACTAAAGCAAACTTTCTCAATCACAAACCCACAAGCAAATACCACTTTCCTCTGCGTTCCAACGTCTCAGGCCAAATAGAGCAAGCCCTTATTCCTGTAAACCTCTCTACTGATTGCTAGTTCTCGCTCCATCTCCATTCATGAAATCAAATCTTGAATCTTAAAATCCCAAAAGAAAAAAGATGCACTCAAAACTTGCAGTGACCCACTTGAGACCATTACCAACTTCACCATACTCTCTATTTCCTTATAGAGATTTCTGCAAGTTTGGAGATTCTCTAAGAAATTCTTCAGAGCAAAAGCTTCGTTCTAAGCTCGTGTGTCAGTTTCTTGGGGATAGATGGAAGTTAAATGACATTGATGCTAGTGAGTCTTTCTTTCTTTCTTTTTTTATTTTATTTCACTAGAATCAATATCAACCGTTTATGTCTCTTGAATCAATTTTTGTTGTTTCTGGTACTGTTTATCCATATCAACCGTTGATGTGTTTGGAAAGGGTGAGCTCTGAGTGGTATTCGAATTCTGTGTTCTGCTAAAATTAATTTGTTACTTATTTATTTATTTTTTTGGGGTATTAGCTAATATTTACTTGTTAGTGATGATGATTGTTATGCAAAATCGAAGGGTAAAAATAGATAGTACAAGGAAAAAAAAATGTATATCAATGTTAATTATGAGGATGTCACTGGTTCACCAAAAACAAGACTATGTTTAGGGACAAAGCCAATTGATAAACTTCATCAACAATGGAGATTACATGCTTTACTACAACAACAACAACAACAACAACAACAAAAAAAGAAGAGGGAAAAAGAAAAAGGAAAGACAAAATCTCTAATAACGCATACCCAAAAGTTATAGAAGTCCCTAAACAAATAATTCCCTTAATTTGATGAGAATGAAAATGATGCTCTCAACCCATTTTTATACTGTCAAGCCAAGGTTTTAAATAGAGAAGGAATGCAAGAAATAAAGGTTTATTCTGACATATATCCATCAATAGCCATATTGGATTATACTTCCCTACTATATATCTGGACTTACTGTTGAGAGCATTGTTCAAAGCAAAGGCAGTTTGGGATTTAGTTGTCGAGAGATGAAAAGATGGAGAGGATGGCATAGAGGGTACTTATCTAATGAAGGGTAAGTGTACTTTGATTAGAAATACCCTAACGAGTTTGCCAACTTACTTCATGTCTCTCTATTCATGATGCCTGCGGCAGTGGCTAAGAGGTTGGAAAATTGCAAAGAGATTTCCTTTGGGCAAGGTTGGAAAACGAATTCAAGTTTCATCCTATTGATTGGAGATCAGTATGCACTTCTAGGGAGAGAGGGGGCTAGGGCATTAGGCCTCTATCTTTGGTGAATGAAACATTTTTTAGAAAATGGCTTTGATGCTTTGCAGTGGAAAAAGAGGCTCTATGGCAAAAGGCGGCGAGCTAGAAATATGGCCGTGATGAGGGAAAGTGGCGGACTAGTGGAGTTTGTGGAAGTCATGTAGTTGGGTTCTTGAAAGTCATTATGAACGGTTTATGTGACTTTAGATTCGGCGAACATTATTGGTGTGGAGAAGTGTCTTTGCAGGAGGCATTCTTGGAGCTCTATGAAGAGATGCTTGCATTTCGGATGATGTGGTTTGGACAATGGATTTTAAATCTTGGAATATTGGTTTTATTAGAAATTTCCATGATTAGGAGCTCAAAAATGTATTGGCATTTTTTTGAAAAATTATAGTCGGTTATGTTGGAAAGAGGATTGGAAGATAAAATTGACATATTGTTTGGTGAAGTAGTGCAAATGGTTTTGTTCTGGGTTAAAAAATCTTTTTTTAGAACTCTGGAGATGATAGAAGCTTTCTGACTTGAAAATTGTGGTTACTGTAGATTCCTTCAGAAGTAGTTCTCTTTACAAGACCATGGCCTGGAACAAATGTTTTACGATAAATAATATTGTTAAAAGGAACTTTGTCATGCCTAACCGTTGTATAATGTGTAAAGAAGCGGTTGAGTTGGTAGAGTACCTTTTCTTAGGGCTGAGCATCGGCCGGTTCTAAGGAGTATTTTTGCACCAAACCGGAAGACTCAGTTTGTTAAATGGGTGCACCGTTTCCGACCAAACAAGCACTCAAACCATTGGTTTTCAGTGTGATCGGTGTGGTCCTCTTCGGTCGATACAGTCGGTTTGAAATTTAAAAAAAAAAAAAATTGCAATAAAAAAATTAAAATATTTCCATGTTCAACACACAATTTACCAATAAAAATAAAAAACCGATATTGAGATACAATATTTCTACCAAAAAAAAAAAAAATACAGTAAAGCAATCAAAACGAAAGCAATTCAGACTCTAGTTCTTAAAGATTGGAAAAAATAAGAAATAAAAGCAACTTGATGAACTTGCCTTATGGATTGGCAGGTTTTCACCCTGGCCAGAGTGGTTGAGCCATTGATTCTTAACTCTTGACGCTTGAGCCCTTATTATTGGAGAAGATGAAGTGGAAACGGCAAACCATAGGTTCGTGGTCCTTGGCAGAGGAGAGATGAGAGAGGTTAAAAGACACAGGCGGAGGAGAAATGAGACTATGAGAGAGGTCGTTGTCGTCGTCGTCCTCGTCGACGACACGCATGGAGTTAATGGAGTTATATAGAGAGGGGCAAGAGCAAGTTACTAAGTAAGAGAGAACTGGCTGGCTGAGACGACTTAGAAGCAGATGAGTCGCAAGACTGAGAGTGTTAGTGAGAGGAAGATGCAGCGGCAGCGGAGATGAGAGTGTTGGCGGCAAGAAATTGATTGGTTGAGGCCGCCGTTTGCAAGAGAGACAGAGAGTTATAGGGAAGCTGAAACGGTGATTGTGAATAAATGAATGTCTTATGCTCTTATGTAAAAAAGAAAAAGACCCAAAGTCCCAAACCCTAATTAAATGATAAATTAATGAGCTATAATAAATATTTATTATTATTATATTATGCTTTTGGCCGGTTCGGTATTTGTCGGTGTGCAAAATGCCATACCGAGGGCAGGCCGAAGTGCTCGGTTCACCAAAATTGCAAACCAAGGCCAGGCATTGCTATTTAAAAAACCAGCCAATCACTAGACAAATGGTGCAGTGTGGTGCGGTTTGTTGGTTTGGATCGGTTTTTGCACACCCTTACCGTTTCTTACATTGTAAAGTATCGTATAAGTTGTGGGTTTGTAGCATTGCATTGTTTGGCATATCCTATATTCTTCCGAAATGGTTATCCAGTTGATTGAGTGTTTGTAGTCTAGGAGTAGCAATGCCTCTTTTATAGCAGTGTGGACATTAACATCGCATAGTAGTTTATGGACAATTTGGAGAGAAAGGAATTCAGGAATCTTTGAAGGGGAGGAAGAGTCTATTTCGAAGCTAAAGTGTGATATACATTGTCACGCCCCAACTTGGCTCCGTACCATCCCTCGTGGGCAGGTTGACATGTGTCATGCTGGAGGTGACAACATTTACTGTTCATTCACATATCCATACGAGGGTAACAGAAAATATAACAAAGTGAAATGAAATATGCATACATTATGTCCCAGTATGATACATAAACATAAATCATGCAAATATTAATGCCAACATCCTGACATATAGGCTAATATTGAAATAAGTAAAATATCCAACAAGTGTCTGAAGCAAGAGTCTATCAACCTGGTGGACTCTATCATTAGGCAACCACCATTGCCCAAAACAACATGAGACCCAACACCAGCGACAAGGCATTCGCTACCTACGAATCCTCAAGCCAACTTGTGGGAATGCTTCATAAAACACTGGAATGAGCAGTAAAGCCTAGTAGGAACAATATCAAATACCAATATCCAAAAAAAATCCAAATCAGTTAAAAAAAGCGTGTGCTCTTTCAGTTTCAAATCTCATCCATCTCTTCATCATTACTCACCACTAGCTCGCGAGCGTAGTATAGGGTCGCTAGATCTCAGGTTAACAAGTTTCCGGCATAGTCAAGCCGTAAATAACCCAATGGGTTCTTCCTCTGAGTGTAACTAACCGGCTAGTAGCCACACATGGGTTAACTGCCCAGTAGCCACACACGGGTCAACTATCATAGTCAACGAGCAAAATTCAGGGAGTAGTCTCTACCTAGGACTATGGGCCCTTTAAAATCTCCACTCTGATACAAGCCGAGCCTCAACATATGAATCTATATCCATATCGCATAAAATCAGGAGTAAAACATGATAGGCACATCCATAAGAAAGCACATTTTCATCATATGTTGAAACAGTTTGCACACATTTATTTAAAGCATGTATATATCATATATTGTATTTATTTATAATAAATCAATCACTGTTGAAAACATTTAG
This sequence comes from Hamamelis virginiana, assembly GCA_017140935.1. Lineage (NCBI taxonomy): Eukaryota > Viridiplantae > Streptophyta > Magnoliopsida > Saxifragales > Hamamelidaceae > Hamamelis > Hamamelis virginiana. Next base: position 893,284 of record JAESVK010000153.1, on the reverse strand, counting down.
TGAAATATGCATTATCAATGTTAGAAAGGATACATATTCCTACCTCGAAACATAAGTCTCCAAACTATAAGGCTCCCTCGAGCCACAATTTAATGTAATGGCGCTAAGACGTGTATTAGTCCTCCTATGAACCTTCCTGATTTGAAGAAAAGGATAACAAAGCGATTCAGATCTAAATCTAAGTCAACACAACACTGCCCGTTTGAATGGGTACCCATCTCATTCGAACGGTTAGCACTCCCACTTGAATGGACCCGAGAGCAGAATCCTCCCTTGCACAATCGTTCGAATGTCTTTCAAACCCGTTCGAACGAGTTCATCCTCCGTTTGAACGACTGCGAACCAGAAACCCAGATATGAGCTTCTCCGAGCCCTAATCCCCAAAATTCTTCATTCTAACCCTTTAAATCCACAAATCTTGAACCCAAATAACCTATATTCCATACATTAAACTCCAAACATCCCATAAACACCATTTAAACAAGATTCAACAACTTAAATGAAATCAAAATTCAAAATCCATAAACATGCATAATGCCCATAAACCCTTATTCTTACACAATCCTTACTTAAACACCTCTTAAATTCATTCCAAATGGGATTGATTCAAACCACAAACAGCTCTTAAATCATAAACACAAACAAAACCCAACCAAAATCATTATAATCCCATTTGAACAACACAACACCCATTCTTCCAACGCCCAAACAACAAAAGAAAATGGAGAAGAGGAGACGAGAGGAGAGTAGAGGAAGAACATGGTTCAAAGTTGCAGTCGCGGACGTCGCGTCGGGTATTGGACAAGATGCAACTTTAGGCATGAAATAATGTTTGAAAAAATTTAAAAAAATCATAGAAAATCAGAAGAAATCAGGCAATCACTCTGGAACCATCAAATAAGCAAAATAAATAGCTTAGAATGCATAATATGATAAAAAATTATATAAAAAGGTGCTAGCACGTTGCTGCGAGGTCCAATTTTACACCATAAAGTTCCTAAGATTTTCAGATTCCTCTCTCTATTTGTTATGTTAAAAGAACCCCTAGACCTAGTGGTATAAAATACTTATGTTAGGGACTTAGGGATCTAGGAGTATTAAATTTTGAAACCATAAAATCCCTAAGATTTCCAAATTCCTTTGCCTATTTGTTATGTTAAAAAAATCTTTAGACCTAATGTTGTAAAATACTAATGTTAGGGTCCCTAACATAAGGGGTGTAATTGTTAATAAAATTTATAGAATTTTTTTTTTAGTATAAAATGTAAAATTTTTGGGCAGTTTTTATAAAGAAAATAATTATGGGGAAGATACATTTTGCCCCCAAGAACTATTATTGTGTTACAGATTGGCTCCCTATAGTTTTAATTGCAACACATTGTCCCCTTATAATTTCAAAATGTGACAAATAACACCCTTGCGTCCGTTGATAGTAGTGGAATAGACAAATAATAGTTGATAGACCTATTCTTGATTGCAGAAATCAGATTCTCCATCACTATGTTTGTCCATCCCGCTATAATTTCACTCTTAATTCTCCATTACTAAGCTCTTATTGATCAGTTTCGCTCTTAATTCTTCTTCACTAGGATCTTATTTATGGTATGTCAACTAGGAATAGGTCTGTCAACCATTATTTCTCTGTTTCATTGCCGATCAACGGACGTAAGGGTGTTATTTGTCATATTTTGAAACTATAGCGGGGCAACGTGTTACAATTATAACCATAAGGGAGCAATGTGTAACACAGTGATAGTCCAAGGGGGCAAAATGTATTTTCCTCAATAATTAAATATGATAAATGGTCTGATTTTTTTTAACAATAGTGATCAAAATAGGGGTATATTTGTAAATGCCATGTTTTTAATTATAATTTTATTCATCCAGTTCCAGATCCTTCTTTTCTTAGGCATCGAGGGAGAAAAAAAACGATTGAGGGAGAAAAAAAACGAAGAAGAAAAAGAAAGATCAGATGAAGGAGAAGAAGAGGGAAGAACCGCAACTTCTTCCTCTATATTTTTCTGGATTCCTTTGGTTTTTTGCTAAAAGTGTTACTTCTGCTTCTTTTTTTTTTTTTTTTTCCTCATTTGCTGTAGCTTGCCTTTGCTGCGTGGTGTTGCTACCGCTTCTTCTTCATTTTTTTTCCTTGCTTTTTTGTAGCTTGCCTTTGCTGTGGGGCTGCTGCTGCTGCTTCTTTTTCTTCATTTTTTCTTTTTTTATTTTTTTTTTTTTTTTCTTTTTTCTGGCCTGCTGTAGCTCGCCGGCAGTTGTGGCTATTGCTGCTTCTCCCTATTTTTTTATATTTGATTTATGAGTTGTTTTCTTACTCATATTGTCCTATATCCTGGCCGAGACGAGACGAGATGAGATAAGATACCGAGTCTCGGCCGAAATCCCAGCCGAGATGATCGATCTCCTTCCTTCTCGCTGAGTTCTTTGACTCGGCCCTAGTTTTCGTCCAGGTTACTGCCGATACCAAGATAACTCAGCCGAGTCAACTTGGTATCGTTTGATTCTTTGAACCAAGCTTGAGAAACCTAGAGTCCTAGAGAGAGAGTAGAAGAGGAAGCTGCAAGATGGAGCTTGTGCCGCCATTTTCACCAAAGAGGGTAAGCTTCTTCCTCATGGTTCAAAGTCTCAGACAATACTAAGTTGACTCGGCCGAGTCATCTCGGTATCGGCAAAAACTTGGACGAGAACTAGGGCCGAGTCAAGGAACTCGGCGAGAAGGAAGGAGATTGTTCATCTCGTCCGAGATCTCGGCCGAGACTCGACATCTCGTCTTGTCTCGGCCGAGATATCAGACAAGATGATCGAGACAACAATCCAAAAATCAAATGAAAAAAAATAGGGAGAAGCAGCAATAGCCACTACCGCCGGCGAGTTACACTAGGCCAGAAAAAATGGAAAAATGAAAAAAAAAAGAAGCAGCAGTAGCCCCGTAGCAAAGGCAAGCTACATATAATCAGGAAAGAAAATGGAGAAGAAGCAGTAGCAGTACCCCGTGGCAAAGGAAAGCAACAACAAATAAGGAAAAAAAAAAATGAAGAAGAAGCTGGAGCAGCACTTTTGGCAGAAAACTAGAGGAATCCAGAAAAAAATAGAAGAAGAAGCTGCGCTTGTTCTTCCCCCTTCTTCACCTTCATCTGATCTTTTTTTTTTTTTTTTTTTCTCCTACGCCCACGAAAAGAAGGAACTGGAACTAGATGGATAAATTATAATTAAAAACATGACATTTACAAATATACCCCTGTTTTGGTCACTATTGTTAAAAAAATAGACCATTTATCATATTTAATTATTTTATTTATAAAAACTGCCCAAAAATTTTATATTTTATACTAAAAAAAATTCTATAAATTTTATTAACAATTACACCCCTTATGTTAGGGACCCTAACATGAGCATTTTATACCACTAGGTCTAAAGATTTTTTCAGCATAACAAATAGGCAAAGGAATTTGGAAATCTTAGGGATCTTATGGTTTCAAAATTTAATATTTCTAGATCCCTAAGTCCCTAACATATGTATTTTATATCACTAGGTCTAAGGGTTCTTTAAACATAACAAATAGAGAGTGGAATCTGAAAATCTTAGGAATTTTATGGTATAAAATTGGACCCTGTAGTAATGCGCTAGCGCCTTTTTATATATATTTTTATCATATTATGCATTATAAGCTATTTATTTTGCTTATTTGATGGTTCTAAAGTGATTGCCTGATTTTTTTTTTTTTTTCTATATATTGTTTTTTCCAGACATTATTTCATGCCTAAAGTTGCATCTCGTCCAACACGCGACAAGACGTCTGCGACCAAGACGCGACGTCTGCAACCGCGACTTTGAACCATGTTCTCAAGTGTAAAAGAATGACATGGAAATGAAGTTTGGCTTTGTATATATACTTGGGACATAATGGGTATTTTAAGAAAAGATATACCCAAACCACATTCTTATCCCAACACTTAAATAAAATACCCCTACCCATCCAAAATAACATTAATACACAAAGTGGGGCCTACTAGGCCTTACTGATCACATGGCACACAACCCAAACTACCAAGGTGACGTCATAGTGTTACCTCAAGTGGCCTAAATTTGGGACGAGGTCTGACATAGGTAAAAAGCTTTTTGCATGGAAAGGTTAAGTTGTTTTACATTCCCGAGGGTTCTTTCATTGTGTTTTGGGTTCTTTAGTGTTGTAATTTTTGTTGTTTTGAGATTCTTCCCATATACCTCACATGTACAATGGTCATTTTTTTGCCCTCATATTTATTTATAAATGCAATGCTTTTTACTTGATCAAGAAAACAAAAAAATTCGGTCAAGCTATAGAATGCACACAACCTTATTATCATTATATCCACCACACCCAACGGGTGTCCAAATTAATCATGTTGCACATGGTGAACCTGGTTGGCTAAAACCTGTTGAAACTCGCCTAGTAATGCGAACACTATTATTGTGTTACATGAAATTTCAATTGGAATTGCTTGGTGCACAATTCATACAAATTCCCCCCCCCCCTCTTTTTTTTTCTCCTTTTGTGATAATTCAAACACATTTCATCGTTTTATTATTCCAACTATAATTGTCTACTTTTCATCCTTTGTAGTCTGCGACTGAGACACCCACTGATATAATATTGTCTTATAACACAGTAACATGTAAAATGTCAAATAATGCTCTTAGCGGTCTTCTCCTTAGTTGAGATGGCAAAAATATTCTTCTCTTGTGCTTAGAAATCTCATTTATGAAGAGGAGATGCCATGAGAGTGAGGGGGATGGGAAGAGGAGGATTTTATTTTTCCTAGTCTAGACTTTCCTTTCTTAACCTTACCAGTAAGAATGGCTGAAGTGGGGGTATTCTTGTCCATTGGATCATTTTCCTTGAGATTATGATGCTTCTTGTTTTCAGCTTGGGATTGGCTTCTTGTGTTGGAAAGGAATTAACTATTTTACTCAGTAAATACTCTCTTTAGGGTCAAATTGTCAAGATTTAGACTGTCAAAACTATATTCTAATGGGATTATCTTCTAAGGAAGGCTTTTGGAGAGGGACTATTTACCTTTCGTTGTAATTGTCCTGGCAGCAATGCTGCATGTCTTGGTAGCAGACTCATAATTTAGTTGGTAACAGCCTAGCACTGGGTTTAACCGATATTTTTAGCATGTGTTCAATTTTGACTCTTGGGCTTGGTCAGATGGTAAGCCTCACACTGTGTTGTGTTTTGATCTAGTCCTTATATTAAGCTGCATCCTTAAATTATGTTTGGCTATTAGCTATGCTTTGGGTCTGGTTGTTGTCCACACTCCAATGTGATTGCATCTTTGGTTAGGTCTTAGGCTATGATGTGGCCTATGCGTGTGCTTATGGTGCACAATTATATTTGTAATTATTCTAATTGAGCTACCTCCCCTGTTGTATATTTGGTACCAAAGCAGGCAAATATTTTTGCGTGAAGAACTTAAAAGATGTCTAATACAATATTCATGGCATATGCTTCTGCTGTCTGTGCTGTTGTAATATGTCACTTTGTATTTTGCCCCTTTTTAATGCTAATGTCATTTCTTTTCAAGGAAAAGAAAGCTACTACACTGGAGAGCTTTCTAAGGTAGTAATTCTTGGTGGTAGAAGAAACGTATTCTTGAGTAAGGGTGGTCAGTTCCTTCCTTCGTCATTAGTAATGCAACACATGTCTCTGATTTCTGATCAAAGACCCTATTCTTTTCTCACTAGCCATCGTTATTCATTGTCTGAGTTAGAAGTTAGCCTTTTAGTAAAAAATTCCATAATTATAGTTTCTTGTCTTAGCAATTGGATTTTTGTTCTCTCTGTCTCTCTCTCTGCCCCCTCCTCTCCTCCTCTCTCGTAATTTCATGGTATAACTTGAGTTTCATCTAGCGTTCATGTATACAGTTTTTAAATATATTCTTCTCTCGGGTGTCGGGGTACAGAATACTGGAATGAGATCTGCTCCTTGGAATTTTACTCATATTCGGGTTTTAATGTTCAAATGCAGAAACAAAACAAAAACAAAAAAAAAAAAAAAAAAAAAAAAAAAAAAAAAAAAAAAGAAGAAAAAAAAAGAAGAAGAAAAATCTAAAATAATTTCTCGTGCATTTGCTCACTTATATTGGAATTCCACTCACCTTGGGGCCTTCCTTTTCCATCCTTGCTAAATATTCTTTCCTTCCAAAAGCAACCTATTGATCTTCATGCTAATACTAAAAACTTGAAAGGAGAAGGAAATTGATGCACCGCCTCATATCTAATATGTTTAACTTGTGAAGTGTGTGTGTGTATCCGTAGAGTGTCTCACACTTTGAGCCACGTGTCTTAGGGATATGAGCTGCCAGGTGCCTCAATGAATGCTCCTTAATACATATGGGTATTTGTGCTTGGACAATAGAATGGAGAATATCTACAATATGTATACAAATAATTTAAGTTTTCAGGTAGTTTCTTTGTTAAGAACATATGACTTTGTGAAAAAATTGATTGTTCACCTGGCCAATTTATACGTCTAGCATGTGGTGACAGATATGCATCATAACTTGATTACTCATGAAATATGTAATAAGAGTTTTTTTTTTTTTTTTTGGTGCTGTTTCTTGTTCTGGCTGTGCAAACTTGTTTTTCCCATGACAGGTGCAGTGCAAGAAAGATTAAATTTGTGGCTATTGAAGACCCAAAACTTTTTGAATGAAGTGACTTCTCCTCTTGTAAAAACTGGTCATGTTGGAAAGCCTGATCCAGGAAATGCATTCGATACCCAAGCTATGGATGAAATATTCATGGCAGAACAGACTATTCAAAGCAGAACGACAAATGGGAATCTTTCTTCGGCTGCTATTGTTTCTATTGAGCAATTCAGCAGGTGAATGTACTTGGCAGTTTGGTTATTGTGATTTTTAGTTTCTTATGTTAGTGTTTACTGTGCAAGTGGTCCATTTTATTTAGAAAATGAAATTTTGAATAAAAAAGAATTTTGTCCAGTAATCCAGTGGCAATGAACTGCATTATTGTATGAAAATTAAATAATAATGATTTACTAAATTTAATGTTATATTAAGAAAAGAAGTTCAATAACAATTCTTAAACCATGTTATGAATTATTGTACAAGTTCAGGGAACTGATTTTTGAGGGATTAGTGATAATTGAGAGACATTCAAACTGTTTGAAGTTTTCTGAAGATTTAGATGCCATCAGTTTTTCTTCTTTTATTGGGAGATTGCAAATTGGAATGTGCTCTCTATGTGGTAGACATCTATGTATCATCATTTGTGATATTTATATACATAGCAGTACAGCACATAGGTTTCCTTTCTAAAATTTTATATAACGTATTGCCAGTAATGAGGGGAACCCGTGCTTTACTTTTCATCTTGTTAAGAACTTATGCAGTTTTCTCTGCCTATCTACTAATAAAGGAATTATGATTTGACAAGTTAAGATATGCAGGATGAATGGATTGACTGGGCAGAAAATGCAGAAAATATTTAAAGCACTTGTTCCTGAATCTGTGTATAATGATGCCCGAAATTTGGTGGAGTATTGCTGCTTTAGATTCTTGTCAAGGGGTAGTTCTGATATTCATCCTTGCCTCAAGGTTTGTGGACTCTGTTTAAGTGAATTGCTATTATTTCATGCTTTCTTCTGTCAGAAAACCAATTCAGGTAGGCTTGTTAATTACTGACAGAAAGAATTCACTAGAAAAGAAACTGCTTATGGAGATGGCTTTCCAGAATATCATTTTTGAGATGTTGATTTTCTTCTTTTTGGTCACGCTTCAGAAAACCTTTTTGGGTTATTGGAATTTAAAAGTAGAAACTAATGTGACGGTGTTGTACATTCTAATTTGACTAATATTTTTATTCTGAAAGTATTCTTTTATTATTACTTTTCCCCAAGAAGAAAAAGACTGTGTAGGTCAACCACTATTATACATGCTATAATAGTGTTTTTTTTTTTTTTAAATAAATTAACCAGAACTGAGGCAGGCCTTTAATAATGGTCATGAATTTTTGTACCAAGATTGTGCAATGCAGCTCAAATTTGTTTTGTCCAAGTAGGGTTATTTCTGTTTCATTTACCTGAAAAGTCGTGTTCTGCTGTCTTAAGGGTATGTTTTTCAAAAAAATAAAAAATGATGGTTTTATTTAGAGTGGAATTGCTGATCAACATCTACTTTCATTTGTTTTTTCTCAAGAGGCTATATGTTTTAGTTTGCTAGCACCTTTGTAACTCAAACACTTCTAACAATGAATTGTTTATGCATCGGACGCTGTGTTGGATGAGTCTGACACATGTCACACATGCCTCAAACAGGATGCGATTTTTTTTGGCATTGTTCATGTGGCTCAAGTAGGTTAAACATGCAGTGGACGCGATTAGTTATATTGGAAAAGGATATAGTTGTAAAGAATATGATGGGAGAGGAGGAGGGGTAATATTGGTGTAGTACTAATGTTATGCATTATTTAAATTTATTATTATTACTATTGAGCTTTAACTTCCAAGTTGTGAAATTATCGGTATAAATAATTTGATAAAAGACATACGTAGAAATAGAACCAAGGAATTAAATATCAGTATCAATGGATATATCGAGGGTCCCAAAACATGGATATATCGACAGATGTATCGATCGTATCGGAAATATCGATATCGATTCAAAGATATGATGGATATTATAGCCATAAAAGCTGTAATCAAATAAAGAACATGTATTTGATATATCGCCAATATGGCCGATATATCTCGATATATTTCTTGATATGGCCGATATATCTGCGATATTTTGCTTTTTATTCATGAAATTTCCCGATATATTTGATATATCGCCGATATAAGCGATGTATCACGATATATCCATCGATATAATGTGAAAAAGATATGCCAATGATATTTTGTATCGGGACTTACTGATACAGAGATATATCGGCAATATATCACCGATATTTGCGATATTTAATACTATGTGTAGAACTATGCATATTCTATACTACTAATAAAAGTCTCAATCTTGGAAAATCTTTGATTCACTAAAATACCCTTATAATAAATACTAATTTCTCATTTACCCTCTTACAACTTTAATTACTTAAAATCTTTTTAACTTATTTTTTGAGAATTCTTTTTTTTTTTTTCAATAAATATTTTCCTAATCTATATAAAGTGTAATGCCCCAAACTGTATGCCCTAAACTGACGTTCTCTTGGGTAGGTCGACATGTGTCACAGTGGAGATACAATCTGATACACTCATAAATATTTCCATACTAAGGCATAAAGAAAGGTGAATATAACAAGCATGATATGAAATAAGAAATACATACATATGTCCCCATTCACATAATCCTAAAGTGCAAAATATATTAAGTATAATATAAGGTGCCAACACTCCTGGCACATAGGTTTAATATCCTTGGGAAGTAGCAGAAACTAATATTAAATGTTTTCGTATAACTACCTATTCCGATGCACCAAAGCCCAAAACACTACCAAGCCTAACACCACTGGAAAAACATTCCTCATGGGCGAACTCATCCTAGGGCCTGGAGAATCTACTGTATGAAAGATTGCTGTGAGCATTGAATGCTCAGTAGGAATAAAGTCCTCAACTAACAATGATAATAGAGATGCATGAATAATTTAAAAAGAGGTTTACAAACTATACATAATTATTTGTGTGGGTTTCCAGGGAATATGTGTATTACGCCATCAAAGTTCTCAATAACCATAATCTGATCTAATGAGTCAGCCAAATAATTTTTCAATACATTAGTAACGGAGTAGTCTCAACCTGCAGCTGTAGAGGAGTAGTCTCAACTCTATTATACCCATCACATCATCTAATAACCTTAATTCCAGACGAAGCATATCCATTACCGTTCAACAACATAATAATCATGATGTGAGGCATTAAGGTTTTCTTATCATTTTAGGAAATATTCACAATGAAAGATTTAATAAATAAACATGATATGATATGCCATCACATTTTGTACAAAGCAAACCACACAATTAATCTATGATCCATGCATCAGAGTTCATTTGTAAATAATCATTTTTAGAATTGATAACATATACACAAGGCAAGCAATATCATCAATACTATGGGAATGCATCACCTGGAATTAAATTTTGGGAAATATCACATCTGAAAATAGACAGGTAAAGAAACATCTCTGCAAAATTTTATTCCATTCCGAGGTGGGGAGCTATAATAGATTTAGTAATTAATTAAGTTAGGTTATCTACCGCAGTAATTTACAGCATGACTTGCTTTTAACAAAAGTTCTATTTTGATATAAGTAGACTGTGTCAATTCTTATAAAATTTTACAGGAGACATCCCCGTACACAATTTGAGTTCCAGTCAAAATTGATGGGTTAAAAAGGTCTTGCAGATATATATTATATATATATAGGACAGGTTATATGGCTGCTTTCTTTTACATGTGCTTTGCAAAACCTGCTGTGGAACAGTAGAAGTTGTGTTTTGAGAAACCCACAATTGGATCAAATACCCTTTTTATACATGTTATGCATGCCAAAATTCACATTGATCGGATACCAATAGCCATTCGATTTATAAACTCACATTTCTAATCAATAAAAAAATCACATTTGTGGATGGAGTAGCTCTTAATCTCCGATCGATTTGATATCTGGCAAACATGATTCCAATGGTGGGTTTCTCAAAATAAAATTCTCATGTTGGGTTTTGCACGTGTGTAAAAAAGAAAAATGTTAAAGAAAAGGGGCCATTGAAGCTGCCCCTATAAATATATATTTCTTATATTTATATATATCCTTGGCATGATTTCTAATAGTTTTTGTGATTCAAAAGTATATTTTTAGTTTTTTATTTTATTAATTTTTGTCTTTTAGTGAACATATCTCATATAATCATTGTAAATGCTGTTCTTGTTCTACCTACACTTGAGCAAGAAAGTGGTATACAAATGTGTGTTGATACCTTAGACAACAAGTGGATTATGTTCCAAGTACTTCTTTTCTATTTCCTTGTTGGATGACATGTCATATTAATTGGAGGGGCTTGTATTCATTGGTGGTTAATTCATTAGGCTTGTCTAATGCTCTAAGCATATTTATGAGAGTGATGAGTCGTATGCTTAAAATCTTAAATGATTCGCCAGAAAGATCTAACTAGTGTTTTTTCAGCATCATTTTCATTAAAAGTAATTGTTTGACTTTCACTAGCGACATCTATGTGGGTTGCAGGACATTATTAGGTTTGAAGTCTTTAATTTTAGCAGATATCAAGCTTTGTAATCGCTGATTGGACAGACCTTGTAATATTCACGACATTAGAAGTTTTATTAATTTCTACCACATTCATCTTATATTGGCTTCATTTGTTATTTCAGTACTGTAGAGGCTTCAATTACAAATTGTATGGTGAAAGGTGTGTTTTAGTGGACAAAAGTGACCAAGACGAGGAGACAAAATATGTCAAATGCAGCTGTCTTAGCTTTGCCAGATTTAATAGAGGATTTGATTGGAATATTGAATCTTTTTTTACTTAAGAAGTTGGACTAGTTGTGTGCTTAACTGGGGTTGTTTTTTCTTCTATTATGTAGAATCTGTATCTTCCACCCTTACCTTTTCTGAAGCACCTCTTATTCGCATATACCTTACCTCTTTTTTCCCCCTAGCACTTTTCGGCCCATTAACTAGATTTACCTTCTATTTTTCTTAAGAAATGCAAAAGGTTCCTACTTCAATTTTCCAGCTCTAATTGATCTGTTTCGAGTATGCTCCAAGTAATTGCATACTTTATGCATAAAGTATGCTTATCTGAGTTTCTTGCTGCATGCTCCAAGATTGTTTACCAGTAAAATGGTCAAAGACAACTGACGTACTTGAAAAAAGATGAAATTATAAATTGGTAGAGGAATTATTATGTTAATATAAGCCTTATTGTGCTTGAATGTTTTGTCAAGAACTGTAAGTTTTGGGGCAGCTAAGTCTATTGGTTTGCTTATTGTTTTGGACTAACCTTGTAGGCATCTTCTATTTTTATTTTTCTAAAAAAATTTTTGGTCTTAGAAAAGATAAAAATGCAAGTTCTGGGACTTATAAATTGACCGGTTTATTTGTTATTTTGGTACTAAATTAGTCTGTTTACAGGAACCTGCATTTCAGAGACTGATTTTCATAACAATGCTTGCATGGGAGAATCCTTACCAAGAAGAAAATGATTCATATGCTCACACTCCAGAGAAAGCTTCTTTTCAGGTTCATGTTTTCAGATTCTCTATTTATTAGACAACCTCTTTATTTGTTGCAAGTTTGCTCCTGCGTTCTGGTCCCTCATGGATCGTTCTTTGTGTTTCATTGGGTGTATCCTGCTTTATTCTCTGATCTCTACTGCGTTGGTGTATCAAGGCATTTGAACCTAGGGCTGTGATCCTTAGAATCTCTCACTCTTTGCCATAATTTTGGGGCATTTTGAAGAAGAGAGTACTGAAGAGTTTTGGGAGGGGAGGGTGGTGGAGAGTCAAGTGGCATCTTATTACCTGGGTTTCCTCAGTGTCTTGAAAAGATAAGTAAAACGATGTTGTATAATGACTGGAAGAAGGTTCTTTGTTATTTTGGAGTTTCTATGAGAAAGTTAAGTGTTCTATATATATATATATATATATATATATATATATATATATATATTTTAATTGGGTATTTTTCTGAGGCATCTTCTTAGGTGGGTTTGTGGTGATAGATAATGCATGGGTAGTGTTTCTTTTTGTTTGTTTTGGACTTCTGTAGCAGTTGGCTTTCCTGCCTAAGCAATTTTAATAAAGATCAGGAGGGTTTTATGCCCGTCCAGGATACATACCCAACTAATTATCAATCATAAATTCATAATGATTAACATGGCCACTTTGAAAGGATTTGAAAGCTGATCATTCAAGGCTCTTTTAAACTAGGGCCTCAAACAGCCTCCCCCCATCCTGGTCTTTTCAAAATATTGTTAACCACTAGTCTTCCATCTTTGTTTCAACTTAGCTTACTCAAAGGCAAATGCTAACATCATCTCTCTAAATCCAAACCCTGTCACTATCCCTTACTCTGATCTTCACAATTGCATAGAAGTCACCACTTGTTTTGAGAAAAGTTTCTGAAGACAAACCATAAAGAGTCCAGGAAAACATGTCCATAACTTTTTATTGAGGAGCAATGATAAAGCTCTATTAACTACTATTATTCTGTCTAAGATGGCACAATTATTTTTACCATCTAGTGAGCTGCTGAAGTATGAAATAGGTTTTACAGCCTAACAATATGATTCGTCCTTGCCCTTGTTTTTATTCCAAGAGAAGAAATGATATTTAAATTCCTCGTAATGTATCTACATAAAAAGTATGTTGAAACCTTTTGCTGGGATGGAGAAAAGTGTCAGCAAATATGTAAAATGATTAGTGTTAGAAAGGGTTGCTAAGAGTTTGCCACCCCTTAAGAGGTGACCGTTCTAAAGGCCCAGTCTCTTTTTTCACTGTTGAATGACTTCATCCCATGGGCCACAGCAAGGAAGCCCTGTTTGAGCCTCAAGGGGTATTCCGTATTAAACTGAAGGCAAACTCGTTCTGTATCAAACCAAAGGCAAACTCCTGATTTTAAGCCCAAACTAGTGACAAGTTGGTGACAGATGCCTTCTTTCTTGGCACCTATAATCACACACTTACATGGTTGATGTGAGGGCCCAAAACTGCTCTAACAATGCAGGAAACATTTTTTCACCTGAAGTTGAGAATGAGAGGCGTCTCAAAACAGATTTGTATCATCCTTTGAATTGTTGCGCATTGCTATTTGGTATAATGAGAGATAATCTCTTATAATTTCTGTTGAAACTTAGCTAATCCAGTTGTTAAAAGTCTGTTTGGCTTTTACCAACCTGGGGTCAAGTTTTTAAGACCTGGTTTTGAAGGCTTGAATGCTACCTTCTTCTCTTTGGCATCCACCTTAACAAAAGTAAAAGAAAAGAAAAGATTTCTAACCCGTTAACCTAAGTTTGCCTTTAATTACTGTAATTCTTTCATGAGCTAATAATGATAATCATTATATGTAGAATTTGATATTTGCCATTTTTGGGTGTAATTGCTTTTTTTTTTGTGTGGAAGTTTTACCCTTTTCTTTTGACATTCTACAATATAATTTTGAGAGCATGAGTTGAATTAGATTATTTGTTTGTTGGCATTGAAGAGTAAGCTTGTCGGTGAAGAGGCATTCGTTCATATTGCTCCTGCTATCTCTGGTTTGGCTGATCGGCCAACAGCACATAACCTATTCAAGGCTCTTGCTGGTGATGAATGGGGCATATCTTTTAGCTTGTGGTGTAGATACATTGATGAACTTCTCAAGTGAGTTCACAATTTCCTTTTTAATCTCATCTACACGGTTTGTGGTCTTGTTCTAATAGTTCTTTGATAAAGTCATATTATCCATATTAAAATGTGTTTGTGATCATTCATCATTGGCTGAAGATGCTTTTGGTGAAGGTTTAACTGCTACAAAATGCCTTTTAACTGTTTAGGTTGTATGCGTCTCTTTATTAATAACTGAAGTCCTTAATGAATAAATGCATATTACACGGTTTGGAGGGTATTTTAGATGTAGGACAGCTTTTAAAATAGAGAATAAGGATGCCTACAACCAATTTTAGGTGGTATTTTGTCCCCATCATATAGTTTTGCCTCTGCTGTACATAATATAAAGAGGAGCAGGCACTAATCAGAGTTGTAGCTCTCATTCTTTTTCTTTACCTTTTCTGTCTTTTCTTAGTTCTTCTTGCATGACATCAGAGCAATAACTGACCTGTACTTGCTTATCAAAAAATTGCTTTGGCCTTCTCTTCCTTTTTCCTTTCCTGAATAAAAAACTTCTCTTCCTTTCTTCTTCGTTCATGTTTTTATTCTTTTTTCTGTTCTGTTTTGGCAGTTTCTCTGATCTATTAAACTGAGAATTTCAGTGGTACCTGGTCAGTGGTAGTTTTAGACAAAACCCTATGCGTGAAGGTCTCAGCCATTGTTGACGTCCCCATACCATTTGCTGACATCAGCATTGTACAGACTGGGTTAAATCATCGAAAAGACACAATAGTCTGAAAAGATGTGCTGAATTCATCTGTAGTGGCTTTGTATGGTTCGAAAGCCTCTAGAAATGCTATAAATCCTTTGGTCTAGTGTGAGTGTTTTGTGGTTCATTCTTATCCTTGGTTGATTCTGATTTGTTCGTACACTTTCTAGTGGCTTAATTTACTGTCCTGGTGTGTTTTATGATAAAAGGGGATCTTTTAGTTGTTTTGGTGAATGAAATCATTATGGAGGTCTGTTAGAAATATTTTGATTGCTATGGGTGGTCGACTTTTTGCCTCCCTCAGATATACTGTAATTTTATTAGCTACTTGCTGTGGTGCTGTGTTACTAACTTTTAAATGGTAATCTGTGGTGTGTCAGGCAAGCGCCGAGTGGTGATTGTTTACTAGTTTATCGTGCTTTGTTGGTTGTTAGGCATGTGAAATACGGTGTTTTTTGTTTGTTCTGTTTACTAAGTTTATCATGCTCTGTGGATTGTTTGGTCAGTGTTTGTTTATTGCCCTCATTTGTGTCATTGCAGAGGTATGGCAGAATCTGGAGTGACATAAGGCTCTACTTACATACTATATACAGCTTATGATCAGTACTTTTAATCAAATTATGATTATTTCATGAAATAGAGCCTAAAACCCAAAAGTTTCAACTTATGCTTCAATGCATTGGCTAATTTTGTTGCAGTATACAAATTTATAATGTACAATTGTTATGTCTTTAGAGTTTCAATAACTAATTCATAAATACAATTAGTTTGAAGTTGATTTATCAAAATACATACTCTTCTTGTTGTTTTTGAAATTTCTTTCTCTCTTAATATAATTTAATCTGCTTGTTCCAAAAGAAAAATACAGCTATGGTGGAATTTAAATAAATTGGTTTTTGAGTTGAAGTTGGGCATAGTATAATGCATCACTTTACTCCTTTTCTCCATAATTATAAGTATTTTACAGACTATATTGAACACTTTATTGTTGCAGTGTTTACTAGCCTGGCTTCATCTGGCGCACTTATCTATTTTGATGCAGAGTACACGAACGACGGAAATCATACCAGATTCGAGAATGTCCCTCGCTTTCTGGAGAGACCATCTTATGCATTGGTTCTAGCAGGAAGCGGCCTGTTCTGAAATGGGAGAATAACATGGCATGGCCTGGAAAACTTACTTTGACTGATAAAGCACTCTATTTTGAGGTTATTTATTTATTTATTGTTAAGTTTAGTGATTTTACGTAAAGTTAACTTGACCAAAAGGCATTAAGCAGAGGTTATTTCTTTACTTTTCATAGTAATGTCCATCAAGTTACTTTTCCTTTATTTATTTTTTGTAAGTTTAGTGATTTTATGTAAAGTTACCTTGACCAAAAGGAATTAAGCAGAGTTGTTTCTTTATTTTTCCTTGTAATGTCCATCAAGTTACTATTCCTTGTATTGTCCATTGAGTTACTGGTAGGAAAAAAAAAATTGTAATTAATGAGTTAGTGAGTCTAATTTTACAGAGGATGGACACCAGAATGCTGTTAAGATCTAATATGTGTGGACTTCATGATTACCTAAAATAAAGGGTGGAAATAGCATAGCTTTAGTGGACATTACTAGGAAAAATAAAGAGACTACATTTTGCAAGGAAAAAAGAAGATAAGGAGTAGAGGGGTTTTGTGAGTTTAAGAGAGCTACATTTTGCAACTTATCTTTTTATAGTGAATAGTTTCTCGCCATCTTCACCTGTCAGTGTAGGCTTTACATTGAACCACGTAAATCACTGTGTGCTTTGTGTGATGAATTGATTTTCTTTGTTCTTTTTTTCTTGCTTCTACTTCATTTTCGTTCAAAATCTCAAACCAAGAGGGTTATTGCATAACAAACTGATGCAGGACAACGAGAATTTAGTTCTTCTTTTGGCTAGTTTTATTTTCTATTTACTGTTTTCTTAAATTTGGTATTTCTTGTTGGGCAAGTAGAATTTATCTATAAATAGGGTTGTAGGCTCTTGGCCAAATCAATCATTCAATAATGAAATTTTAGAGTTTATCTCTTTATTATATTTGTGGATGTTAGGAACCCTAGTAATTTCTAGGTTTATCTCAGGATAGTGACGTTGGTCATATCCTTTCATTTTTTTTCACTGTGTCACAAACTTGTATCAGAGCTCTAGGCTGTTGAGATTGGGGTTTCGATATGGCAGCTGTGAAGTATGAAGTAGAGATGTTTGACGGGCATATCAGTTTCAATCTATGATGCGGAAAGGTGCGTGCTCTATTGACCCAACAGAGTTTGCACAAACCTTTGAAAGGGAATGTGATGCTTCTTGCAATGATGTTGGAAGATGACAAAGAGGGACTTGATTCTAAGGTACTTAGTGCAATTTAGCTGTGCTTAGCATATGAGGTGCTAAAGGAGGTTGCAGATTAGACTACTGCGGTTGGGTTGTGGCTCCAGCTAAAGAATATTTATATGACAAAATCACCAACAAACATGTTGTATTCGAAACAACGCCTCTATGCTCTTCAGATGAAAGAAGATACGCCCATTAAAGATCATCTTAATGAGTTCAATAAGATTATTATGGATTTGAAAAATGTTGATGTTACTATTGAAGATGAAGATTAAGCACGAATTGTGTAGTGTTCTTTGCTCTCCTCATATGAGCACTTCATTATTACTATGCCCTATAGAAAAGATACTATCTCTGTGGAGGATGTTAAGGCATCCTTGCACTCTAAAAGAAGGTGCCTGCGAAGGAGAGAAAGGATCAAGCAGTTGGCCTGTTGTTAGAGTGAGAACAAAGTAAAGAACTCAAATGAAAATGAAAATAGAGGAATCTAGATCAAAGTTTAAGTTGAAAAAGGGAAAGTGCCACACTGCCACTATTGTCACAAACGAGGCCATTTTAGGCAAGACTGTCCAAAGCTAAAAGAGAGAGAAGACGACAAATAAGGAAGTTGGTGTTGCTAAAGCTCATTCTGATGATTCTGAATCTATTTTCTTAGTGATTGTTGGTGATGTGCGCTCAGAAAATGAGTGAATTCTTAATTCAGGGTGCTCCTACCACATGCGAAGAAGATCAAGCGTTTGAGGACTGATAATGGTTTGGAGTTTTGTTAAAAGTGAATTTATGAATTTTGCAAGAATGTGGGGATAGTAGGCATCGAACAGTTAGAAAAGTTTAGCAAAATCATGTGGCAAAACGCATGAACAGGACACTCTTAGAGAGAGCTCATTGTATGCTCTCTAAAACTGGTTTGGGTAAAGATATTTGGGTTAAGGTAGTTTCCAGTTCCACAACATGCTACTTGGTGAATCAATCTCAATCGACTGCTATTGAGTGTAAGGCTCTTGATGAAGTGTGGTACGGTAATCCTGCAGATTATTCTAGTTAGAGGATCTTTGGTTGTCCAGCTTATGTGCATGTTAATGAAGGTAAGCCAGATCCTTGAGCAAAGAAGTGCATTTTTTTTGGTTATGCATTTGGGGTGAAAGGATATAGATTGTGATGTCTTAAGCCTGAGTCACCAAAGTTCTTATAAGCGAGATGTTACCTTTGATGAATCTCCCATGCTCAAACTGAAAGAAAAAAGATTCTATTAATGTATGGTGGAGCCGAGGTATTGGTGAGCAGATGGAGCTTGAGCGTGAGACTTTTGGAAAGGTGCAAGAAGATATTTCTCTTGAACTTACTAATAAAGATGTTCAGCATCCTAGTACAGTGGAAGATACACCACAAGAGTAGCAGTACAATTTGGTTAGAGACCAAACGAGGAGGCATATTAGGCCACCTCAGTATGGTTTTGCAGACATGGTTACTCATGCATTGACTCTTGGAGTTTTTGGAACCTTCCACATACCGTGAAGCCGTCACAAGTAATGAGTCTGCTCAATGGATAGTTGCTATGAATGAGGAGATGGAATCTCTTCAAAAGAATCTGGAACCTTGTAAAATCACCCATAAACAAAAGAGTTGTTGTCTATAAATGGGTCTTCAAAATAAAGGAACTCCAGAGGTGGAAGATGCAAGGTATATGGCACGCTTCATGGCAAAGGGTTATAGCTAGAAAAAGGTGTGGACTTCAATGAAGTATTCTCACCAGTTGCGAAGCATGGTTCCATTCATGTGTTGCTTGTCATGGTTGATATGTTTGACTTAGAGCTAGAGCAGTTTGATATCATGACAGCTTTTCTGCGTGGTGAGCTTGTGGAGTTGATTTATATGCATCTGCCTGAGGGGTTTTCTGTTTCGGGTAAAGAGGAGCATGGCTACAACCCTTTTTATAGTGGTATAAGCGGTTTTGCATTTGTAGTGGAGCATGGTTACACTAAAAGTGAGCGTGGTAGTTGTGTTTACTTTAGGAAGCTCTCACATAGCTCTTTTGTTTACTTCTTGTTATATGTTGATGACATGCTTATTGCTGCCAAGAATATGTTTGTGATCAACATGCTTAAGGCTAAGCTTGGTGGTGAGTTTAAAATGAAAGACTTGGATGCAACGAAGAAGATTTTGAGTATGGAGATTCATAGGGATAGCAAGGCAAACAAGTTGTACTTATCACAAAAGAGTGTCATTAAGAAGGTACTCGAGTGCTTTGGGTGCTGAATTCTAAACCCGTGAGTACTCCACTTGTTGCTCATTTTACATTTTTAGCAGATTTCTCGCCACAAACAGAGGAGGAGAAGCATATGTCTATGATTGAGGCAGTTAAGGAGGTTATCTGGTTAAGAGGCTTGCTTGACGAGCCGAGTTTGCAGTAGGGTATCAATGTATCACTATTGTACATTGTGATAGTCAAAGTGTTGTACATTTAACTAAAAATCAGGTGTATCATGAGAGGACTAAGCGCATCGATGTCAGATATCACTTCATTAGAGAGATCATTTCTAGAGGGTAGGTAGGGGTAAAGAAGATTGGCACAACAGATAATCCAGCGGACATGATGACTAAGCCAGTTTCTGCACTCAAGTTCAAGCATCGATTGAATTCAAGCCAAGGTGGAGATTTGTTATATGGGTGTCTTGAATTCAACCCACTTGTGGCCTGATAACCTGTTTGCCTAACCCGACCTAGTTTGGTGCACACAAGTCAAGCTAACCCGTGTGGTTTCTCTTTAGGTTTTTTATATAAGTGGTTATTTTGAGGGTTTTAGAAGAAGATAAGGAATAGGAGGGTTTTGTGAGTTTAAGATAGCCGCATTATACAGCTTCAATATGGGTAATTCTATTGCCACCACGTAAACTGCTAGTGGCACCCACTTGCTACCTTCACCCACTAATAAAATTTAAAAATATAATTTTTGCTACCTACACTCTCTATAATACCTAAACTAACCTCAACTCAACCACTCCTAAAACAAGCGTTTCTTTTTTACACCCACTTAATACCAAAATGCCCGAAATATCTTTTTATTTTTTTTTTATTTCCATCCCACATAGGAGGCTTGTTTTTTTAACTCCACGAAGGGAAAGCGTGTTTGATGTGCATCAGGTTGATGATATTCTACTATTGTCTAATGAACATTCTAAAATGTTCAATAAGCCTTGATGAACATGTCTATTTGTTTGGTTAAGAGAACTTAACATGCAGATATGTTCGGCCGATCCGTGTTGAACATTCAGTAATGTTTGATATCCCCTTATGAACATAGCTTTATGTTCGATTATGGGGACTGAACACTATGAGATATTCAATTCCTTCTGTATGAACATTATCTAATCAATTGTACAAGTATGAACAAAAGCACAAACTCATGATAATTTAAAAAAAAAAATTTATATCATACTTGAAAAAATATATCTTTTCATTGTTAGAATCGTCCCACATGACCAATTCATTGTCCATTGATCAACAAACTCCTTCTTTGATTATAGTTTTTAGGTAATGATTGTGAGAGTATAAGGGTTTGTGAGACTGAGATTTATGGAAGAGATATGAACATTAGAAAAAGATGGTGGGTGTAGGAAGTAGTTTGATTTTTTATTTATTTATTTATCTAGAATTGCCCTTAATAGTACTTTTACAGGTGGGTAAATAGTAAATAAAAATATTATTAATTGGTGGGTGCCACTATTAGTTTACGTGGTGGCAATAGAATCACCCCTTCTCTATTCATAGTGAATATTTTCTTGTCGTCTTTGCCCATGGATGTAGGCTTTATGTTGAACCACGTAAATCATTGTGTGCTTTGTTATGTTTTTCTTGCTTCTATTTTATTTCCATTTGAAATCTCAAACCAAGAGGGATATTGCATAAGTAGTTAATTTTTTTGTTATTTCATACCTGCTTTATCTAATGGAGGTATTAATTGCTACCTAGTAACCAAGGAATCAGGGATATAGACATGGTTGTTGAAGTCCTATACAGATACAAGGTATTTGACACAGGAACCTCAAAATTTTTGTAATGCAATTATGGTTATGTTGATGTCTCTCCGAAATGGCACAAATATACACAGTTTCTGTGTACTTGTTTTGTAGGCTCTTATGATCCTTGTTCCATGGGTGCAAGATTCAATCAAGACATCTGTATCCTCCTTGTTCAAATTTTGTTCAGGAGAATTAGTTAATTGCTTCACTTTGGTAAAATAACTTAGTGATGCAAAGACAATTTTGCTGATACAACTTAAGAGAAGGTGCCCTATGGAGATATACTTAGATATACTTAGCTCAAACATTAGATTTTTATAATGCTTCCTTGTATAACCATATCTTCTGTAATTATTCTTTGTTTATGTAAACGTTTTTACTTCGCCAGATACATCGGGCATAAATATTCCATAGTATTTTGGCCTGGTAAAAGAATGTTACATTTATTCCTCTGTCTCTTTTGGATTTCCTTTAAATTATATCTTGTGTGGCCATTTAAAGACGTTGAAATTAAAACTACAAGGTTAATTCTGTTTCATAAAATAGTGTGATTCTTTTATCAAGGCTTAGGGCCCATTTTGGAATTGTAAAATTGGGTGAGATGGTTCCGGTCTCAGTTGAAAACAATTCTTGCCAGTTCAAAACTCTCTCAAAACTTGTTTATTTTCTTATTTGAAGAGTCCAAAGTGTGAACTTGTCAAACTGATCCTTACGATAGCATCGAACATGTATGTAATTTTTCTCTTGAAATCTGTGGTTCCTGTTGGGTTTGCTTTACCTCTTTCAATGTACATGTTTGGTTTGAGTAATTTTTTATCTCAAATGGTCTATCTTATTGCACCCCTGTTCCAGGAAGTTGGCTTAACAGGGCCAAAGGATGCTATAAGGCTGGATCTTACTAGACATGGTTCACGGGTTGAGAAAACAAAAGTTGGGCCTTTCGAATCTTTTCTCTTTGACTCTGCTGTCTCTGTTTCATCTGGTAACGAGTGAGTAAGCTTCTCCAGATCTGTGCAGAGTAACCTCGGTCATGGTTTATTTATTCTGTTGTACAGATGCATTCATGTATAAATGATGTAAAATAGTGCATGTCTAGGTTGGCTATTATATTATTCTTCTCAGATTAAATAATTTATGTCATTCTTTCATACCCTGAGATTATGGAAGAGGGAGATGAAGTACAGATTAATTCATGAGACTACAATGTCAAGATAGATTTTGGCTTCATGCTAGGAAGTTCTAGTACTAATACTATCTTCTTACATGGACAGTTGATTAATAATTTAAACCCTTATAATGAATTTTGGTAAAGCGAGGAATTTCAAACAAATACATTGACATCATCAAGGACATGCATGAAATCAAGATGTGGTTATACAACAGTTCATAGGTATATTAAGAAGTAACATTGTGTTTTTATCTCTCTGCGTTGGTTATTGAAGAATTAAATGCTTCTGTTAAGATAGGATTTTATGATGTTGGTTTTGGTCAAATACAAAATTATAAACGAGAGTGATTAAGTGGTTCTTTGGCATCTAAAAGTCTTGGATTATATTCTACTAACACAAGAAACACAGGTTGTGTTAAGTTTCCAATCCAACCTAAGAGCCTAAGCTTTTAGGTGGAGGGCCCTACTGTGTATATAAAGCTATAGCAAGCCTTCATTTAGGCGATGTGGGATAGTGTAGATTCTATTTTTTTACAGGTTGCTGGTGGTCACTGTTGGTGGAAGAGGAGTTATTAGGTCACTTGGAATAGGACCTGGAGAAAATTTGATGAATTTGGTTGTGGAATAATTTATGATTTGTTTAATATAATTGAAGAGGTCTCCATGAATGCGGAGGTTGACAATAAGTGACAATGGATTCCCTATGGAAGTGGTGCTTTTTAAGTGAAATCTATTCTAACATCTGTCTACCCAAAGGATAGGCCATTTTTTTTTTACAGGAAAGTATGTTGCTTGGGTACAGTTTATATATTTGTTAAACAATACTGAATAGAATCATAGTAGTTGTTCAACTAAATCATAGGGATTGGTTGCTTGTTAACAATTATTTTATACAAGGGCCTTGGTGAATCAGGGGAACATGTCCTTATAAATGTTTATTTCAATTAGTTTTTTTTTTTTTTTCTCGATTAATGAGATTATTATTTACATAAAAGAATGATTATTGAAAATTGTAGTCTATGATTGTTAGGTCGTCTTATGATTACTGGTTTGTTTCGTTTTAGGTGGAAACACCCCCCAAACCACCCCCCCTCCAGGGAAAAAAAAAAAACCCACACAAATAAATAAACAAATAAACACACACACACACACACACACACACACACATATAACCAAGGAATTAAATATCAATATTGAGAGATATATCGATGGTCCCAAAGCACAGATATATCAATCGTATCGAAAATATCGATATTGATTTAAAGACATGATGGATATTATTAATTAAACATGGAAATTTTTAGCGTAACTCTGCAAAATAATGAATTTAACTATAATACACAATTTAGAATCAAAATATTGCAAATTAAATATATGAAAGACAAGTTTATGTTATATTCAGTATAATAAAGTGTGTCGTACTAGGCAAAATAAATCACAAATTTTATGCTAAAATATTACATAACATTAAAATTTTAAAATATATATCATTTACAAAATAACAAATAAATTAATTAGTAATCTTATATCCAAAATAATCTCCACCTTAGATCGATACTTACCAAAATATCGATATATATCGGTAAAGATATGCAAGTCTAATATCGTATCGATATCCACAAATATACGGATATATCTCCAGATATATCGAGCATGTCGAAGATATTTTATTCCATATATATAACACACATTCTCCCTTTTACGGTTCATGACTTCATCTAGGGTTCATGGACATAGATATTTGATCTCTAGGGAAAGCTCTGGTGCAATATTTGGTGATTGACCCCTTGAGGAATGAAGGATCATTTAGAAGAAGCTGAAAGCAGGCTTTTGAGGGCAAATGATCAACTTTAAAGCAATGCTAGAAGGGTCAAAGTTTGCCTCTTTAATGGGCTCTATTATTTTCAAAATTAAGGGGGTTAAGATGTAGCAGACTCTAATTTGCATAACAAATGGGAGCGAGGGGTGACTTTTAAGTGTATTGGTTTTTTGTAATTTTGTACTAATAGGCCTTTTATAAAATTCTAGATTTTTCTCTCATGAAAATATATACATGAAACAAAACATTTGTTGCAAATTATCATTCTATGAGCATTACAACTATTGAATTTGAGATGGAAAAGCTCGGTCCATAGTTACTGAAAAAATATTCCAAAATTCAGTATGTTCTATGACACTAGTTGTTGGGTTGTAGAAACCTCACAGAAACATATTTCAAAATTTTCTAGACTTGAACTCATGAAATAGCCAGTTATATGCAAGAGAATGTTACACGGTCTTGGGTATGTTACACGGTCTTGGGTAAAACTCAACCCAAGGCCGACCCTGAGCAGAAGTGAAGGAAGCAACTACTTAGGGCCCCAAAATTTCTTTCAAAAATTAGGGCCCCAAAAATTTTTAGAAATGTTTCTTATTTTCCATTGGAGATTTGAAGAAAATCCGAAGAAATAACTGAAGCAGAACTGTGAAGAAGAAGAAAAAGATGGAAGGAAGAACCACCGTTGCACCGAACATTTCATTTCTTCCTTCCGTTATCTTCAGTCCTCTCTATTCTCCTTCTCACTGTGAGCTCTCTCTCTCTCTCTCTCCCTCGTCCTCTCCTCTCCCTCTCATTATCCCCTAACCAGTATCTACTATCTACTCGGTGGGCAGATCTCAGACTTCGAGAATCAGCTTGCAAGATGGGATGATGGGATCCTTATCCTTTAAATAATAATATAATAGTTAATTAAGTTTCCTTTTAATCACTAAATCTGGAATATGTTGTATTAAAAAAAATCTAGAATATGCTTAGAAATTGTTTAGAACATTTTTAGAAAACTAATTAAAAAAAAAAAAATTATACATATATAATTATATATATGTAAGGAGATGCTAGTATAAGGTGCACCTGATGCAAAGTTGTGTTAGGTGACCTCCGTAGGACCACTTATAAAATAATTTTTTAAAAATTGACTGTTGAATTAAATGTTCCTCTTATGTATGTTAGGCCTGTCAAAAATCACAGTGATCCAATGGTCGGTTTTTGAAAAATGTCACTGTAGTCCCATTTGGATTAGCTTTGCTAAACTACTTTTGGGGTTTAAAATTCCATTTGATCTAACAAATGTGATGATAATCACTTTTACACAACTTGAAGGGTGAGAAGATAGTTAGTCAAAATTAGGTTCTAACTTTTGACACAATCAATTTGACTATGAAATTTTTTATATGTGACGTTCAAAAGAAATATGTGAAAAAATAATTGACTAAAAGTGATTTTAGGAAAAGCTAATCCAAATAATGCCTTAGGTGGCTTTGGCGTAATTTCCTACAAATGGAAGTCATTTTTGAAGAAGTGATTCCTAAGATGAACTTTCTAAAAAGTCATTTAAAAGAAAAATAGTGTTTGGCATATGCAGATTCTAAAAGTCATTTTGTATAAAAAATTATAGAAGTCATTCTTCTTACAAACGTATGTTTTCAAAAGCAATCTTTTTTTACTTCTTCCAAATGGACTTCCCACAACTTGACTTCTTCTAAAAGTCTATTAGGAAGAACTCACCAAACACCTTTTTTTTTCTTTCCAAAATGACTTTGGTAATTAATACGTAGTAGGGCCCCATTTTTGACCCCTGCTTTAGGCCCCCAGAATATTAGGGCCGGCCTTGACTCAACCCCAAAAGCTAGCTCAAGAAGTGAGGGTGCCCTCACGCTTATATACAACACATTACTTTCATATACCTAGGCGATATGGGACTTCGTTTCACACCCTCCCTTATGCGCAACATGCTCACTCGGCAGCACCTACCACATGCAGGCTAGGGACACGCACCTTATCCTTAAGAGAAGAAGCAACCTCAATACCCAAGAAATAGTGGAGAGGACCCAAATTCTTCATTGCAAACTCAAGAAAAAGATTACACTTAACCTCATAAATGGAAGTAGAATCAGAACCAGTAATAATCATATTATTTGCACATAGAAGAGTAATAACCCACACCTGGAAATGGAGTTGTAGAGCTTGGAATGGAGGAGAAGGAGGTAGCTTCCAAAGACCTAGGTCCTCTTTTTCACTATAGCCTAGAGAAGGATGGAGAGGTTGGCGGGAGCCTTCTTAGAACTCCAAAACAGTCCACGCACGCTTGTGTTGTGCCCTAGGGGTTTATATCCTTGACTTTTAGGCTAGTGAATGGATCACTAGAGTTCTCTCAAGTTAACCAATTTGCCAATAATTAACCAAGTCAATCTTGACCTTAAGTTAATAACCAATTAACAACTACTAATTCCACTAATTAGCATCTATTGCACTTCTAATTAAGAGAATTACAATGAAGACCCTTAACTCAATAAAACTTGCAATTATGCCCCTCCACCAATAATATCCATAAGTCATTGGTATAAATTAAATTTGTCATTGTCAAACCAAGAGGTACTTATTATCCTTGAGACTTAATCATAATCGTATGGTTACTAATATCATGTAAGTAAACAATTAACTAATATGATGGCATTGTTTCTAATGTTCCCCAAGTCCTATAAGTAATCACCAATGATATCAAAGTATTGACTTAGGATAGATCTCACTCATAATAAATCAAAGTGATTAATAAGAATAGGGTTCACTAATCCCCAAGGATTAAGAGCAATTAGCGATTATTGATTATTGATTGTGAATGTCACATGGCGATTGATTCATATTTATATGACATGTCACTCATGATCCTCAGTGCATCAAAGGCACAAGTATGTAACCCAGAGTCAATTACTCTAATGATTGAGATAAATCAATCTATCATATAGGATTGACATACTATAACATTTCAGTAAGATGACCCATCTTATCACAGATTGTGATATATTTAAAGAACAAGACCTATGATATGTATGAATCACATTCAATGCATTTTTAGGATTCCATTTATCATATGAAAGGAAAACCATCTATCTCATGGATGTTCATGTCAATATGTGTGTAAAGTGCAATATTAAAGAAATAAACCTATTTTATTACTCAAAAAGAAAAACACATAATTGTTTTGAGCGCATACATCTAACACTAGTATCCTTATTTCCATTCAAATTGGGGATGCCTTTGAATCATGGATGATATGTGTTATGTGGGTCAATGAACTTGGTTCCTGAATCACCTATGTTGTCTGTTCTGGACTTCCTCAGAAATGGAGTAATGTTTTTGGTGTATGAAATGTGAGGCCACTTAATGTTGGGACATTTGTGCATGCATAGATTTTCCTTGAATTGTATTGACTGACAGTCCGACATGTAAATTTAATGCGATGTGCATCATAGCATCAGGACTGAGAATCTTTTAGGAGTTATACTAGATGCCTTATCTAGTAGATGCTGGCAAAGGTTTTTCCAGCAATGACTCAGGTCCAGTAGCGGAATTTTAACTATGGGTATCAACAAATAAAATGACTGTCAATTAGGGAATTATTGAACTGGAAGCTTGCTATGCAAGACATAAGTGGCAAGATGAATTTTCTTCTCAGGAATCTGGCCTTATAGCTTATATTGGTTGAACTTAGCTATGTTTCTTTCCCTCTGTCTATATATCTGTTTATTTTGTGTGCATATATCTCTTGTTGAAACTTTCAATGAAAAGCAGCCACTTCTAATTCTCTATCATGAAAATTTTGTAGAAGTATAGGGCACTGTCATTTTGTGGTTGATATTTGGCCATAGTTTGCTCTTTTGGTATGGGGTTTCCTGGGTTTTCCTGGTTGCTTTGGAGGATCTTTTCCATATCCGGCGTGTAGGAGCTTTTAGCCTGAAGGTAAGTTGCTGTGGAAGAGGATTCCCTTTGCAATTATGCGGGAGTCTAAAAGGGAGAAATTCAAGAATTTTCAGTGGTTAAAATTTGAATGTTCTTAGGACCATGATCAGAGCTTGATGTCGTGTATTTGACTGGCTTTTAGCGTGCTCCTTCAGGGGTTAGTAGGAGGTTGATTAATGGCTGGAAGGATTTATTGTATAGCTGGTGTGTTGCTCCCTGTGCTAATCTGGTGTCTGTGCTTTTCTCCATTTGTAGCTTTAGGGTTTTTTGGTGCCTCCGCCAAAACAGCCCTTTTCTCTTTAATAGTAATTATCATTTCTCAAAAAAAAAAAAAAAAAATGTAAAAATGGCCATTTTTAACTTCTTATAAATCGTGATAATGCATCTTGAGTGTTTGTTTTGAGGTATTTAATTGAAGATCCTTTTTTTTATCTGCATCCTCCACTTAAAATCTATTGAACTCAGTAAATTAATATTTTTATTTTTTATTCCTATTTAGGTCAGAAACATTGGTGTTGGAATTTGTTGACTTAGGAGGTGAAATGAGACGTGATGTCTGGCATGCGGTTATTAGTGAAGTTATTGCTGTATACAAATTCATACGTGAATATGGGCCTGAGGATGGTGATCAATCGATGTCTTATGTGTATGGTGGTCACAAAGGGAAGGAAAGAGCGACCACCGGTGCCATCAACAGTATTGCTCGACTTCATGCACTTCAGTTTATTCGCAAATTGTTGGATGATCCTACTAAACTTGTTCAGTTCTCCTATTTGCAAAATGCACCATATGGTGATGTTGTTTTCCAAACTCTAGCAGTGAATTATTGGGGGGGACCACTGGTTACAAAATTTACAGAGACAGGCTATCAACCAGTGCAAGGAGCAAAGCCTTCTGGTGAGGTATCTGAAAGTAGTAATCATGTATTTGACATAGATGGAAGTGTCTATTTACGGAAGTGGATGAGATCTCCATCTTGGACTTCCAGTGCTTCCATTGCTTTCTGGAAGAACTCTTCAGTAAGAGAAGGGGTAGTATTAAGCAAAAATCATGTCGTCGCTGATTTAACTCTTGTAGAAAGGGCAGCAGTAACAAGCAAACATAAATGCCAGGTGGTTGAAAAAACTCAAGCCACAATTGATGCTGCAATGCTCAAAGGGATACCCAGTAACATCGACCTTTTCAAGGTTGGATGCTCTTTACTTTTTTGTGTTTTTTTAATTTCTCTATTTTTCCAAGTAGTGTTTCCTTTTGCTGGATTACGCACAGATAACTAATTGCACTACAGATCAGAAATTGGGTTAGCTGCATCATTGGGTCTAAACATGTTTTAGTTAGACATGTTTTTTAATACTTGAATTTCCATTATCTGATTCCCCATGGAGCAACTAAAATTTCACTGTGGTTCAAGTACTAAAATTCAAGTATATTTGAATTGATGTTTTGGTGTAAAATTTATTGAATTTTATGATATAGTTGTTTTGTAAGTTTTGATCACAAGAATCAAAAGGGGAAAGAATGAGAGAGCATTAGGGTTCTCTCTCCATAATTTTATTTTTTATACTGAAATATGTTAAGTTAAATATATACTAATATACCTTGATTGCAAATGCCACTCATTACGTAATGAAATAACCTTCCAACATCTATGAATTGGTTCCACCCTGTTTGCATGACCAAAGTTGATTCCACCTGTTCCCATTAAACAATGTTCAACTCAAAGTTGAGGCTCAAAACATTGTAAATTTGTAACTTAGATGGTAGGTATTCAATAAACTGACTTTTCTTTTGATTTTTCTAATCACCATTTTTTTTTTTTTGGTGGGTTTTGTATTGATGAATAAGTTCTCTCCTTGATGCAATTGGCAGCATAACATTAAATTTGAAGTTCGATATCGATTGCTACCTTGATGCAAAGGAGAGGTAGTTTGAAATAATTTTATTTGGAGCATGATTCACTCTAGTGTGTGGTACTGTTATGAGTACAAGGCACGATGCTGTACCCAGAATGATGGGGGTCATGCTGTACTCTTATTTGGGTTACTTTTGGTAATATGTGTGATTATATATATATATCCTCCATTTACTTGGAGAGAGAGAGAGAGAGAGAGAGAGAGAGAGAGGAAGGGGGGGTTTGTCTTTGAAAATTTTGAAATTTATACTTCGATTAAGTTTAGACATTGAATGATTTTGGAAACTAAATTCAATTTTAGATATACGTAGAATCCACTAACATTTTAGAGTAGTTGGAGAGTCCCATTTAACATGGGAGTTGTCGGAAATTGAAACTCATCTCTTTATGGTAATAGTTGGTGAGTTGTGTACACTTTTGGATTCTACTATTGAGTTTCCCTTTCCAAAAATGAATGTGTGCTTGTCCCACATTGATGGGACTGTGTGTGTGTTCCTTAAAGGGTCTTCAGTACCTCTAAAAGTTATGTGCACTTTTGGAGTGTACAGTGGAGTTCCCCTTACCTAAGAAAGAAAGAAAAAAGTTGGAGAAGTCCATTTAATGAGTAATTCTATGTTGAGAGTTACAGTTATAGCTTTCAAAACAACCATAAAAATCTTACTCTTCTTTCTC